>UFQX01000293.1:128314-474691 GCA_900497675.1 Arapaima gigas | reverse complement strand
TGATAGATATTATTTTAGTTGTTAGTGTTCCATTGTTGACAGCATACAGTATTAACCATACAGTAACTGGATTTAGGTTATTGAAAGCTTCAAGACCCCATGGTCCTTAAATTTTAGCTTATTTGAGTGTGTGTTGATGTGTATCAAGCTGTTTTATTTGTGTCTGAGTCTGGTATTATAGCTGTTTTAACTATTTGCTCACAGCTTCATTCATCACCATGAAACCAGCTGTTACAGTTCATGTTGAACTTTATCCAGTAGCCGGTAACATGGCATGCACCTTTGCCTCTTGCTGCAGGACTGCATCATTTGTATGGAACGCCTCTCCGGGCCCTCAGGCTACAGTGATGCATCGGAAGAGCAGGCTGTTACAGCTGACAGCCTGGGCAAGTTCACCAAGTGTGGTCACACGCTCCACCTGCTCTGCATGTTGGCCATGTATAACAATGGAAATAAGGTGTGTGTCATCTGGTTCACACCTGTCACCTGGTTGGAGTAAATCTCTTAAGCCAAGATATTTAGTTTCACTGTAGACTTTTTTTTGTGGGTTTTTTGGCTTCTTGTTTATCACAAAATGTATGTATTTGTTAGGTATCAAGCTCACATTTAATTTGCTTTGATCTTGTTTTTGAATGAATCAGGTTATCAGTCAAGATTAATGAAGAATTAATTAATTAATTGCTATGATTAAATTTTTCATGGATATGATTTGAATTAACAAGTTTAAAGTTGCACAAAAAACTTGTTTATGCTGTCATGAAACATAAATTTTGTCAACAGATGAACTATAAAGCTGAATATATAAGATGATCACTCACATCTAGCTAGATGTAGAAGTGGACTATGAAAACAGGCAGCAGGTGGTGTAGTGATCAGAAGGACCCAGGTTTGATTCCAACTCCTGCTGTAGTACCCTTGAGCAAGGCTCTTGCTCTGAATTGCTCCAGTAAAATTACCTTGCTGTATGACTAAACCTAGTTTGAATAATTTAACACTGTAAAACAGGCAGTGAGAAGATCTGCAACACAATACCAACAGGGCCTAATCACTCCCTGGAAGATCACCTCTGTCCACTCAGTCATCCTATGCTTCAGAGGTCCAAAATCAGTCTCTGGTTTGTTAGTTTTAGCTCTGATTCAGTGGAAGGAGTTTCCCGTTAGAACTGCTGATTCTTTATCAGCAATCAAATATGTAAATGTTCACATAAAAAGTCTCAAAATCCATTTCTTTTTCATTCACTTCTCACTAATCTCCTCCTACCTGCTCTGTAATCTTATACTGTCTGTCTTGATCACCTTTGTATTTCCTGTCAGATTAAATTCTATACACATCTACTGGTGTTACGTACAGTGTTTAAAAACTGGTTTTTCCAGCATACCAGCTGTGCTTTAACAATCTTTTGTCTATATGTAACTCCACTTGTTAGCAAAATGCACTTTTGTTTACAATGTGTTGTATATCTTGTTGTATATGTAAAATTACATGAAAAATTAAAATGGACTAATGTAAATGTAAAGTACTTTGGAGAAATGTGTCAGTTAAATGGATATATCTCTGTAAAGCTCAATTTTTGTTTAAGCAGACCTTTGTTTTTCAAGCCACAGACGTGAAATTTGGTGCAGTGGTACTTTTCATCACACACAAGGTTTCTGTGTAGTGAAATTCATTAAAACCTTTATGTTTTTGTCGATCTTTTGAATTAAGGCTTGGAAATGTACATGTAGTTGTCACATGCAGATTGCGCATCTTGCTGACACTGCAGTGTGGCAACAAAATGCAAAAGCTTTACGAATTGTTCAGTTTGGTGTTAATACAATTTATTACATTCTGCACATCACTGTGGTTGGCAGACACTTCTCTCTGCAGCGGCTGCCGGTTTGACAGCACTAACAATACTTACGTACTAAATGCTATCACTTTAAGAGTAATACAGTTTGAGGATGTATAAAATTTAAGGTAAACTAGAGGTACTTTTTTTTGGTAAATGGGGAAACAGCTGATGTTTTTGTAACCGCTTGCTCAGCTTTCTCTTGACAGTTCTCTGCTTTGAGCATCATTGAAAAGCCCATAGCACCTTCAAGCACCTATCTGTGGGTTGATGTGCCTGAAGTCAAAAATGATATGTGACTCCTCAGCCTTCTGTTGTAGGATGGTAGTCTCCAGTGCCCTTCCTGCAAGACAATTTATGGTGAGAAGACAGGGACGCAGCCCAAAGGCAAGATGGAAATCTACAACATCCCACAACCGCTGCCTGGGCACCCTGACTGCGGCACTATTCAAATCATCTACAATATCCCGCCAGGGATCCAGGTAAAACATTCACACAGCAGCCAAACATCCTGCTGCTGGGGTTATGCTGACTGGAGTGTGTGGCTGATCTCGCACTGCTTTTCCTTCAGGGCCCCGAGCATCCAAACCCAGGCCAGCCCTACACCTCACGGGGGTTCCCACGGCTCTGCTTCCTCCCTGATAATGAAAAGGGGCGAAAGGTACAACCGAAGCCTCAGTCTTGCAAAATGCTAAAAATGTCACCTTAAAATAACATTTATTAGCATTTAATTTTAAAATGCAGTAAATCCTTTTGACTTTGTTGAAATTGCATTGAAAGGGAAACTGGTTTGTAGGTAGTGCTTTGGCTAGCCATTAGAAGCTCAATCTGTCCACTTGTGGTTCCTAGACACCTTATGCTTTTTTTTTTTTTAAATCACACTTAGGGTACATGTGAATGAGAATTGAGACAGTGAGTTTTGCTGTGTTAGGAGTGTGTTTAGTGTGTTTAGTGTGTGTAGTAAAGAGACAGTGACATGAACACATCTGCCCATTGTTCAGGTGTTGGAGCTGCTGAAGGTGGCCTGGAGCCGTCGGCTCATCTTCACCGTTGGGACTTCCAACACCACTGGCGAAGCCGACACAGTGGTGTGGAATGAAATCCACCACAAGACAGAGATGATGTCCAATGTGTCTGGTCATGGCTACCCAGACCCCAACTATCTAGACAACGTGCTGTCTGAGCTGGCCTCCCAGGGCGTCACTGAGGACTGCCTCAAATCTGTTGGAACCAACCAGGGGGTGTCATGATGCCAACTGTCACCTGGTGACCCTACCCCCATGCATTACCAGCATGCACTTGAACATGTTTCCATTTTGGTATGAGGTAGGAGGAAGGATAAAATGACCAACATAACACATGGTGTATGTCTGTATGCAACAGCTATCAAAACAAGAAGGCAAATAAAAAAAATAATAAAAATGCACTGTAAAAATCATTCTTTTTTTGACAAAATGGGTAAAACTACTTATTGCAGGAACCTTGAGCTAAAATATATTTTCAAACTTTTAGAAAACAAAATTACAAAAGTAAAGTTTATTTTTCTTAGTGGAGAAAAGTACTAGGTGATATTAGGTGTGCATAATTTTATGTTTGTCTTTTTATTTGAAATCTGGAATCCTTTGTAGCGCTTGTTAATCTTGCATTCAATCATATATATAGTCATAGCTGATTCTCTCAATTTACTTAATTCCTTAAATTTAGAATGCATTGTTTAGGAAGTATTCCTCTTTAAATGATGCAAAAATGGATTTGTGGCAAAACCAGAAAATTTGTCCTTTTTTTGTGGTTTTATTTTGGTTACAAACTTATTTGAACATTTGTTACAGGTTTCCATCACACGTTTTTGTATTTTCCGTACATGTACGATTATGGAAGATGCTACATATTAGTTGGCTGTATTACAGCAGGTTTGCTGCCAATTGTTGCTACTTTACACTCTGGATCCATGATTCTGAACATGATTCTTGCCCTTTTGTAAACAAAGTGGCATGTATTATAGAACATTAATAAAAATGTAAATGACTGCTGTAGCTCAAATGTTAGTATCTTTCCAGATCCAAAAAAAAGACTGGAGAGTTAGCAGCTGTAACATTCACAAAGTCAAATCAAAATAAATCGATTAAGTGCTCTTAAGAAATTCAGTTGTATAGTCATTATATAAATGTAATGAATGTAATAAAGGTGTATGTAAAACACAAGTTTTGCTGATTAAGGAATTGTTAGTTTTGCATTTTAAGAATGTCATTGGTGGGTATAGTGTTACAAAGTTTATAATTTGCAGGTTTATATCTTAAATGTTTCACTACTCACACAATAGAAGGTATAGAGCTTAGAGTCACCACCTTTGAACTAGAAGGATCCAGATGTGAATCCCACTTCCTGCTGTTGTACCCTGGAGCAAGATTCTCACGCTGAATTGATGCAGTCAAAACTGGGTAAATTGTTGGGAGTTGTTTTTGGGAACAGAGGCAGCTGAATGAATAAGTGTAAATTTTGCAACATGGGAATAACCATTGTGCAACACTGAAAGAGCCTGTGTGTGAAGTGTTGTTTGACATTGTTAGAATGAATGATTTGTAGTATCTTTTACTCGGCTGACACTTTTGTCAAATGTGACTTGGACTTCTACCTGTTTGTTGAGCTGGGTAATTTTTACTGTCAATTCAAAGTAAGAACCTTGGTCAAAGCATACTACAGCAGGAGGTGGGACTTGACTGCAAGCAAACAGCTGTGCTACATGACCGCAACTTGCTAAATATTTTCATGGTATGTTTCGTTCTCTGTGGTGTATCTTGTTTTGCTGGAATGGTACATAATGTAGACGTGCTTGTGAGTTGGCAGCTCCTTGCTGGTGGATGGGTGATGATGAAGAGAAAAGCTGGAGCGTGAATCAGAGAAGGGGGAGTAGCTGCCTGGGGCATCTAGGGCAGCTGTGATGAGCCCTGAGTGGATAAATTTATATTTATCAAAATATTAGAGGTTTGGGACTGTTGAGGTCTTGACATTTAACTGATAAAAATTATGGGTTGGTTAGTTTAGGGAACCAGAAAGCTAAAATCTTGGACTGTTTGGGCATTTTTTTCCATGTTTAACTTGTCAGGGTTGCTTTGCTTTTTCTCCATTTTACTCTGCTTTAGTTTAGCTTTCCTGTTTGAGTCATTTTTATGTCAAAAGGGTCTTCTAGTCAAGATGGCAGTTGACAGTTAAGGAATACTATTAACCACACTATAAGGGCCACACAAGTTTGCCATTGTTCTGAAAATTTAGTAGGTCTCATTCTTACTGTGTTTAATTCAATTCATGTATGAGGTGTGGTGAAAGGCTTTACAGTAATATTTCCAGAGAGGGAAAAATCGGGAGAAAATTACATTCCTTGACTGTTTAAAAATAAGTGGAAGACTAAAACTTAATACTATATGAAGGGAATATATCCCTTTGCTGACTGTGCTTAAGGGGTTTTCCCTACCATTGTTTAAACAAGTGAACACTGCCATAAATAAAGCCTGGAAAAATTTAAAACAATTCTCAGCTCCCAAGTTGTCCACTGGAAACAGTAGTTAAAGGACCTTGAAAAAAAAGCTGTTCTGTAAGCATAGTGGTGGAACTTCAGTGCTTATGTACTTGTTGTTTGTTGTCTGGGGCAGCCGGTAACATAATAGTCAGAATCGTCAGGAACGTGAAATACCTCCACTCCCCTTAAAGTTTTTATCCTGAGTTGGTACTGTCCGAATACCCTGCTTTATAACTGGATAAATCAGTCTAAAGTTGGTCAAAGTTAAACGTTGGTTATTCTATGGTTGAACAGATCTCCAGTTGAACATGGCTTAAACTCCAGACAGTAATTTTGATGTTATATTAATTTTGATGATTGTACTTTGCAGAGGGTTGGTTGTTTAGGTACCCCAATTGACCAATGGGATAAATGGTATTTCAGGTTACCTGTAGCTCTTTATGGAGGAGTGAACAGCTGTCTCTCCTGTTGTTGTCTTATGTTACTGTTGCAATGGCTGACAAAGCATGGCTTTGATAACCACAGACACATGGAATATACCAAACATTTTTTTCTGAAAAACACAATCAGGAGGATTTGTGGGGTTCTTTGAATAACTGACTTGACTCCGGTGGCCTACTGTGACCCTCTTAGTTGCTTCTGCCATGTTTACACACTTTGTACTAAACAACACCTTTTCTGCCTATGTACCTTATCCTCTGATGGACATCTGACTACATATGTGAGCACAGCGTTAGCAGTTGCTGACAACAAAGCAGTCACCTTTAGATAAAATAGTTTTACTGGGTCTACTTAAGTTTTACCCACTGCTTTGTGACAGGGTTTGTGCTTAGTCTGTGATAAACCCGCAGGCAAAATACAGCCATATAGTGTGCAATGGCCAAAAAAAGAGGTGTCTATGTCACATTTAATCATTCACACAAATAAAGAAGATGTCTCAAAATATATTGCTTAGCAGCTGGACCCTGTAACACGTTTATTGTGTATCTACAAATTTGTATAGATAAACAATAAAGCCAAGGGTTGTTTAAGGCTCCCACTAGGTTTATGATGGAAGAAACCTGCTGACTGTTCAGGAAACTGTTATGCAGTTCCTCCTGCATAATAATACCTACTGAAATAATGAAAAGTGACTTTACAAGAATGAATATGACAGCAAACGTCAGGTAGCGAAACAGTAGAGTTTAGGTTGATGGTCAAAGGTATTTATTCTTTTCAACTGCTGAAGGACATGCGGTGATGGAAATTCTATCTCAGCAACGATGAAACTGCAACTATGATGCTCAAGGTAAATGCCAAGCGTATCATACTCAAGCTGACATCAATTTAATATTAATTTGTAATGAATTGCAGTGTGTTCCTCACTATTGCAGTGTTAATGGTTTTATTTCCTGCAGGGGGCAACATTGCACAGCAAGAATAAAATAGTGACTGGACTATGTACTGCATAGGCCCTCAAAATTTCTGATCAAATTATTTTCCAGTGATAAAATAAAGGGGTGTCAAAAGTCTTGTATGGCACAGTGTAAATCACAGCAATCTTTAGATGTTTTTTTTGGGGGGAAAATAGCTAAGCTCTTAATGATTTTTTTTTCTCTGAAAGTATTGAACTTGACATGAATAAAATTTGGTACTTGGGTACTGGCCCTCCAGAAAAATGAAAATGCTTCAAGAAGCCTCACCACCACAGTATATGCTCTAAAATTCTTATAAAAATAATAAAGCACAAGAGGAAAACAAGGCCATACCCTCATCTGACATGCATAAGATAAGATTTAAGCTGTAATTCATGTGAATCCATGTTCAAATCCAAAAACCCCTTTTCAAAGGTGAGGCATGTTATATTTTAGGACAAAATAATCTTCTGTATCTTAGGGAGTATATTTTAACAATAATACTTAATTACTTAGTTGCCTGTAGCATGATAATATTCCGTGGGATCTCATTTAAAATTAATATTGCTTAGCTTCTGAACTCAGTTACAATGCAGCACTGTATAGGAAGCTCAGTTCAGCAGAAATCACACAAACTACAAAGGGTAATACGATTTAAATGCTCTAAATGCATCTCAAATAATTAAAGAGAATTGCAATTTTGCAAGCAAATCTAAATACGGAGCAGGATAAATTTTTGTGTAAAATCAGACAGGCAACGTGTGCAAGCTTTGATGCCTTTCTTTTTTTCCCCTCCCTTTCTTTTGCATGATGAGCCTGATTTGTTTGGCAAATGCCACTGGGCTGCTCCTGAAGAGCCGCACTTGCCTCCCACACACGCGCGCTGCCTTTATCCTTGAGCTGTGTAAGTACAGTGCAAGCGAGGCTCAGAAAACCATTTTGCGTCTCCCCAAACTTGCCCTCGTTCTTTCTGGGGCTGAGATGGGAATTAAAAACTGTAAAGCCATTCCTGCTTTTCCCAAAATCAATCGCACAACATTATGGCCCATCCAAGGGCGGAAAAGAGTAATTAACATTCATATGAAAGTGTTTTTTGCTGGAAGGTTTTTCCGCTGCAATGTCAGGGCTCAAAAGCATGCTGCTTTTACTCATGATTTTAGTGCTTCATGCGTCACTGTATGCCACATCCACTGTCTTCTGCGTCTAACTGAGAACTGAATAAATAAAACCTAATGCTGTTTACATTGTGGAGCTTGTTTTCTGCTTGTGAAGCCATACTGTATTTGGCTGCAAAAACCTTATGCGTGAGTGCAATAGCACCTTGCCACCAATGAGGGGAGTACTTGCTTTTTCCATTCCATTCTGTCTGACACCCCCCCCCCCCAATCCTCCTTGAAAGACTAAAACTGCAGTGATACAGAGTCAGATTTTGGGATTGATCTTCAGCTTGAGGACGTTCACATGAGGGCGAGTAGAGCTTACGCTGGACGATTATCGATTTCAGTAATGTAAAATAAATGCACAATAGGGCATCTCAATCCACCCATCCTCCATTCCGCTTGGGTCAGGAGGTCAACTGCTACTTTTCTAACAATATGTAGTCTTTCCCTGCTTTATTAATGTATTAAGGTAAATTTGTGTAACTCCAAGAGGTACAACTGTTACTTTCAGCGGTAAAAATTTTTATACATTCCCAAATCTTAAAACATTTGTGCTAAAACATCACCAAGTTGCACTAAAATGGATAGTTATGCTGATATTTAACATTATTTATCACAACAGAATATAATATGGCAGTAACCCTTCATTTATTATTATGATACTGTGTGGTCGCTTACCTGCCCTTGTTCAGCTCTTTCATAGTTAAGTACAGTACAATGAACAGTAGACCAGAAAAAACAAAAGAAATACATGAAAACAATGCAAATGAATTCACACAAGTTACATGGTGCCTCATATTGCCTGAACTGTGGGTTTCCTTTCAGTCTGCGTGGAGCTTGCATGTTCTCACATGTTGCACGTGGGCTGGGTGAACTGATGACTCGGAATTGCCTACAGCGTGTGAGTGTGTTACTTTGTTTTGCTGTATAAATGGGTGAATGACTGTTGGAGGATTAATACAGTGTCTCAAATATTGTAATTCACCTTGGATAAAGCTGCCAGTTGAACAATACGTAATAATCATTGTAAGTCACTTTGGAGAAAACTGTCTGCCCAATGAATAAATACAAATATAATATCTCCTACTGCCCAGCTAAAGTCATGAAGGGGTTTTAAAGGAAATTTCTCGTAAAGTTAAATTCTCGTAATATGGATAGGTGTGTCTTTGGAGATAGCTGTTCTAAATGAAATATGTCAATAAAGATAAGCCTTTATAACAATACCATACTATATAACAAATTGGCAGTGGCAACTGGAAGTCTGAATGCATAAATCCAGCAAAAAATTTAATATTTTTAAATGGTCAGTTTTGTTGAAATTAGTTAAATGATTTCAAGTTTGTAAGCTAAAATGCATAATTTCCTTCTACCATTACTTGAGTGTGTATGCTTAGTGTGCTGAAGATATGTTTATTAATCTTTACAATTTTTATGCCATTTATACTTTCCATGCAGAAGATATACAAAATGCAAACCAGCGTTACTGCCCAGCTTGACTGTATGAAGAAAACACATCATACAAGTCACTCTGTTTTCATAACATTACTCTTTTACTTTCTCCGGATGTACTGGTGGAGACTCGGGGGCAATGCTGAAACTTTGGGCCACAAATGTCTTACTTTACTTTCTGCTGGGATGCTGAGCATTATTGATAAAACCAACATTTATGGGTCACAATTTACATTTGACATTTGTGCTGCAAACTAAAGGTGCAGAATGTACTCGTGTTGAAAGTGAGGAACCGCTATAATAGGATGTGATGGATCACAGCATGTAAAGTTTGCTGCCAGCAGAGAAGATGCAAAGAAGCTGCTGAAGAGTGGGGTCAACAACCCAAGGAAGACAGCAACTGTTTTTTTGGAAATATAGTAAAAAACAGAATACATGCTGGAATTAGTCCACAAAAAAGTGTTTCTACCTTTTTAAGTTGCTGTTAATATAATGTGTTCTGTAAGGTTACATTACCTTGGCAACAGAATGCATACTAGTTAACAGTATGCAATCTGAAGGTTGACCTTTTAGCAAGGTTCTTAACTTTAGCAAAAGTAGCATATCATATACAGGACACATTTATTCAAAATATTTCTTTGCCTTTATGACATTCAAATTTAGATTTTGTTCACCTCCAGATACCAAACTCAGTATTTTTTTCTTTAGGGTTATAGTTTGGCTAATACTCTGTAAATTTCTTAACCCGGGTTACTCCTTGTTTGCAAGTTTCACCTGTTATAAACTCCATAATCAAGGTCCCCATCTAGAGTATCCAAACAATGTTGACTGTTCATGCATTCTTCATTTTGTTGCTTTTTTGGTGTCTTGCTGTAAATTAAGTGGTTATTAAAATTGATTTATTTTGCCTTAGCAGTTGTTTTTTTTTGTATTAAGGTCAAATTAACATAGAAACATTGACTATCATATGTATGTTTTTTTGTGTTTGTTAAAGGTAAGAGCAGTGAAAAGAGCTGAATAACCACAGATAGATAGTGATACACTATTACAAAGTAATGAAAGAAAATTGCCAGAACGTGTTGGGTTATAACTAACATTAATAAAGTATTTCTTTTAAAAATTAAATTTTATGATATTCTAACACATTTTTAGCTTAAATAGGGCTCAGGATTTTTACCATGACTCAAACAGTAACAATGTCTTGATTTATGTTTTTAATTTAATTCACCTTGTGAAGGGATCTTCAGGAAGGAATTACCTTTGTAAGGTGGGGGAAGACTCATTACAAACATCTTCAATGTTTGAAGTAGGTAAACACTGATGTCAGCTGTGCTTGTGAAACAAAAGCAAGAAAAAAGAAATCTGATTTTAAAACGATGCTTTTAATAAAAAGAGCAATTTCATTATTTCTTTACTGACATGATTTCTTTATTGAATAATTTCAGTAGCTCGATACTTTTGTTTCCAAAATGTATAGGTTTTCAAAGCAGAATATTCCCCTGCAAAGTTTTGTGAGGTGAGGCCCCTGAACTCGTGACCACAGGTTGCACGGGGAAGTGTCAAACCAGAATACCAATGAACCCAGTTACAGGAAAAATCCATGTCTGTGACTGTCCTGTTTGGTCAACACATGAATTTTGGATAGTTTCCTTTATGCCTGGTAAAAAACAACCAGATTTCCCAAGACCCTTATTAGAAGAATGTTATTCTGCTTTTTGACTTTCAACCACAAATATAACACGAAAAACTTCATAATACTACATTTAAATGACAGATAGCTTCTTAAAAGTAAAGGACATCTGATGTGGATATGAGGTCATGTTTCCACTCATGCTTCGAAAGGTGGAACACCCCCTCACTGCAGTCCTCTAAAAGGTTCTTTGCGTGGTTTGTTCACAGCTCCCATAGACTAATTACATGTTGCACAACAGCCTGGCCTTGCAGACGGCACAAATAAAATCAACTTCCCTGTCACCAATACTGCATACAAGTGCTTTAATGTGGTCAGATGAATAACTACCGGGCCGTCCCTTAGGGGCTCTGGGCTGTTTGTGCCTCATTTGTCTTCCCGGATGGTCTGCAGTACGAGATATGCACGTGATCTTGTGAGTCTTTGGAGTTGCTGCAGGACTTCTGTCGTTGCTTGGACACGTCACACCAATCATTTTTTTTTTTACAACTTTCCTTTTGTCCAATGATCCCATTTGGATCTAATTTAAGATCAATACTATTTGGTCAGTCCCATATCCCACATGTTGGGTGGTGTTGATAGGCTGTGTTGATGGAAACACTGGTTCATGGGTAAAAGCACAATAATCAGCTTTGTTGTTATGTCAGTGGTTAATCATTTTTATAAGACTATGTTACTCACAGTCCAAACAACACTCATACCGGTTTCCAGTGTTAATCCACAGGTGAGATCTTTATTAACTAATGCACCTAGTGGTTGAGCAAGAAAAAATAGCACACTGATATTTTGACCCGTGTCCTTCAGTCACACGTCTTTCAGCAAAGAGAACTTTTGTATGGTTTATTTAAACTATACATTAGCAATCACATCAGATTTAGTCTTACAGGGCACCACCTCATGATTTACAAATTATGAATATTACTGTATACATTTCATGGATGGATGCATTATATGCATCATTGTAGCTTCCTTTTTTGGATCTTCTTTGTTTTCCTTATGGTCCTACATATGTCCAGAGGCAAAACCTAATGTATCCAGTACACAGACGTCAAGTCTCCCCCAGGCTAAGTATAGCCATCTGCAAAGTATTAAGTTAGACCTTGCTGCTCTTGGCGCTATCCATCAAATGGCTATCGATTCCTGGCATCTGAAATTGTAGTGAAACCTGTTGCCTGGACAGCCCTGGTAACAGCATTAACTTGTCTTTCTGCTTTAACAAGCAAAAGCGGGCTGTGAAGCGAAACCTTTTAAAGGCTGTAACTCCAGTATCTGTTGTGCAGGTTGCCCACTAGTAAACAAAACGAGACACTTTTAAGAACATGCCACAGCTATAGTCTGCAGTTTGGCAATTGGTAGTGAGTACTAAAACGTACTGTCAGACATAAGGACAGTTTTCCCCCAGGGATCAGGTTTCTGATTACCATATTTTTACTGCGTCTTAACACTAAGCCACTTCATACTTTGTATACACTTTGTATACTTGTCTCAAGCGTGCATTGCAGTGTCATCAGTATACTTTTTATTTTTCGACAACCATGAACATTGCTATACTAAGGGGTATTTCGTGTAACTTCATACTCCATTAGAACACATTCATTGTTTTCCTTTTGATTTATTTTTTTCAATTTTTGTTAGGTGTTTCTATTCTCTTTGTTTCTGTTTTTTCACTGTAACACATAAGATGTCTGTTTTACATCATAGCAATGCAATGCTGAGTGGGAATTTCATTGCGGCAAAATAGAAAATAATTACATGAATTCAAACACATTTACATGCATTTATTTAGTTGATGGTTTTCTCGAATGACTTTGCAGAAATGTACTGATTTATTTTGCCAGGCAGTTTTTCCAGCACAATTTAAGGTAAGCACCTTGAATAAGGATATCACAGTAGGGGGGGGATTCCAACCTGGGACCTCCAAGTCCAATGACACAAGCTCTAATACTAACTATTAATCATTAACTATCAGCTATTACTGTACCTCCTGCCTTTATAATGTTCCATATAGTCTATTTCTAATAACCCTTTATTTTAAATATTTGTTTCAGAATTTATCCAACCGATCAATTAAAACAGTAAATGTTTGCAATGCTAAGTGGCTTTGAGTAATTGTACCTATCCTGCAAATTCACGATTGTAACTTCCATAAGTGACTCAGAATTTTACACACTAGGAAAAAGAAAGAAACTTGCAGTGAATTGTATAAATCACTGTTTTGCGACACCAAGGAATATATGATCCTATATATATTGCCTGGACTGAAATTTACAGCATGAAGCCATTAAAGAACAAATGAAAGTGAAACATTAGAAGCTAAGGGAAAAAAGTGTAAGTCAAGTAGTGATGATCACATGTTGAAAGCTTCTTTCCAGTTTTTAGTTACAATTTATTTCTTTTTATTTGTGATAAATGAAATAAGCTGTGCTGTTATTTGTAACACAGAGTATATAAGAACTGGAAATACTCAAATATTGAAATCCAAACAGAAAAAGGGTTCATTTTTGCAAGATTTGCATGAACTGGCAATCAAATGTATGACGTCAGTTAAGTCATCCATTTTTATCCACATTCGTTTTGCCCTGGTGAGGGTCCTGGCAGTTTAGAGTCTATCCAGGAATCACTGGGAACGAGGCTAGAAAACTAAACCCTGGGTGGGAGGCCAGTCAGTCGCAGCGTGGACACATACACTCCCTGCAATTTATAGCAGCCAAATAACCTGAACCACTTGTCTTTGGATTATGCGAGAAATCCCATAGACACAGGGAGAACATGCAAGCTCCACACAGATTAAGGAGGATTTGAACCCATGCCCAAACAGCCCCAATGCAGTGAGGCCTTCCTTAAAATTAAACCTACACTATAGCTGGGGTAAGAAAAATGCTGACTTAAAGTCTCACTAAACCCCTGGCAAATTTAAAGTCCACTGTGAGAAGATCTAGATACACTTCTGTCTGACTTCTCATGACACCATTGCCCCAGATACACTTTGCTGCTAAAATCACAGTCTTGCTTTAAGTGAGTTTTTGTTTTTGCATTCTGTGCACAGAGATATTGTAATTCCACAGGCTCTGTGCAAGTAGGACAAAGACATGACCATCTGTCATTTTGGTACATGATAAATCTATGATAACCATTTTGTTTATTTCAATGGGCTCTCCAATAAACATATTTTGAACACATTTGCTTTTCTTAACTTGATTCACTGTTTCAAGTCATGCAGAACTTCTAATGATTTTTACAAAGCAGAACTCTTTTTGGCACGGGAACACTGCAGATGCTCTTCAGCAGAGGTCATCCCATGGTTCAGATGCCGCTGTCCAGTGTGAGCACACAAAAGCAGACGCCGAGTGATTCATCGGTTCAAGGACAACAGAGGTGCATTATTCCCAGTCCTTTGGTAAGTTTTCATCAGCAGAGGCTAATGAAATAAAGCCCTGCTCACGAAGGGAAGACGAAAACAGGACCGTTGGGAAGGTGTGATGATTAATTGTGAGGTGTTGGCTTTTCACAGTGAAACCTACAGTAAAGACCCAGCAAATGAATATGGAACTACAATCAGTCACCCTGTAGCACTAAACCGCGGAGTTTATGAATTACATTAAGCTAATTAATATTGATCTGTGGCCTCTTGTGAAGCTTATTTGGCCTTGTGGCGTCTTGAGGAGGAAACAGCTGAGAGCAGCACTTTTAGGAACATTTTTGAGATTTTAGACTCATAAATAATTGCACTGTAAAAAAAAAACAGCATGTAGGTTTAATTTTGTAATACATGAAGTGTACAAACAAGACAAGTGAGTAGTTAAACCATAAACGGTAAATTCACTCACTCAGTATTGAAGCCCATCTAGGAGCGCAGGCCAATAAGCTAGGAATGGTAAAAACACTCACACAAAACCGGCAATTTGACACACCAGTTCACCTGATAGACATCTTTGGACTGTGGGAAAAACCCACTCAAACACAGGAAGTCCATGCAAGCACTGCCCAGGCACTGCATGGCTCAGTAAAATGTGATGAAAAGTTGCTGCGTTGTACAATATAAACTATGTACTTTAACAACAAAGGTTGTGAACCTTTCCCACTTTCATTTGTTTTTTTTATATAGGGGTGTAATGATCTGTCATTTGTTTCCACTGCAACCAACTACGGCTAAGCATCAGTCATGAAGTGTAAATCGAGATTGAATGGCCGCTTAATGAAAACGTGTCCCACACGTACAGATTGCAGAGCTAAAAAGAAGAGAACGACGAGAGAACATTGTACCTCAGTAGGTTACACTTTTATCTTGCACCGCTCAAAACAAACAGAAACAGCTAAATAACCTTAAACAGTCAGTAGCCAGTTATGCTCTGGCTGCAGCAGCTCTCCTGGGAGGAGAGTGATCCCTGCATGCTAAGGTTGGATAGTCAAGACTGCTATGCCCTCTCCACTCCAATTGACTGTAAAGATTACACAGCGAGACATCACAAGAATTCCCTGAGTTATATGCTTCAAGCTCAGTGGCTCGTGTTTCGGTGATACAAATGCAGCAGACATGTAGCCACCCTCAGTACTGGTGCTAAAACTTTAAGAGCCCTTGCATATCTGAGCATATTTGAACACACTTGGCTCTGGTGTGCGTCTGGTTTTGCATTAAACATGACTGCAGTTAATGTGAGGCTAAGTTAAATAGTGCTGCCTGAGAAGACTTCTGTTATTTGTCACGCTGTAACAGTTTCCATAATCATGAGTGAATAAATATATGCTTGATTATTTTTAATATGAATGTCGAATATCATATCATCATATAATTTCACTGACCTTGCAATGGACTTGCGTCCCATCCAGGGTGTAGTTTCATACCCTATTGTCCAGTGACAGTGGGACTGTTGCAAACTTGACCAGGATAAAGCAATTATGGATAATGAAGGCATGAATTAATATATTTTCATAGGCATAACATGGTCTGCATTGCCTGTAGTGTGTGCATATATAAGCAAGTGTGTATCTGTCTGATAGTCTAGCTTCCCATCCATACCCCACCTTTCACCCTGTGTTTTCAGAATTAGTTCCAGACCACCATGACCCTGTTTTAGGACAGGTGGCTGCTGGGAATGAATGAATAAATTAATGAATGAAATAATGAATGACAATGGGTGGGGGGGATGTATCCTCACAATGTCCCAGCAAGAATGTGTATAACTCCATCAAATATTACTGATAAAATTTTCATTCTGTAAGTGGTTACAATGATTGCAGATCTGTTTATTTGCACAGTTCCCTATGTGTCACCGCCCTCATCTCTCTCCATTGGCTTCCTACTTGTATCAAGTTGGAGATTTTGGTTACAGCCTAACGACAGTCAAAAGATCTGTACTCCAGCACCTACATCCCCTACACCTGAGAATGAGAGCTATGCTCTTTGACATCTGGCCCCTCGGTTGTCCCTCTCACCAGAGGTCCAAAGCTGCTTGACTTTACTTTCCTCTGTCCCTCAGAAATGCTGAATCCCCCTAGTACTCAAGGGAAATGTAAAAACAAGTCTCTTTAACACTCATTTCTCTCCTGATAGTTCCATAACCGTGTTTGGCTTAATATTCTACAATGATCTATAGTCATGTTTTTTTACCTATAGCTGTTCACCTGTTAATAGATACAATTTTATTTAACTGGAGCTGTTGTCGCGTCGATGAAAAGCATTTACAAAATACATAAATGTAAATATAAATGCAGTTCCCAAAAATGTTTTATAAAGTTAAGTACAAACAGAACTGCCCACAAAAAACAACAAATATATAAATATAAATATAAATATAAATATATTTGAACATCAAGGAAACAGTCCAAAAATGTATGAATCATCCCATCCACAGCTGGTTTCATATCCTAGCCCCCACAGATTCTGGGATAGGCTTCAGACTGCTGTGACCCTGACCAGGATTAAATGGTTAAGGAAAATGGATGAATGGATGGATGGATGGATGGATATAAAGCATAATATTAGAGCAAACATTTTACAGGTACAGCAGTGACAAAATAAGTAAAAGCTATTAATTTTAGAATGTAATATTTTCAAGTGCTTAAAACGTTAGAGTGAAATATGAATTATCAGCAAGTGCAGTATGCCTGCATTCAAATGGACATTTGTTCTTGTTTTATATCGAGCTATAACACTGTTGGATAATAAAATGGATCCTATTTTAGTGGTGTGACTACTGCTAAATAAGTGCGGGATATAAAAACCTAACATGGCAATTGTTCAATGCAACCTTTTTTCTTAGCAGTGCACAAGCCCAGTCAAGGTTGCAGTGAAAACAATGAGTAAAATAAGGTTTTAAAACAATCCTTTAAAAAGTATGTTATAGCATGCACTGATCATAGCTCTTTACATACAACAGCCTTTACTGACCAAGGGGTCATACACAGAATATAAACGTATTTATCTGCTGAAATCTCATACCTGCTAATATAAATATGTAAGATGCATTTTGCTTGCGATAACCTTATGCTATAGAATTTATTCTTATGATATTGAATGAATCTGTTTTGCCTGCCATTGAATGGTTACTGGTGATATGCAAACAATACAGACAAAGCGTTTTGAGTCATAGAGGATGTGTTAAAAATGGATTGGGAAAAAGGGACAAGGCATGACCATGTTTCCTCAAAACTGAAAATGTTGATTTTACCCATTTGATACAGCTGCCTCCCCAAATGCTTATGGCTAATGTTCTTTAAAGACAAGCTCCAGATCAGCTGGGAAAGAACAGACCAATACAACAGGAATCAGTGCATATGGAAACCTATGCTACCTAGCTGATAAAACATTAATGGTTGCAAAAAAAGAGTCCTGCCCTGAAGTTTATGACATGTTGTTAGTTCACGTCCCAGGAGGGGTCCTGCTGTTAGGTTAAACTGTGCTAGTCACTTTTGGTAAAATACCAAAAAAAATGCTATCTATTAAAACACCTTTCCCCACATTAAAATATGGTTATTCTCATTCAGTTCAGTCTTCCTAAAGTTGGCATGAGAAATTTACACTGAAGACATAGGGAAAAGTATACATAAAATCCGTTTTAAACTTTTCCCCTACATACCTGAATAACTCTTGTTTTCCTTGCAAACTTCCTTGCTCCTGTGTTGACAAGAAAAGAGGACTGGTGTTATGACTCCCTGTTGGGCAGCCATGTTTTTGCCAAGAGACATTAATTTAGTAGTGGAATTTAGGGAAGATCTTTGCAAAGTTCCAAATGAACAAAGCTGTATATTCTAACTAGCAGCTGTAACAGCAAAAGATGGAGAGAAAATGACCCAAAATCTAAAACCCGGTTGTCTTGGTAAAATTAGGTTGCAGAATAAAACCGCTTACTGCTTCAACTTACTTTTCATAGAAGGGAATTTTTTTCCTTAAAATCATTTAAATCATTCTTCCTCAGTCATTTGATTTAATTTACCACGTTATTCCGGCAAAAACGTCCCCTACATCTGATATGCTGTGATCATTAGATTTACTAACATTTTAAGTTTGATAGTACTTTTTAATTTGTCGCATGATTAAAAATGTAGCTTTTGACCTCAAAATAATTTAAATCAGAATCTGGGAATCAGTAAGATTAAAGCCTTTTTCATATTATTTTAGACCTGTTTCATCAAACAGTTGACTACACTGTATATTCATAATCCTTTTGATGACCAAGTTTTTAAAGTTATATCACTCTCATTAGGTTCAAATTTTAGGCTGGTGGTTTTTTTCTATAAATTACTTTAGGTCTACTTTTCATTTTGATGTTTTCACCATATTTTCACTGTATAACAAAACACATTTCTTTTTAAGTTAAATGTTCCCTACGGCTGAGCATTTGCCTTCATTTTTCACGTTTGCATATTTTTTCCCCTTATCTAGCTGAGTTTCTGGTTCATGAATTATGAAATATGATCGCCTTTTACTTTAATATAAGAAAGTTCTTTTATCCCTGTTTGGGACATCATGCTCGGTTGTTTAAAACAGCCAGTGTCTTCTGCTGTTACTTCTGTTACATTTTTAATCTATGCTTTATTCCTAGTTATGGACATATTGTAGGTCTGGTTGTTTAGTAGTGAAGTACAACATAAACAAAAAAAAAAACCTGGAAATTCATTTGCATTGTCTTGATTCATATACAGTTAAAAAAATTCAGTTTGACATTATTTAATCTGATTTACCCACATATCACAAAAACGCATTAATGCTCAAAGTACACAGAATATGATTATACTTTTTAAGTAGATTCAGTAACAGGGCAGAATATTCTTTGTCTTTACATGATCAACTGCATCATCTGAATAAAATGAGAATTTATCCAGAACTGTATTTTATTATTATGCTTCATATTCACAAATAGATTGTATGTTGTACATTTTGTACATTGCTAGCTTTTATCTCATCAGTTTATAGAGTAACAACATTATCTCCAAGAATATCTCAACTTCTGCTCTTATAAAAGGTTATGCAGTGCTTTGTAGTTTGTCACATATTCAAAGGGCTAAGTATTTGCTTTCATGCTTGTGTGCATCTGGATTTAATTCATCTATTTTCTAGATGAATTAAAGACAGTTTATTCATGATTTATTATTTATGGAAAGCCTGTTGGTTTTAGTTGGTCAAATTGTTTTTGGAAGCCTATATACACATCTCACCGGTCTATAAAAGAAGCGTTCCCTTGTGACGTCTCCCTATTGATGGTAGTCTAAAATTCTGTACCATTTTCTTATTCATATAAGTGGTAGAAATGATTTTTCATCATGACACATACATACAGCAACCACTGATACAGTATTAGTGTACATTTAGCATTTTTGAAACCTTCATAGTTTCTGCTTTAGCTGATTACTGTGATCCAGTACTAAAATATATGCTATAAAAAATATAAATATCTTGACAAAAGTGCTGCAGATGAAATTAATATAATAGCATTAAAATAATGTAAGTAATAAAATTTTTGTGCCAAACAAAACTTTGGGGAAATGGTAGCTCTGCAAAAAGCTCACCTTAAAATTAAGAAGCATAAATCCAAGTTGGCCTCAGTGCAAGTACAGAGTCATATGCTAATACTTGAAAGAAGGGGAGCTGCAGTTATGATAAATAATAATTCCCCAATTCAGACACAACGTAGCATGGCTGATAAAAATAAATTAGTATTGGAAAAGTACAAGTGGAAACAAATAATATTACTAAAAGTGTGCAGTCCACCAGCAAATGGATCTGAGTGGAACTACTACAATGGCCAAGTTAATAGCTGTGAAATTTTAGCCCATAAATTTATAAGGCAGGCTTGAAAAATAATGATAAATTACATACAACAGAAACGTGAAACAATATCAGTGAGAAGATCAAACGAGAAATTGTTTAGTTTTATTCCTTGTTATGAATGAACAAACTGTCTTCTGTAAACAATTAATCCATGACAAACTTATGCAGGGAGAAAAAGAAAAGAAAACATTTAAACCTTATGAATAAGATCAGTCTTCTTCAGTCTGGCACTACCTGTTGTGATTTTTTGAGAGAAACCGTTGTTGTGGATCAGTTTAACTAGAAGTCTTGACTGCTGTGCATGGCAGATGCTAGAATGGGAGGGAGAATAAACAATTTACTGTTAAAATTATTGTAGGGGAGCACTGTGGTTCAGTCAGTAGCACTACAGCTTCACAGCTCCGGGGCTGTTTGGGCATGAGCTCAAGTGCCACTTAGTATGTGTGGACTTTGCACGTTCTCATCTTGTCTGTCTTTATTTCCTCCTACAGTCCAAAGACATGCATCAACTGGTCACTTTAAACTGCCCATAGAGTATGTGGCTACCCTGTGATGGCCTGGTGTCCCATACTGGGGTTGTTTCCTGGCCTTGTGTTGTACAATTCTGGGATAGACCCAAACTAGGATTAAGCAGAAAATGGATGGATCATTATTTCAATTATAATAAACACTCAATACCTGATTATTTCATTTTTTCATGCAACAGTTGATATTTTAGTACTTACAGCCTTTGGATTCAACACGAAGGCCTCTGCTCCAAGTCCCATTCCTGCTCATATAAAAATACCAGGCTTTATAAATAGCAAATCAATTAGGTTTAAAAACTAAATCTAAACCTAAACCTAAACTCATGTTGGACAAAGACAGCTAAAATATAATATTTCTTTCTTACCACTACCAACACTTACAGCTTAATATATTGTTTACTTTTTTGTCCAAGAAAAGCTACTTGATTTTTTTATAAGTGAGCTAACTGGTCAACACAGTGACCAGCTGAAAAATAAAACCTTACTGAAGATACACAAATGTGAGACATGGGTTATTTCAGTTAATACTGCATTCTGTTGCTCTACATTGCTCTCGCTGTACCATTTTATAACTAATTGAGTGATTTAACAAATAACTTCATAGCATTACATTAATTACATTGTTATTACTTAAATAAATTATTCATACAATGATGGACATGACCGATGCAGACTGTCTGCGACTTCCATTCAGTGTTCAGTGTGGGAAGCTGGACAGGACTCACTAACCAGAGAAAATATAATCCGGTGGTTGGTTTGACCCAAACCTCAGGTGTGCCCTTCCACAGCGTCCCCTTGATGGGGGGTGAGATGATGGCTTGTATCCTAGGGGTTCAATAAGAGTGGAGAAGTGACTTGCAGAACACTTTCTGCTCGTCTGGCTCTTCGAGGCTTATTGATTTTGGAAACCTCATTATCTTGACCCTTCTGTGTTGGATCAGCACAAAGCTGTATTCTCCTACAATCCATCACCAATGGATGCATGAGCACATCACATAACGCGTACAGCATGCATTTACTCTACACACCTTGTTACTCAGATGACACTAAGGACCATTAAAACGAAGAGAGCTTTTTCATGGCACAAAACCATCAATCAACACAACACAGTGAAAAAAGTAAGGCCACAAATAAGTATCAGAAGTAGTATTAGTGCGCATCTGGTTATCAAAAATGTTATTAAACTAGGAGTTTGTTCTCACACACACCACTACAACTGCTAAGGACAGAGTAAGACTTTTACTTTCAAACTTTTATTTTAATTTGTATTAATTCATATTTAGCTGACAGCGTTGTCTAGAGTGGCATTCAGTCCTCCATACCTGCAAACCCAGGATGCTGCCTTTGGATTCAGCAGACTCAGCATTTAAGTTCGAATGTGGCCTCCTGCTGTAGCACAGGGCTTTTACAAATGTACTTACCTGGAATTCATACTCTTAGAATTACCCAGATATATATAAATTGCTTAATCACTGTAAGTAGCTTAACATTGTAAATTGCTCTGGTGAAAAGTGTCAGATAAATATAAATGCACTAAGCTACTTTCCAATTATGTACCCAACAGAGCAATTTAACACATACTCCCTCAGGTATACACTGAGGGAGTCTTTTTCAAGACTTACTTGAAAAATCTATGTTATTTGTCTCTTCCTATATACTTTCTACAAAATTGCACAGATATTACAGTTACAGATACAAGCTTTGTAGTGAGGTGGATGACATTAACATCTCACAAAGGAATGAGAGCACATTCTCGCAAAGGTCAGTTTTGCTTTTAGCTAAGACAGTCACAAAAAGGACAATTGGCATAGGTGAATTTCCAACTTTTTGTGAGGGTAATAATTTTATTTCAGAATGCCAACAACCTCCAGCTCCCTCCTCTGCAAGCAGTTATGTTAATGCAGGCTTTATAAAGAATTAAACACTTTTTTGTGACCACTGCAGGATTTTCAATTTGGCAGTACTCAGTTTTATTCAGTTATCTATGCCAGGGAAATTAGATGTCCAAGGTTTCAGCTAAGTTAACACTGATGTGCAAATGGACTTTATGTTTTTTGGGTCAAATAGCTTTATCACTGTCTGTCTTTTTTGGATGTTCAGGAAGGTAAATGCGGGGAAGGGGGGAACAAATCTGCGGCTCTGAGATTTCTGACAAACTGTATTTAGCATTTAACATGCCATTGTGACTTCCTCAAAATTTTCATAATGGGATCATTATTATAATAGCAAAATTGCCAAAAGATGCTGACTTCAGAATGTACAGGGGGGACTCTATCATGTAAATTTAGGTATTGACTGACTAGATGATCACAAATGTATTAGTTTAGTTGTTAGATGTTCTTTTCAGAAAGTTATGTTGGAACCTATATGTACTGTGGATATTTAGGTCCTTTGTAGAGTTCAGTGTGATATTATGACCAAATGTGCTCACATTTGCATTAGCTGTCTAAGTATGCTGTCAGTGCCATCTGCCTTTGTTTCGGTCCGTTTCTTTTGTTAACAATAACACTTAAGTACTTTTTAAAATCTAACTAATACCCGCTAGTGTGCTTCCAAGGTTAGGCCTGGTCCTAGGCATTGGAAACTTGTCAAGATCCATAGGGCTACAAATGGGCCTCCCTGATGCACCAAGATGGAGCCAAATCAGAATCTTGCTTAGGATTCCAAAAGCAAGACAATAGATTTAGCTTCATTTTCACACAACTGCTCAGTTTATGTTCAGATTTCCATATCCCTCATTTCATTTTACTTTCATGAACTATTCATGTGGACTAACAGAAATTTTGAGTAAATTTAAGCAGAGAAGTTATAACCTGGGGGAGTGTATCAGTCAGGAAAGTTCTTTAGGCTTATGCTCTTACATGATTGAATTTTCTTCATGCCTGGACAGGTTGGTGGTGCAGTGGGAAGCTCTGCTGCCTTCTAACACCTGAGCTGTTCAGGTATGGATTTGAGTCTGGCTCAGTCTACGCAAAATTTGCATTCCCCCCCCCCCCGTGTCTATGTGGGTTTCCTCGTGGTGCTCCAGTTTCCTCCCACAATACAGTGACATGCATTTTAGGTTAACTGCTCATTCTAAATATCCTGTAGTGGGTCCTGTGATGCATTGGTGTTCCATCCAGGGTCTGGCTTCATAGCCTGGTACCCAGGGATTCCAGGGTAGCCTCCGGACCACTATGACCCTGAGCAGAAATATGCAGCTAATGATAATGGATGGATGGAATTTTTACATGCTTATGCAGTGGGATTCATAATGAGGGGCTTGGAGGATAGAAATCGGCAAACCAGATCTGACTTGCTCTGCTTGTGGTTCTGAATGTAAGATTTTGAACTAAAATAAGTCTGCTTTTTGCAGAAATGAAAATAGAGGAATGTGGAGGTTGAACTTTTAGTGGCAAGTTATATTCCTTCACCATAACAGGCTCTGCAGGCAGTTTAAAAAGTGTTTGTACATAATGACACAGACAAAAGAGGTGAAAGCACTGAACCCAAAATATCTGGTAATGGTCTATTTTCAACCATTCAGACACAAGATTGCATCTATTACGAACTTTAATTACTTTACTTATCTTAATTGTAGGACTCCATTGATTTTGCCTCTTGTTTCTAAATCAAATAAACAATTGCACTTGCCAATCATTGCACTAAACAAAGTAATTAGAAAACACACAACCCAAGTGGTGTAGAAATCTTAATCAATAACAAAAAAGTTTGGGAGAAACTGGCATTATGGTCTTTTAGCCTGGGCTCTGAAAAATATGATTCCATATGACCAGCAGAAATATAGTCATCATCTTGGGGCATGAATGTAAAGCAGTGAATTAATCCTGTATTTGGATGAAATTGAGTCCAGTTAGCCACAAAGACAACAGATGCGGGACTACATACAAAAATTGATGTTAGATTTATTTGCACATATGTTTCCTGGCACTTATTCTCATTTTACAGCAGAACTGTAATTTTTAACCTCCAGTCCCTTCTCCTTATTTTATTGATATTTTGATCTTGGCACAAGTGTCATGAATTCTTCATTTATTCCATTAGCTGCTTTCAGCTGCTCATTTCTGCCCAAAGAGATGGGGTTTTCATTCTCACAGAGTGCTTCTGAGAGGCAGATCAAAGCTTGTTGATCATTTAAAATTTTCTGACTGCAAACACTTTCATACATTTTTTTTGTGTGAATATGAAATAACAAGTGTCAGAAATTTTACACATTTGAATGGCTTTCTGCATACATTTGGATGTAATATTTCACAGGATTGGCTTGGTGTTACAGCATTTTGGGTAATCATTTATTTACTGTTTGCCATTTGTGAAATCTCATCCCTTAAAGTGCTTCCAAATACCTGTGATGAGTTAAAGCATTTTTGAGCTGTGCTATTTTTAATGGTTAAGTATTTTAGTTAAGTAAGTAAGAAAACCTTGCAGGTGATTTAGCAACAAGATAAAGCTGCCAAACTTAATGACAGTTGCAAGTGTTATAAATCAAACAAGTGAAAATATATAAATATATCAGCATCAGCACTGCACTCAAATTGGTTAAGATCTGCAGCTCTGGCTTCTTTCAGATATTCAGACACCATAGCGGTTTATAGCTTACAGTATAAATGTTGCATAAGATTTTTCCATGGAAAGTTTTTTAAAGCCAAATAAAACAACTTATATCAGCTTGCTGTCCTGCTGTTGTAGTCTGCAATGAGAAAGATGGTTTATTGTTGTGCCAGAGTGCTCATGTAATTCTGGAGATGTGAATGGATCAAAAAGAGAAGGGGCAGATAAACTTCTTAGAAAGTGACTCACAGTTTGGCAAAAATGCAAATATATTGCTTTGCTTCTTCAAGCTAAAAGGCCATGCTAAGTATGGAGACCGGCTGTCTCTGGTGTTTGGGACGGGCTTACTGCGTGTTAAACTGTTCACAGCAGATCACTGTGCACCAACACAGCTTGAGCTGAATAACTGTTCATTTAAAATAATTAGCAGTGATAAAAGAAATAAAATTAGTTATTCGCTGCATGTAAATATTTTTTGCCCTACTGCATATAAATGCATGTAACCAGACCTAGAGAAAAATGAGTATTAAGCTGAATTTTGAGTCTGAACGTAAAGTAAAACCTGTATTAATTGGCAAATACATTTTTCCTTTTCCAGCATAACTGAAAATATGTCAAGCCACAGTGCGGATAAATCCTCCGTGTCTCACTTTGAGCTACGTTGCCGTTTTTCAGTGCTAATATACCTTTGTACATAATGGGTTCCTGGGACATGAAACCCATTGGCATGGCTACAGGCAAACTTGGTGGGTCACATCCCCCTTGCCATGCATGCCATGTTCAGGCACAAAACAATTAATATCACTTTGCTACAGAGATGCTCAGCACAATAGGAGAAGGTTACGGCAGAGCAGGTGCTGCTGAGATCAGGATGGTCTGAACAGCTTGTACCTGGAAGTGTGTTCTGTGAATCTCCCCTTTGCCTCCTTTTGCCATCCCTTGTGTCAGCATGGCTTTTCAGTGCTTGGAAGTAAGCTACTACATGCTGCTTGGAATTTAGTCTAATGTGGCCAATAAAAATGAAAAACCGGCATTCTAGTTCTCAACACCTGGTCGGTCCCTAAGCTGGAGATGCTCATCTATAAGTTAGGTTTCTGAGTCTTCAGATAGCTGAAATATTTTCTGGAAGGATTTTCATACGATTTTCAAGAAACTACTTTTTTATACCTATGATTGTACATATTGCGCACACAAAGGATATTACATAAAAACAATAATGGTGTATTTGTTTCTGGGTCAGGCTCCACTCACGTGCTACTAAAACTGACTGATCAGAAGTTTAAAAAGGCTATACAAACAGAGCAAACTGGATAGGGGTGGGGGCGAATACTTTTTTCCATTACACTGTATCAAGAAAAAAAATTGTATGAAATAATAATTATTACAGCAACAAAGTGTACCAAATATAAGAAATTTCAAGGTATTCTGAGTCCTATTCTCATGACATTCTTCATTTTTTTAAATCACTGTTGTTTGCTTTAAAAAAAAAATCTGTGTTGACTTTGCAAAGTGTTTGTGTTGTCCCTTAACATGACAACAACAAATAAGCGATGTTTGTTCAGTGATAGCTAATTTAAGGAGCACCAAACCGCATCAGTGCGGAACAGGAACTTGTCAACAGAGTCAGAGAACAGACCACTGTTCATTCTCTGGGTAGTAATAACATGAAGCCTCTCATTTTTAGAATGAAATGAAAAGTGAGGAGCCTTTGTTCCGGTCTCTCTTCCGTCAAGGTGGTAGAGCGGTGCGTGTGCTCAAAAAACACCCCTTAAAAAGGAATCCCTAGCGAGTGATTGGTTTTAATAAAAGAGATTTATTTTAGAGCTAGAAATTTAACACACTACACTGTTACTCAGTCCAAGGTATGTCCAGGCTGACATACATATACTTGCACAGAATTACAATTTTCCACATCAGGATATCTACTTAAGTAATTATGGTTCTTCCACAACTTTTCCTCTCAAACCCCTTTGGTCAATAAAATATGAATTATGTGCAGTGAATCTACAAGAATCCATTATTCTGAGCAGAGTATGAAAAATCTAATTAACAATATTAATGCTGTAACTTAGTGATTAAAGTACTTTATTTATTTAGGAAAAAAGATACTTTTTATGGGCTTTTTTTTTACCGACCAGTCCATTTTTAACTGCAGCTCACGAGAATTTATTGGAATGGAGAATGGGGAGAGCTAATGTTATAAAAGCTGACTCTGTGGATTACAGACTAAACAGGGGATTTTATTCAAATCAGAAAAAGGCAAAAAATGAGAGAAACAAGGTACCAGCTGAAGTTAATACCAGAGTTAAAATCCCCTTGTGAGAAACAGGAGCCAGTTAGACTGAGATAAAAAGGCAGGAAAAACAACTGATGCAATCTTTAAGGTTTAGTTGTCAAAGAAATATATGGTTGCTGCTAGATAAACCAGACAGGGACATTTATTTGTCTAAGTATAGTAGTTTGGTACATTTTTTTGTACTTAAAGCCTATTTAAAAAAAATTTATTTATACACAATGTATATAAAACATAATACAATTAGCTTGCACAACCTTTCATTTCCTTTAAATTATAAATAAAAAGGCACGAGACCAGTCAAACTTATTGAAGCAATAAACATTTTAATTTGCACCGTCATCTGTGCCCTTGTATGGTGCATAAACAGAGACTTACACGTAATTCATGTATAACGCATGGGATGAGTGATGGATTATGACATCATTCTTGTTATACAAACAGCTGAGACCAGTAACTGCATGGTATCCATAAAACATAGGGAACAAGAACAGTATGCAGGTTATAAATGCAACACTAATACTCAAAATAGCACAACAAGGTAGAAATGATAATATGATAATATATATAATAATATAATAATAACTGAAAAATAGAAAAAAACACCAAGAGATCAAAGACACCAAAAAAACTGATGGAGGACTGAAAAAAAAATGATGGAGACAAGCTTGCCTTGTTACACAGGAAAACTTGCTACGTCCCCTTTTTAAGTAACATATCACTAAATGAGCTCAGACAGGAGAGGCCTCCATGCTGTTTTTTAATTCAGCTCCATATCAAGGGCTGACATTGTGGTGTACAGTCCCCCAGTCCAAACTCATGCACTTTAGGTTAAAGGATGATGAATTGCCCATAGTGTGTGACCATCATTGCGTTCTGCTTATCTTTTTAATTCTCTAAATAACTGACAAAGTACAAAGTGAACAAGTATTTGCTGTACAACTAATATGTATATATATCTATGTATATATCTATATATATTGGTATTCCTTGAGATATGCACTTTGACTTATGGGTTTTAACATATACAAGAAAAAATATTTAATACACTTTACTGATTTTTAAAGCTTACGAGTAACCAGAGCTGAGCATGGGGGGATTTGCTCACAGTTTGCTCTATAATGGTAATTACATCTGCAACCATGTGAACAGACCTCCAGGAACATATTATCCTGTTTTGTATTTTGACCCATTTATATGTAGCTCGTATACATAAGAATACACAAAAAGAAACGTCAACACGTATTTTGACCTTTATAGAATTGTATTAGGAGTTTAAAAAAACACTCAGTGTTAATTAAAAGCCACAAGTGCAAGAGGGGACAAACTGGGACAGTTTTCAGTGTAGTGGCCAAAAGTCACTACAACACTGATAAAGCAGCAGAGCTCAATGGCTGAAATGGGAAACTCATAGAATATAAAATATTGCTTCTATACTACACTGATCACAGATTCCCAGAGATTGGAGTTCAATGAATCATAATATAAGTCTGTGATCTTGAGTAACAGCCACTGAAAATAGTTTTGCAGTTATTCTTGATCTCATTCTCTTTTCAGAGGCAAAGTTCTGTCTATCTGGAAATTGTCAGATAATAGGGTTTTCACATCAAACCACTGACTTTTATTTTACCTAAGCTGTAGCATTTCTGTTTGGAAAACATTTTAACAAGTGGTCCACAAACATGTGAAAAAACATTTATTGACATTTATTTACATATTTATTTCTGAATAATTTACATTTATTCAGAAAGAATGATAACTGGAGTTCTTTCAGCTTCATAGGAAGCCCAGAAATATACAGCTTACAATGATTCACTCCTGCAGTAATGCTGGTATTTAATTGCTGGAGACCCCACCTTGGAACAGCACAGCAGCAATGGTTAAGGAGCAAGTGGGACAAGGCCAAACAGTTTTGCTTGCACAAAGTACAGAATTTATTCGGGTAACCTCAATAAAGATAGGCGGGAGATCAGGCCTCAAGACTTATTATTTATAACAAAAGCTAACAGGAAGCTATGTTTAAAGTTTTCCGTAAACCATATAATAGACCTTCTGAAACTTTTTAGAATGAGATTTTATAGTCTGTTCCCTCTGTCCAGAATTGAATGCAATATTGTTGAGGCAAATCAAACACCACCAATCCAGTAACACCCTTCCCACTGTCAAATAAAGTGGAGTCAGTATCAGAGTATCATACTGTATTTCAACAGGAGTGAAACTACTTCTTATCAAGGATTATATGGATTGAGTGGAATTTCAGCAAATCTTGCAGGAGAACCTGTTTCCACCAGAACATTTCCACCACAATATTTCTGTTGCTGGTGATCTGGTACCTGCAATTTTTTCTGCTTCATCTGCTCATTAAGTATACTTTTGTTGAATTGAATATGCAGGCAAACAGCTATGTATCATGATACAATCCCACGAGGTTTACTTTTCTGTTCAGAAGATATCCAGGTAATGTTAACATGTCCCTGTGGCATTTTTGTTTTGAAATGCGTAACGTCACTTCCAAAGCATCCGGGAAGGATGCATCTGTTCATTTGCATGAGGTCATCCCCTTATTCCCTCCTTCCATCACAATACCATGAAAGGAGAGACGAGGTGTAGATGAGATTGAGGAAAGATTCTCAGGAAAAGCTGCTACAGTAACAGTGGGTATTAAGGGTTTTTATATGGATGACTCCTTATTTGGTTCATTCTGATTTGGTGGACCACTTGGCAAGTATCAGAAAAACCACCACTGCAAGCTTTGTTTAAAATTGTATTAGCTCAGGCATTTACCAAATTGCAGTGCACATTTGTCGCAATAACTACCAAAATTTGGAGATATCAGCACTGCTTGAGGTCAGGTAGATATGTGTGCAGTTATGAAAAATTTTATCAGCAACCTATTTGTCATCAGTAAGTCACTCATACCAGGGCTGTTTGTGAATTGATCTTATGTGGCAGATACTGCTGACATCATCTTTTGTACTGCTCAATATCGCTCAATTCACTGATCTTTCTAATTATTGTAGAGTCTGCAGTTATTATCCTCAGAATGTATGATGACTAAATCTTGCTGTATGAAATGGCTAAGAAGGGGGCATTACATAGCTGAGCTCTGCCCTTTGTGACATATTGAGTCCAAAACATTGGGCATAATGGTCTCACTTGAATTACAACCTTAGGCGCAGTCTGTGGGAGCAAGAAAAACACAGATCATAATTTTTGTAAACAGTTTTTATAATTGCACACCCATACTGAATCTATGAAGAAAGCAAAACACAAACAGGAGCCAATGAGCAATTACAGTTGACCTTAAAGACTTCACTGGGTGGTTGGTCTTCATCCACTCAGTCGAACTGACTGCGGTCCCAATGAGAACATCACAACTTCCCACTAGGCATGATGACATTTAACCTCACATTTGCATGCATTCATGTAACAGATGCTTCTGTCTGAAGCACACTGACATAAACACCTACATGATTTATACATGCAGATTCTCAATTTATATATTTTAAGTTGGTGTACAGAGGTCATGGACAACAAACAGGTGTGTGATAACACCTTCAGTGCTGTTTAATGGAAAACAGTTGAAATACAATTCTAGACAGAAGCGGGTGACCATCAGAACATACATTTTTCAGCAGACAGGCTTGCGGTATCACAAAACTGCAGTGTCAGAAAGCCGCGCCACACAAAGTAACACGCTCAGCCTGCTGTGGTAAAAGTGTTAAGGCAGCCCAGGACCTCTCAGCATGAGTGAGTTTTGGAGAATAAAAAAGCAGAGCTGTCAAAGCATGCTTAAGCCTAGTCACGCAACACCATGGGCATGCTGGGCAATGGACACTGAGCACTGTGAACTCAGTGGGATTCACATGGCTGTGACCAAATCACCTCTGGCACACTACACAACACAGTACAAAGAATTAACCGTAAGAGGGAAAAAAGAAACACAAAAAAGATAAGAAATGCGATCCATGAGATGTTGGTATTTTTCAGTATTCTCAGCGGCACCTTTGTAATGTATTAACATCAGGGGTAAATTCTCTCCATGTAGGTGGTGTGTACAAATGTAGGGGCAAGGTTTTACTCTCAATTTGTGCATTTTAAAATGCACTTCTTTAGTGCTTAAATGGTGAAAAAGCGAAGGGTCACCACGTAAGGGTTAAATCTATTTTGGTTGCTCACAGGACCTGGCCAACAGGCCAGTCTCAAAAACTACGCACTATTCTGCACCTGTTTCGATGAAACACCACAAATTGCCTTGACATTTTGCACAGTTCAGCTCATGCACAGCACACTCTCACAGCAGGCCTACTCCAGCGATTCTTGGATCTGAATGGTCCTCAATGCTGGACTTGAGGCAGCATCTTTATTTCAGCCAAACACTATTTTTCTCTCTTAATCCTTTTCCACAATTTATTTGTTAGCAATGTTAGTAGTTGTTTTTCTGCTTGACTGAAAAAGGTTTGTGTTGAACAAAAACTACTGTCGCTTGGCTAAAGTCCTGGAGCATCGGTATCCAAATGAACATATTTAGAACCTTTTACATGAGCTTAGGCCAGAGTCATTACAGAAGGCTTCATGACTGTTAAAATAGTTGGTCAAATTGCAAGTATTCAGTCATGCAACACAGATTGCACTTATATTGAATAAAGGTCATATGAACAGTCCAAAGCATCACACTGTCTTTTCAGTCCCTTAGAACTGCTGAATGACTTTCAATATTTAAGAAATGTCTAGAAATATGTCTCTAAAAAATTAAACTATAGCAATTTCTCAATATCAAACTCTCTATATCCAAATTTTTTCTAATGGCTATTGAAAATTAATGTCTGTATATTGGTATCCAAATGGAAACTTTTGCTGTAATAAATTTTTATCCTAAGCATATCCATAAAAAAACTTTATTAAAATCAGTATTACAGTACTGTACAGTATAATGTAATAAAACAATACTGTATGTATTGTAATAAACTCTATTGTGTAATGATACAAATTTATCCAAAGCCGGATGCGCACATGTATGAGTGTTATCAACTGTTTCTGCCTGTTTGGTTTTGTCTCAACATATTTGCACAGCATTGCCACATTTAGTGTGCATTTCTTTTTTTCTTATTGAACCATTTTATTTAAGTGTCAGTTGCTGTCAAACAAAAAGGCAGATGCCATTTATTCAATATCCCCTAACACTGAACTCCCGCTGCGAACCTCATGCACGCACGCTCTCATCTCCTGTGTGTAATGTAGTGACAGTGGGGACATGTCCTGTACTGTACATACTGTACTTTACCAAATGTTATAAACATAGCAATTAATGACAACATTAAATGTTTTCTAATTAGGCAAACTGGTGTTTGGGGTATTTTTATCACACTGTAGTCATGGTTTGGTACTATTTTCCAATGAGTTTATTTATTTTTCCCCATCTAAAATTATCAGAAATAGGGGCTCAGTATCAGAGAAATTTGGTATCTGACCTGGTTTCAGGGACAAATTAGATTCAGTACCAACGAATTATTGACCATTATTTGTCATGATTACACAAGTAGTTTTCTATAGAACTGGCAGGAAACACAGAAGTAATGTGCATCTACAAAATGGTCCTATTAGAAAAACTGTGCTTCAAGAATTGTATGTCTGTCTATGTCTAAAGTTATTGGTTGTTGAATACAGTTCTGATTACTTTGACCATCCATTTACAGAAAAGTATCTGCTAAACTAAAAAAATGTAAATGTAATTGTAACTGAGCAGCAGAGATGTAATTGTGAGGAAAGTCAGTGTGACAAAGCAGGACTGCCACAGTTAAGTGTTTTTAGGAACTGTACCCATTCCAAACAGTTGCACTAACTTGATGGGTGCACACACTTACGTTGCCAACATTTTGATATGCACAAACATTTAACACGCTCAAAAAAAAAAAAATCAACTCTCCCCACTGCTATGTACATTACTTGCAGTACTTGAGTGACTTCTGTTTCTTACCCATAATCACTGTTTACTTTTAGGCCTGGCAAAAGGCCCTTGTGTGATTTCAAGGAGCCTTACATAGAGCCAGTTTCCATGTTAAAAAAGCTCAGTTAGAGCTGAATGGGGGGGGGAAGAGAAAAAAAAAATCACTGGTGGAGATGTTTGTAAGTACTTTACCTAAATTAATCATTGTCTTCATAATCTGAGGGAATTGAACATAAAGATCAGACTTACTCATACCTAAATCAGCTAAACTATCTTGATGTATGACTCCTCATATCTTATATTGTGCTCCATCTCTGACAAAATGCATTATTGTGATCACCCCTTTTTTGTGTGATATTGTGAAATGGTTCAAACTTTAAGGGAGGCTGTTTAAAGGCTTCTTTTTGAGGGCTGCTGAGGTAGATGCCTGCTGATGTTTTTGATTTATAACTAGGAAGTAGTGATGCTTTTATTTTATAAATATTATATACAATATCTGTGCCTTTTTCTTACACTTTAGTACTATAATAAACACTTTTGGCACAAATTGTCCAGTGAGCTACAAATGGTTTAAAATGAATCCTGAAAAAAATAGGTTCACTCCATACCCCAAAGCACCCAGTCTGATCTCGTGAAAAAAAAAAATTGTACACAAACTATATTAGCTTTATAAAACATCATAAAGTTCTGCCTTAACACAAACCCAAAAAATAAATAAAGCGTGGAAACAAAGAATAGAATATGACAATGTTAAGTAATTTAATTTTTGTAGGCATTTAGCTTCTTCAATTTACACGTGTCTGTGTCCTTGCTATAATCTGAAAGGATAAGAGTAATTGAATCACTGGTGACTGGAGACACATCTGTCCCTGTCTGAACTCATTAAACACTTGAGTAGTAAGTGGCGCAGGATAAGTAAGGACCTTGTTTGGGCATTGTGAGTTTTTTCCCCCCTGTGTCATCCAAGTTTGCAGAACATATTGACAGTACTGTGACCCAGATGAGAAGCAGCTATTACTTACACACCTAATTTGTTTTCTAGCATGGATGTCTTTTCAGACACAAATCTGAAAGATCATTAGGAATCCATCAGGTTGAAAGCAATGGTTTTCCCTTGCAGTACTTTTCTTAATGGTGAACACATCCTTCATAACAGTGCGATAAATAAACCAGTTTTCCCTTTATTTTCTTACTTTGGTTAGCATGGAATCAAAGGAGAGTAAAAAAGTTAGACCAGGCAGAATGTCAGTCTATCAAAGCAAGGAGACAGCAGCACAGATTATAAAGTGGAGAAAGACCAAAAAAAAAAAAAAAAAAAAAACACAACAACTTAAAGACCACAGCTGCAATTCAGTATAAAAAAAAACATTNAAAAAAAAAAAACCAAAAAAAAAAAAAAAAAAAAAACACAACAACTTAAAGACCACAGCTGCAATTCAGTATAAAAAAAAACATTAAGTAGGGGAACAAAGAAAAAACATTAGAAAAAAAAACATTTTACTGAATCATGCAGCAGATTGAAAGAACCCCTCTGGTGCATTGGCCGCATTGCTGAAGTAATAGAGTTCTGTAACAAATTATAGTATAAGTCTGTGATCTTGAGTAACAGCCACTGAAAATAGTTCTGCAGTTATTCTTGATCTCATTCTCTTTTCAGAGAAAAAGTTCTCAACTCTCTATCTATAAATTGACAAATAGTAGGGCCTTCACATCAAACCATTGACTTTTTTAACCTAAGCTGTAGCATTTCTATTTGGAAAACATTTTGACAAGTGGTCCACAAACATGTAAAAAACTACTACATTTATTCAGAAAGAATAATAACTGGACTTCTTTCAGCTTCATAGGAAGCCCAAAAATATAGGATAGATTTGGGACACTGCAAAAGACTTCCAGGACACAGCTTACCTCACAGGCTCAATTTTATTTATTTAATGATGATTTTTCCTTTTCAGAAATATTTACGTACCTGCAGGTGATGTTTTCTAGTGCTCTGTGCAAAAAAAAATAAAAAAATAAAAAGAGAAATAGGGATTTATTTATTACAGCTTTTCACTGCTACGATAATGCTGGCATTTTATTTGCAATTGCTGGAGACCCCACCTTGGAACAGCAGAGCAGTGATGGTTAAGGAGCAAGTAGGACAAGGCCAAACAGTTTCGCTTGCACAAGGTACAGAGTTTATTCGGGTAACCTCAATAAAGATAGGCGGGAGATCAGGCCTCAAGACTCGTAGGGCAACTCTGGCTCTCTTTAAATGTGCTAAATCCTACACACAAACCAGGTGTACATGGTTGGTGTAAGCCCCTTGTTAGGGTTATTTGAAACATTTTTTTGGAACGTATCCTTTATAGGCTGTATTAAAACCAAAAAAGATGCTCTTACATCCTTGGTCTTTAGACTTGTAGTTTGAACCTTGCTGGTTTAATGTCTTTGCACAGTTGACAAATGACAAACTGCAATTCTACCTGACTGAGGTGTTTTACATTACGGAGGAGCATGAGGGTATTTCCTCGGGATATAAATATTCTCAGCCCCTTCACTATGGATGGTGCACTGCATCGTCCACGTCCAACACTATGCTGTGTGGCTTCCACTTGGTTGCGCTGAAGCGAAGCTGCAGCTCCCCGGGAGGCTGCTTAATTGAAGAGATCCAGACTGAGGTCTGACCCCCCAGCTTGCCGGGGCTCTCTCCTGCCACAGCTGAGCATATGGGCCAGGCTTTGCTAGAACAGCTGCTCTGCAGATTGCTCCAACCAAGCCATTAACGCTTCAAGCTGCGAGGAGAGCGAATCAAATTAACTTATTGATCTTTGCCTTAATTATGCCATTAGCCACAGTTTCAAGGGAGAACTTTCTTGGGGGGTCGGCAGGCTTAAAATAAGGTAGCAAGACATTTATAAAATGGAAGGTTGCTTCTTCACAAAGCGATGGGAGTGAGAACCTACAGTTTGCCTTTCTGTTCACCAGCAGCCTCCCTGGAGTGATGGCTGGATTGCCTCTTAGTTATTTTTCAGGTCTTACTAAAGCGCTGGGTCCTTCCGTGTTGATCCCATCTGTTACTTAGATCTCGCTCCCCTGGTGGAGCACAAAGCGCTAAGCAGCACAGAATGAACAGCCTAGCTATTATGATGGAATACATAGGTGGAGGCCATTTCATTCTCCTTGGAACACCTTTGCCATTTGCTTATTATGGCAGAGGTGTGACTGATTTTAAACACAGGGAAAAATAAAAGCACTCAAAGTGGCACACACGCGGGCTGGTTTGCAGCCCTCGAGCCACAGGTAATTAAGCAGATTAGTGGATTTATGCTGATGTGTGTTTAATGTAGACATCTGTCAGCATCAAAGCCGAGAACCCAACACCAGGTTTTGCCATTGGAGTACACGAGACCGTCAAACATACGCACGGTCTGTCAGCGGCATCCACAGCACGTGCTGAGCTGGTTTAAATTCAGCCTGCACTGTCTCCAGAATGTCTGTCATTTCCACTTTTTTATGTTTCCAGCAGTGTTTGCAGAAAAATAGAATCTAGAGCGATGACACATTTTGTGACAATGCCTTGAATGTAATTAAGTACTGCAATTGGAAGACTGTTTCAGTGTGACAGACTCTGAGCGCAGATTAACTCACGAGTTGTGCCATCCTGCCAGCAATATTTCACACTGTGGTGATAGTGGTTATGTTTATTGGCAGCGAGACTGTGAATGTGACTTAATGGCAATTCCCCCCACCGGGGTGTTGCTCAGTGCTGTAAACCTCACTGCTGAGTTAAAATAGCCTAAAAGTATTTTCTTATGTTGTTGAAGAATTGCAGTAGAGAGCCTGGTAAATACGGCTCCGAGAAAAGCATGGAATAAAACAAAGAGGCTTACAAATGAACGGCAATGCTGTTAATTTCATTTCCAGTTCCAACCAGCATGTACTATTCTTGGATCTCGCAGTATGTGGATGCAAACCACAGATCTGTTAAAAATAGGAAGCACTGTGTATTTTTTCACCATACCTCTAACAAACCTCTGTGAAGCAGGCGAATCTTCGTACACAGGTTATGAATAAGCAACCTGAATATTTGATGAAAACTAGCTGAATTAGTGCTGCACAGGCATAGGTTCAAAGCGAGCTCAGTCTGTGCAGAGTTTGTATGTTCTCCCTATGTCTGCGTGGGCTTCCTTCATGTGCTCTGGTTTCCTACCACAGCCCAAAGACATGTGCTTCACTTCAATAGTTGACTCCAAATTGCCCATATTGGGTGTGTGGTCACCCTGCAATGGACTGCTGTCCCAACCAGGATGTGGTTTCCTAGCCAAGTGCCTGGTGGTTCCCAGACAGGCTTCAGACTGCTGTAACCCTGACCATGATAAGCAGTTAAAAGATAATGAATGCATAATTTCATTAGATTAGGGCAAAAACTATTTCTACTGTACCCTGTAAGTAAGTAGGCCGGTATAGTATAAATTCTCTTGTTTCTGACATAGAAATCTGATAAAAATCTGCGCCTTACAGGTAAGCTTGTACATGGCAGTGATTTCACTGAATCAGACAATATAATTTAAATTTTTTATCAATTTTGCACCTACACGATATATTAAAATGTGGTTATATTGTAAATTCTCTCAAACAAATGCACAGCAAGTGGAAAGGATATTTTTCAGTATGATTAGCTGCTATATAGTGGCATAAATATACTCCCGTCCTTGCCTACCTCTGCTGCACCGAGCTACTTCCACATATCACTGTATAGTTTATGATCAGTTGCTCAGACCTGCAGAGGACAGCTGGTAGAATGCAGCAGATCCACGCCAAACAGTGAGAGCATAAATTCTAACATTTACAGTATGTGTGCTGTTTAGAGGAACCATTTTTTATTTGCCAACTGAAATTAACTACATACTTTAAGCATCGTGCCAAAATTAGACGTGAATATTGCAATAAGCAGTTTTCAGAGAGTCACAACAAAGTGCCTAAACAACATTTTTAATGTATTCTCTTGGCCAGGGAAACTTGACTCCTCTCCATAAGACTTGCACTTTGATACAGCCGTTCCACTGGAACCGTTCAAGTTAAGTGCTTAGCTCAAGGGGCGTACAGCAGGCCCCAGTCTGGGAAACACTAACATCTCAATCTTTTACCATAAGTGTGCCGCACTGAGCAAAGTGGCTTACAGTGTTTTTAATTCATCTAGAGTTTTTGTGGTTTATTTATTGTTTTCTTAGAGGAATCATTCTGCAGGAGTTGCATGATTTGTATTCATTCAGCTTAGGTTTATACAGTAAACAGTGTAATTGAAAAATACAGTTTCCTGAATATCTCCTACTGGGAGACAAATAATAGAGTAGTGCAGAACCCTCAGTCTCCGTTGCTCATATTTTTACAGCTCGGGGAGTCTCACGCTGATAGATGCCTGGGGGACTGACACAGGGAGATTGTATTTGCCTGCAGGGAAAGGCGTTGGCAACCTCTTAATGCCTCGTGAGTCACTGAAAAGGGTTTCCAGGACTCAGTCGGTCTGCCGTCTCTAACACTGTTCTAAAGGTTGTGGTTCTGTTTGTAAAAATGTCAGCGTTCATGCAAGCATCGCACCGCATCTGACAGAACAGCTCAGTGTCACAACCTGATGGGTTTGTCATAGGACCACCAATCTTTCACTAGGGAGCCATGAATCATTTCAAAAAGATCAACGATTCCTTGTTATTTCCTCATTATTCTTCCTCGTCGCACCTGCAGTAATTGTCGATTGGAAAGCGGTTAAGAAATCCACAGTCTGCAGCAGTAAGTCAACGCTTTGGACAACAGCATCGACTAAGTCGCAAAATGACTTTTTATGTCTAAATGAGAAGCTGCCTGAGGTTAATGCGGTGCATGAACTGAGCACCCAGGATCAGTTCAGCTGTAGTACATTTGAATGCAAATGATGGCAGCAATGGTGCACGGAATCTCAGCGCTACGCCGTGACCCCAAGAACACACGATGTGTATTGACTTAATCAATGATAACAACAGGAATGTATTTATGCAAATGATCAGCTGTAGCTCTAATGTGTGGAAGCAGATGAAATATGGAGTCCTCACAAGAGCTAAATAAACTCCTCTGAAGTCTGCCATGATGAATTCTCACTAAGGAACATTAACCCAGCAAAATAAATTGCATTTAGATCAAGGCCCATCAGAAGATGAATTAATTCAGTCAAGCCTTCCATATTTTGTTTTCTCTAGAAGACCGTGTATGTGTTGAACCATTCACATGTGGTGTGCCCACACCTCATGTAATATTGTAATACCCCTTTAACACTTGTTCCGTTACATTTTTGCTAATTTGTTATCCTAATTCACACTTCAGAAGTCCATTTATGTTAGATGGCCAGATTTCCCGCAGCTTTCATTGTCTTGTTCCTCAGGGTGGACAATGTCCAGTGTTCAAAATTCTCAAAATGGCCACTTCAACTGGAGTTCTATTTGATCGTTTTCTGTGGCTCCAACTTTAGACTGGGCTTGTTTTGGTGCAATGGCTAACTGTTAGATCATGTTTGCTTCAAGTGCACTAGACAAATGATTCATGTTTTTCCTGACAATTTTATACTGATCATATTCAAAAATACCTGTTTACATATGGCACAATAATATGTTTTCAAAATATTTATTATGTGCTTCACCAGTTTTAGGCTATTTTGAGATACCGTCACTTAGATATGTGTAGAAATATTTCTTTATCAGCACTGGGCTTGATGCATTTTTTTTTTTTTTTTGCAAAAAGGCACATTAATGCACATGCACATCTATCCAATTTTCGTCCTTTGTGTATTTCATTCTAAGGCTTGCAGAGAATAATGTATTTGTGGACGCACCTTCATTGCTGAGGTATTATGGCGCACATCTCAACAGTTTCAGAACATTGGAATTTTGAAGAATATCCTGTGCATAGAATGATTCACAGCATGTAACTCGATTCAATGTGGACAATTTTGTTAAGCCACAAATGTAGCCGTTGTGACAAGATAGTTCTGCAAGCTGTATTTTTCTCCTTGAATGGATGGTTATGCATCAGTCGGGCTGTATATCTTCCAGTCAGATACGGTGTTTGGATCTGGGGCTGGACAGGGCTGAGTGATAGAAGCAATCCCACAGATGCATGCCTTTGATGGAGCTGCTGTCCCTGGGCAAGGCTCAGAAAGAAACAAATAATAGCTGGAAAGAGCAAGGACCCAGCTCACTGCTGCAATTCAGACCTGCTTCTTAAAGTAAATCATATTCCCGTCTAATTACATAATTCCTTAGCAAGCGTAATCTCAGGGAAATGTGACTATTTCATAGTGCTTTTATAGATAGTCAATAATACTGCTGCTAATGCCTTGCTACCTGCCCTAGTATATGCAACATGAACAATCTCCCTGGAAAGGCAGGGCTGCGGAGTTCATATATTTCAGATTTTTAACATTTCCAGTATCACCCCCCTTGTATTTGATTTTAATTGTATGAAATTTTATCAGTTAAAAGACTAATTTGCACTTAAGGGGATAAGAGTTCCATCTTCATGTTCACTCTCAGTTCCAAACAAGTCCTTATGTTGCCTGTGGCTAAAAACAAATAATTACTTTTTTCAAGGCTCATTAAGTACAGTGGACCAAAATTACATGTACAGTTTGGCAAAGGAAGCACATACAAAATAAATTGGGGAATTAATCCACTTTAACTGAAGCTTGAATTTGCAATATTAGACAGTGGAGATGCACTTCATATTGTTCATCCCAAAGGTTTCTTGTTTTCCTTTGGAAAGACCTCCCAGGGAGGAAAGGGCTCAGGACCTTTTAATATTTCATGGTTACTCTAGCAGAACTTTCCAGCTCTCTTAGATCCTGGCCATTATTTATAAAGGCCCCAAAGCGGCTCCTGGATGTTTCTCACAGTGACACAGGCATATCTGCCAGCTACTGAGCTGTGGAGCTGCAGAGCAAGTGTCAGACATTGCTTTTATAGGACATAACATAAGGACCTGCCCATGTACTGTATCTGATTGAGTGGGGTCATAATGACCAGTGATGTTGTTGTTACATACCAAGGTGACACTAACAGGCATTGTGTGTCATGACAATTGGGAGCTGCTCTGCTTTTATGGGTGACTAATAACAATCTGTTAGAAAAAGTCAATGTTGTCATATTTTTGCTATTCAGTTTCAAATCAAAGAGTCTGTCTGCAGATAAAATTGCTGTCATGACCACTGGAAGAAGTACCTTGAGTGACCACCAGAGGTCCCACCTAGGTTGCCGGAATCCAACGTGCATGAGCCAAGGAACCCATCAGGGCTGTAGCAGGGGAGATGGACAGCAGTAGAATGCAGATCTGTAATCAGCTCAAACCTTCTCAATACGAAAGTGTTTTCCTGAACCGTATTCAGTCCTGTGTGTTCTGACCTCTTAGGCCTCTTCTAGTCCTTCCACCCAATTGTGTTTCTGAGTCTCCTCCAAGTTTCCCTGGTTGCTCCCCACTAACTCCCTGCACCTCACCGCTCCACATTCAATGGATCGCCACCATACGTTATATATATTTATCACTAACTGCACCTTTCATTTGTAAATAGGTGCACATTTGTGTTCACCACCATCCACGGTCCTTGAAATCATGACGACTGCTCCTTTGATATGTTGGGCAATATGCTTTCTTTCAAGTGTAAACACAATAGGACATACTATATCAGTAATAATATAATGATATAATTATGAATAACAACATGTTTTGTACCCTCCCATCTAGGGGTACTTTCATAGCCTGGTGCCCTATGTTTCCGGGATAGGCTCTGAACACTGTAACTCTGCTCAGGATTCAGCGGTTAATGATAATGGAAGGACGAAAAGCTTTCTGCAGTTAACCTGTAAAAATGTAATATTACCTTGATTAGCTTTACCTCCTACACAGTTCTTCAACTGGGGCGTTTTATTTCCAGCGCTTTCAGTAATGTATCACAATAATGTACCATATCTTGAAAATATAAAAATATTAGCTAACTTTTTTTTTGGAATTTTATATTTATTGTCCATAACTTAGACTGTTCTCTGTGTTCATTCGCTATTATTAGAGGCGTAACAAATCACTTTGTGTTACATCTACGGTTTTCACCCTTAATTCTTGAACACGTTTCAGCAATAATCTTTCTTGTTTCCAAACAGCAAAGACTGGTGAAGCAAGAGCCTTTAAGTTTTCTTTTAAACATGTTCAGCTTCCCATATTATGCACATTACAATGAATATCAAATGGCATTCTACAAGGGAAAAAAAAACCAAGTGCCTCACTGACATTCCACATAGGGACCATTAGGGACTATTAAGGAATAAAAGGGCAGTGCCTCACTGGCAGTCCGGGCGGGGACCCCTGTAGAACAAAGGAAAAATGCCTCACTGATACTCCACCTAGGGATCATTCATGCAGTAAATTACCAGTATATGACTGACATATAAACTGGTGACTATTATGCAATAAAGCAACAAACTCTTCCTGACATTCCACTTGGGAACCATTATACCAAAAGCAACAGTGGCATTCCTTTCAGGGGACAACGCACAGTAAAGCAAGTGTTTTGCTGACATTCCAGCTGGGAACCATTATGGAATAAAGCAACAGTGTCTCACCGAAATTCCAAATAGTGACACTTATGACAGTTACCGATTAATGTTCACTACATTCATTCTCTCTATGGCTGCTGTGGTTGAGATTATTTCCTCCCTCTGGCTCAAGTATCTCATTGTACATTTCTTGACTGTTAAAAGACAGTGTCTAGCTATGAGCCTTGCCTTAATAAACTTGTACACGTTACTTCGGTCCAACTATAACGGCAGATGGATTCACATACCTGTTCTGTAGTGTTTCTCACTCTGCTGTCCCCAGTCACTTATCCTTTACAGTGTTTGATGTGATTAATTCACAGAATGTATGCTGTGTTTGCATTACAGAAATGAATAAGTGAATAAATGTAAATAAATATAACATCCATTGCACCTGTAATTTTGCTACCAGGCACTGTGGCCGTTCAGTCTGTAGTAATTTATAACCCATACAGAAGTAACTTTGCACACTGCCAGTTCTGAGAAAAAAAGTGTTTACTCTGGTTGATGTACTAACAATTACTTTGCTGTTATAGCCAAGGACATTTCTCTAGATAAAGGGGCCTGCTAAGTGAATAAATGCAGATGTATCATAGCCATATGTGGCTAATGCAATGTAAAATACACCTGCTGGATTTGGCTTAGGCAACATCTGCTGGCCTAATTATTCATTTCTGCCAAATGTCCCAGTGTTGATGGGGGCAAAACAGACTGCAAAACAAACTCCTGCCTAAACAGAACACGAATGTGATACAGCAGGGTTTCTAAGCATTAGGTGACTTTGGAAGGGGGGGACATAACAATCAGTGGTGCTAGATGTTAGTGTTCCCAATTTGATGGGACTTTTGTTTTGTAAACTGGGCTAAAATTATTTGTATCTCATTGGTGCTACAGTACAGCTGTTATCCACATATTTATTTTATCAAGTATTTATTTTTACCTTCTTCCAAAGGGGGCAGCAGGTGGCATAGAATTTAGCGCTGTTCCTTCGTGATCTAAGGTCTGTTGTGACACCCAAGAGTAAGCTATTTGTCCTAAATATTGCCCCAGGTAACTGATCCACCTGCTTCAATTGGATAATTGCTGTAGGTTTGAAAGAACACACTATTCATATGAAAAATAATTGAAATACCAATACTTTCACTTAAAGTGCCTTCAAACAGTATTAACCTTACTTTATTTTTCATTATATTGTTTTAGAATTCAAGTTAAAATTGTAGTACTACATGAAAATTAATTCAATCTGCTAAATATTTTCTAGGCAAAATTTTTTTATTATTTAAAATAAAAACATAATGGTTAACTATTCACCTGTTTGTTTGTATTTACAGTTTGATTTGATCCAGGTCTCTGTTCACAGAAATATTTGAAAAAGGTCCATCTGTGTTGGTCAGAAATATTCAACTGCATAAATGTAGATGAAGCAGTAATGACTTTGTGAGGTCTGTTCATATTCTTGCCTTATTAAAGCCCAGTAAATAAGTAACATTTCCTTCTAAAACATTAAAAAAATTTCTGGAAATGTGATTTTTTTTTGGCCCTGTATTTAAATATTTAGAAACACACCATGTACAAGGTCATTTTTCTGCTTTATTCAAAGATTATCCTGCATTATCCAAGATTTTCCTGCTTTATTAAAAAAAATCTGGTTAAAAAAGCTCAAATAAGATTAAAAATATTCTTTTATTTAAGAATTTAATTTGTACTTAATTAGCTAATAGCGAAGAAACCAAATTCTCTTTTGAAGAGGAAAACATCTATTATTCATGGCTAATATAACCCCTAGTTGTACAGTTCATATTTTTCTGTACTTACACTGATACAGTATTAATTCCACACTGGTAATTCATTTGCACTGTTTTATATAATTGAATACAAATCCATAAAAAAGGGATTTGAAAGTGGATTTAGAAACTATTTTACAAACAGCTCCTGTCAAATAGCCCTGTTTTTCGCAAATTCAATCTGTGTTTACTGTGCAAAGTGGTTTATAATGGCAAAATATCTCCAGGGGAAATAGCTCCATCAGTCGAATCATCCATCCATCCATTCATTGACTTTCTTTAACTACTTTATCCTGGTCAGGGTCATGGTGATCTGGAACCTATCCCAGAATCACTGGGCAAAAGGCAAGGAACCCACCCTCTGGATGGGATGCCAGTCCATCATAGGAGAACAGGTATAAATGAACAATAAATTTTCTCAAAACACATTTCTCTAAGCAGGCAGCCACTGTTTCCATGGCAAACTGGACTATGTTTCCCTGAAGTTTGGATAGAGGGTTTTTTGGGTTGCATGTTTCCTGACTGTGTGAAGCACAGTAGAAACTGGAAACAAGGGCATACATATAAAAAGAACACATATCCTCATACCTGTGCTGTGTATATATTTGTATTTGTAATACCAAAGGTAGAGCAGGAATTGTACTTTGTTTTCAGTACAAATGTAAATGCAGCAATAAGGTTCATGCTGTGTTGAGTGAGACATGTCAAGTTAAAGTTCAAACTGTTTTCTTTACCTGTGATCTTCTTCTTCCCTATCACCTCCTCCTAGACATTGCAACCTGCATATCAAATCTGGCATGTTACATATTGTTGCCTGGGATTCCCTCAATCCAGCGCTGAGCATTGATGTTCCAGTACTTTTTTTGCATTGAAATAAATGTGTTGAACCTAGAAAAGGATCTGAATAACATTGCTGTGACATACCTCTGTGGCTATGGAGATAAAGGAAGGAAAAGATTAAGGACTAACTACTGTAGGTTGCAGATTATGGATTATCCATTGCAACATAATACTTAAATATTGTCATTCAGTACTTCTGTGTTATTTTTATAATGGTCAAAGGCTCTGCTGAAGAACCAGTTTTAGTTGTGTTCTGTACATCTTTTGTACATTATGAATGCCTCTTTCTTATGATCTTGACAGTGAATCAATACTTCTCCAGGCACAGTAAGCAGGTACATGTCTAAGCCTCTTACTTGATTCAAAGGTTGTGAGTGACAACACTTTTCTGTGTTATTCTGTGGAAGGTGCAGATAAGAGAGGCATTGCAGTGCAGTGACACACAAATGAGGTTTGTCTATCTAGCTGTGCCAGTGGCAGTGTCAATGCATGGTACATTGCCCTGCCAGACCTAACTCCACGTTCTGATCTGAGTCTGAGTGGTCCACAGAAACACCATCTGTAGCACCATAATGACATGTAATTCCATGTATGGCACACATGCATTCCTTGACTGGCTTGAAAAGGAACATAGGAAAAAGGAGAAGAACAGGAGGCATTATTTGAAGCACATTCATTCACTCATCCGTTTCAAGGCATTGGGGGAATGTTTTTTTTTATTTTGCTGCCAAGGTATTACTATGCTAGAAATGGTTTTTAAAGTTGCTAGGGCTAATATAGATTTCTTTGCAATACCGTGACAGCATATGGCCTGTCTGGAGGAGATAGCACCCAGCATTTGGATTTGACATGGGGGCTTCACCTTATTGACTTTATAAAACAGCGATTAATGAGGTGGCTTTAAAAGAGCTATAGCCTTCAGTTATCCTCTACAACTGCAGATTTAAAAAAAGTTCTTAATTTTGTTGGTAGGGAAGTGTTTTTTTACACAAAACTATGTACAATAGCAGAGGAAACACAATGTGAAAAAACTGCTATATATAATATAGCACAAAGAAAACCTTTATTGACTGCTATGTCACCAAAGAATTGAAATTGACCTCATTAAAAATCAACCTGTTTGTTAGTATTTCTTCAGATTAACTCAGCTTTATAGATTTTTTTGGTATAATGTTTTACTACGTTACTTCATGTTACTCCTCCACTTTTTACCTACCTTTATTTATATTGTATCATCTTTTTATTTTCATTCTTTAAATTTTTGTCATTCTCTTAACTTCTTCCCCACTTTCTGTGCACCATGAACCTGTGGATCTTCTTTTCGTGCTCTGTTGTATACCTGCTCTATAAGTGTGCCTTATTGAATTATTCTTGATTTTGATGCTTCGTTCACAAGACGGTATAACAAATAACTGGATAATACACGGTGTGTTATGGAATTTCTTCATGTTCTGATCTTGTTTATTGAGACTGCAGCAGTACGGTAATGGGTGAAGACAAACCACACAACTTGTGTGGACAGAAGCAACTGCTGCAAACAACCTGTGTTTCAACATGCATGTCAACATGTATTTCACTGCAGAACTGCAGTACTCATTGCACCGTTTGACGTAACAGAACCATGAACCAGCCACATGACTGGTACGGCTTGTCTAACTTTTTCCTTTGTATTGCTGTGAAATCTGTACCAGGACTAGGCGTTGAAACCGGTGTGGCTGATGCTGGAGAATGTGACCGCTGTACCAGTTGGTGCCACACCCTCTCCATGGATTTCAGCAGACCAACGGAAAGAAGGCTGGTGCTCACAACCATTCTCAAGAATATCGCATGAAGAAGAGATGGGTTAAAGTGGAACGAGCCAGACTGACGCTGTGTGACCAAACCGAAAAAGGAAATACGCAAAATGCAAGTGACTCCCTCTGACTTGAGATGTTGAATATTAATATTGTGTCAGCTGATGTGCTTGATATGGGGGGAGTGAGGGGGTAGTAAGGTATAAAAAGAGGTACTTTGGAAGAGCTTTATTCTCTCCTGCTTTGTGCTGCTGAGGTAAGGGTTGAGGTCTTGGCTTAGATCTCACTTGAGGAACCAAGTAATTCAGCTAGATAACCTCTCTAGTTGAAACTAATTCTCATCTAAGTTCCATGTTTGCATTCTGCCAAGCCTTTCTAAAAGAGAGCAATATTATATTCTGTTTTACTCATCACTGTATTTCAGAGATAATGTTACTATTTTAATTTTGTGTTTAAACATCCTGAATTCTTGTCTATTTTATTAATCTATTATTGTGATCAACCTATTATTTCATATGCTTTGTATTATTATTCTTATCTTACATTAAACTCTTTAAAACTGTAAACTCTCTTGTGTGCCGTTTTTTGATGTTTAAAGGTAGGACTGTAAAAGTGTGTTTCCTGTTCAAAAGTCCTATGACTCATTCCTATTTTGGTGTGTGTATGTGTGTGTGAGTGAGTGTGTGTGAGAGAGTTTTTCCTGTAAAGGACTACTGTTCATCCAGGGTATACACTGCCTTGCTTTTTGCTTCTTGGGTAAACTCTGGAGTGCTGTGGCCCGACAATTGACAAGCAGATATGATATAGCTCGATGGACTTTTCTGATTCTAGAGACTGATGTGGAAAAATGAAAGAAAAAATTTTGTTTCCCAATCCTTACATGTTACGCACCTGTAAGAAGTCAGTGGGCCCAACACTCTCTGTCTCACTGAGGAACATTCTCAGAGGCCTTTAAAGGGCTGTATGGGCTTGCAAGAGCAGTTTTAGTATCTTCAGTATGAAAGAGAATATAGACCCAAACTGATGCTTGTTACTCCATTTTCTTGTGTTTTACGTCAAGAAGAAAAGGTTCCAGTCATTTTCATTATTACTTCACTATTTGCTTTGCTTGTGCTCAGTCTGCTTAATTGTCTGTACAGCTAGATGTGTTTCTTGAGCAACTCAACTATTCAGCTCAAAGGTATAAATGGACAGTCTCCTCTGGAACTGCTGGCCTTCCATTTGCTGAATGCTTGGGAGGTATTGTACATGTCTTCCAAACTGTTTCCATGGAAATGCCAAAGACTGAACAGGGCCGTGTGCACATGAATGTATATTTTTCAATCCAAGGTCTTTGGATTTGCTTTGTACAATGCTGAGAACCATGTTGTTGAAGAAAATTTTAGATGGAGGGATTGCAAAACAAAAATCTTTATTCTAAGTCCAGTTCAGCATCAGTGCAAACGACATGTCGGGAGAGAGCAAACCCTGCGGTCTCCCTGAACAAAGAAAGGGATCAGCATATATGGACATATAGGCATGGGCTGACCATGGATGTTCGAGCAGCAACATGTTTACACTATAGGTTAGTGTGGGGTCAACATATCTAGGCTAAATGAGCTTAGGAGGCTGGAGATGATAAGGGAAGTTACACAGGACATGTATTTGGCATTTCCATGGAAACAGTTTGGAGGACAGCTTGCAACACAGACAGTTTCAGTGCAACTTTCTTAAACTTTTAAATTCATTCACAATATCACCATCTCTTTTCCTGCATGCCTTACAGGGCGGGCTTACTGGGGCTTGAGAGATATAAAATGCACTGTATTATTTATATAATAATATATAAGTTTCTTAACTCTTCTATTGTTTGAGGACATACAGCATTGGAGTATGTGCAATATTTCAGAGTGCAGCAATCTTAAGGAGAACCGCAGGATGTCATATGCAAACTTTCTGTAGTTGTGTACCTTAAGACTGAAATTTACTTATCAGTTTGTCTCATTAAAGAATCCATTAGTACATACCTAACCTTTTCACAAGTATTTGACAAACACATTATTTACTAGACTACTCCATTGCCTTAATTTACTTATGACTGTAAAATTTTTAATGTGCAATTTAAACATGCTTCTCTAATTCAAATCTACTCCACATTCATCATTTATTAAAGTAAGAGACCTTATTATCAATACTCATTCAGAAGATTGGCACAAAAATCTGCACATCCAAATGACAAGTATACTATAGTACTAAAATTTGACACAGCATTCAGAATATTGCAAATGCTAAAACAAAAAAAAAAACTGCTCTCTGAAATATAGGAGTTAAGGCAGGGACAAACAAGATAAAAGTTTGAGGCTGAAACACCTGCTACTGAAAATGCTGTCTTTTAACAAAGTACCTAACTTACTTCTTTAAATACCTTGTTGTCCAAAGAGTAAAATTACAAGACAGTACACACTGAATCATCCTCAAATGGAATTAGAATGAAATGTAATATGTACCGTCATACTCGAGGACTAGACTTCAAACCAGAATCGCTTCAGTAAATGCAGTTACAGTCCAGTCAGCATTGCAGTTATCAAAGTGAAAACTACAGGACAGCAATGCATAACAAAGTGCAATAAATGCTCACATAAGAAATATTAATAGCCAAAGGAATGTTTAAACAGTCACATTCTGGAATGACACAATAGCTGATGGTCTTTACGACCTGATTCGTGGGATATGTTATCATAGAAAATGTTCAGTTAAATACAGCAAATGATAATAATAGTTAGCTAGTAAATGTCTTATACGCTACACAAACAGAAGATTGCAAAGGAAGAGCTGGAGAAAATGATGGCAATGGGAATAATAGAGGAATCAAAAACTGAATGGAGCAGCCCAATCATTTTTGTGCCTGAAGCCAATGGCTCTGAGTAGATTACCAAAAAGTCAACCCTGTCACTAAATTTGATGCATACCCAATGCCCCAGGTGGATGAACTGTTGGACTGCCTGGGTGCAGCTTGCTTCTATTTGACAGGGCCTAACAAAAGGCTTTGTGAAAATCCCCCTGTCCCCAGCATCCAGGGAGATTTCAGCCTTCTCCACTCTGTTTGACTCGCATCAGTTTTTTATCCTACTGTCTGGGCTTCATGGGGCCCAACCAATGTTAATGTGACTCATGGGCCTGATTCTCTGCCCTCACACATTGTGTGCTGCCACTTGCCAGGAAGATATCATCATATTTAGCAATGGCCAGCAGAAACACCTAATAGACCCCAGAGTTGTTATAAAATTGCTGAGCTAACCTAGCTAAGTGCAAATTTAGGTGGAGGTGGAGTGTGGTATGGTACATGGGTTTCCTTGTCTGCTGAGGCCAGGTCTGATCCCAGCTAGACAAGACAGCAGCCATTTCAGCCTGTCCCCCTCCCAAAACCAAGAAGCAAGTCAGATTCTTTTTAGGTTTGGCCAACTGCTACTACTAGTGCCCCCTCTCAGACTTCACACACAAAGGAAACCTGCCCACAGTTAGAGGACTTATTTCTGAACCAAAATACAGAGAAGCTGTTGTTTTGAGAAGCTGTCTTTCCTGATTCACTTTCTTCCCAACCTGTGAGTTTCAGAAATAAAGCAACACTAGTCCTGATTTTCTGAAACTGTGGCCTCTTGTCCCATTAACCATTTGTCGCAAATACACCGCTAAAAACAAGAATATTAAGATACAAGTCTATGGTGTTCACCACATCACACCCTATGTTCCTGGGATAAGCTCTCAAACGCTATGACGCTGCATAGGATGAGCAGTTGATGAGAATGGAATAAATACAAGCGTAATGAAAAATATTTACGTAAATACTTTTAGCTACTTAAGAACCTAGCCTTCAAATGAACTGTGATGTCTTTATTATTAAGTATTAACAGCTAATGTGTTGTGATGTACTGGTTAGATTTATGGACTAACTGAATTGCGAACAATCAAGATGCAATGGGCCCTGTTGTGTTTGTAAGTTGAGGACCCACTATTTAATCGTAGTGTTTGTTTGGCTGGCTATAGAATAGCATTGCAACTATGTGGTTTTTATGATTTTGCGAAGACTCCGTGTTGAAGTCTGTACAATATGAGCACTTAAATCATTGAGTTTCTTGCACTGAATTATTGGTGTTATATATGTTTGTGGCAAGAAACACATTTATTTAATCCTCTTGATTGACATGTTAGGCACTTTAACTCAAATAACAGAAGAGTAAGACTAAGAGCTTCAAAACACACTGCATTATAAGCAACTGTAATGACTTTGTACATCAATGAAAGAAAAACAAGATAAATACTTAAACAAAACCTTCATATCACTCCCAGTGATGAAATTAGACATTCGCATTAATTTTAAAGAGTTGATAGCCAGTACTGAACATTACCTGGAATCTAGAAGCAAGAAGATCTAGTTAATGTTTTTTTAATCTGTCAACAGTTTTTATTTATTTCTTTAAATTTATCATTGCTTTTGAAAAGCTGCAATAAAATAAATAACTCAGAGAATGCAGGTGGGAAGGGAAGGTGGGACTGTTCATCAGTGCGAATTTGGAACTGAGGAGGTGTAGTTGCACTGAATAAATGTAATGCAATTCACAGGCTAGTATAAACTAACTGAGTTACCTGACTTTGCCCAGGTTAGAAAAGTTAAAAGTGACAGCATGTTATTTATCACAAAATTATATTACCCTCTAAAGTAGTACCCTAGCAGCTGAAATATTCTGTTTGTTGTCTTACTGACAGATTAGCTGAATGCCTGAATGACACGTCACTGATGTGTGCAGCGCTGTGTGAGTATGTGTATATATGTACGTGTGTGTGTGTGTGTGTGTGTGTGTGTGACTCTTGCTGTCCTTTCTGAAACAGACACAGAGACAAGCCAATAATAAATGTCACCAAACTTGATTACCCTTTGAATTTAGTACATCAGGTACATGTCTGCACTGCACATTCTCCCCCTAGATGTACAAACACAAACTAATGTGTGTAGCACTGTGCACCTGAGAGGCTGAGTCAGTCATTCTGTTTGGTAGTGTGATGTACGCTCTGTGTATAATGTACCTGAGTGGTGCATCTGTTATCAGAATGTATCCCTTTTTAAAACATATTTCCTAATGTTAAATCAAAATAGTAAGTCAACTTTCTGAAGTTTAATTAACTAGTCTGGAAATTCAAGGGTGAACTGTAGTACAGAAAGAAATCCTTTTGGAATAATGAAGGACACTCAGTGAGACTGTCATTATGACAATGTCATTTCACTGGTGTGAAACTGATATACATATCACACACCTCTTTTTCACCTCTGTCAGATGATTTTCTCACAACAAAACAGTTGACAGTTGATTTTATCTTCTGCTGAATAAATTTTAAAAAATCTATACTTTGTGTTTGAACATTTTTCTGATGGTTACTGAGAGGCTTATGTAGTTAAATTAATATGTGCGTGTGTATCATTTACCATTTTTAGTGAAGTCAACTTTCTGCTTTTCCTACAGGAAAAGATTTTTAACAAATGGGAGAAAGATGTTGCAGGCACTTCAAACCAGCCTTTCTTTTTAAGGAAAGTATTGTAAATTCAAAAAAGAAAAAAGAAAAAAACTATTTGGGAGAGAGAATGGCTCAAGACACCTTGCATGTACATTGTTATACTATGTCTACCCTATGTCTATCCCTTAAGAACAGCTTCCATCCATCTAGCCATAGGGGGTTTGATTTACATCAGTGTTTAGCTGAAGATGACAGTGATACATAGCTTGGGTCTACTATTTTATGGCACTTTAAATCTATGTTCAGAATAGATACAGGAGATTCCACTTTCTGTTCTCCAACATATAGGTCTGGACACATTTTACCCTGGATTTCCATTTCAGTAAATTTCTAGCCTCAGCACTTTCTGTGTAGCTTTTCAAATTACTGCTGATACAAGATGGATAGATACCTACAGATCTTTAAGAAGATCTTTTCAGAAGTAACTTATCCAACCATAAATACTCCATGAGATTGGATGTCAAACAAAAGTATCGGGCTTCCGATTTAACCTAGTTTTATATTCAATGTAAAAAAAAATGATAAAAAGTGATAAACAATGCTCCATAGTAGACTGGCACATGAAATTTTAGGAAATTTACAATACACGCAAAAAGCTGTTTTGCTATTTTGATACATGATCCAAAATTAACCTTGAGATAACACTTTAATTCAAATGTCGTAGCTAGACGTTGTTCAGAAACTATGAAATTCTTAACTATACATTTCCCATATATTTCTAATATACTCATACACTCATTTCTCACATATTCATGATTTATGCTGTATTCATTTTCCGAAGCATAATCAGACAATAAATATAACACGATTTGCTATTTCCCCAACTGAGCTTGAGACGTAACACATTCTGACCAGTACAGTCATTCAAACAATACAAACCCCTCAACAACATGTCTATGAATCCTGTTATTAATAGGAAACAATACTTAACTTTGATACGTCTTCTTTTTAAGTTTACGCATAGTTTAGAGAATTAAAACAAAGAAAAAGAAAAAAATATACAACAATGTTGGTTTCATTGACTCAAGTATAACTTCAGAAACTGAAAAACTGAGGTAATTGCCAATAAGTTCTTGCATTTCCTATGTGTGTCTTATTGGCAAAAGTAATTGCTTTGTTTATTCTAGTAAGAGCCCAGCCCATTTGTACTTTATGTTTTGTTATTTCATTTCTAATGTGGGCCTATCATTCCCAGCTGTCTGCACATGACAGCTACTAACTGATCATATACCTGTCTGCATAATGCTCAAGATTATTACTCAGTACTGCTTTATGTACCTTCCCCCCATTATTGCATTGCTTTCTTTTTCATTCAGTTCAATTCATTTCTACTTATTTTTATAGAGTGCTTCTTCTCATACAGTGACTCAATGCTGAACAGTGAATTCGGGTAACAGAACAGAAAACAAACATATAGTGAAACTATAGATAGAGGTTAAATGTTAATGAGAACAACTATACAGGGTTTAAATGCAAAACAGTAAGCCTGACAGCAACTGAGGAGAGGAAAAGAACAAACTCCCAACCTGGAGGTGAGGGAGAAAAATAAACCCCCGGGGGTCCGAGTTTCATCCGCTGCCCACCCCTCCCGGGCATTCCACATACAGAAAATAGGGTCAGTAGTAGCAGCTAAGACAGGATATATTACTAAGGGCATCACTGTGTAGCTATATTTTAAATAAGTATTATTTTCAACATTACTTTGCAAAAGCCAAATGCAATAAAGACATGTATTGTGCCCTGGGATTAATGATTAATGTGTAGGTTATATTTTTTTTACAATAACCATAAATGAATTGCAAAAATCTTGTGTATTTTTCTTTGTCCGACTTCTCCGCCTACAGCAGAAGAGAACCAAAGCCTGTGAGCCTCCGCTTACCCCAGCAATCCTGGTCTGTGTTTCTCTGACAAGGGGATTCATTGTCAAAATTCACTTTGCAGATCCATACAGACTGCCATTAAAATGGTATGATTTCACTGTTGTGACAGGAAGTACTTGTCATCTGACAGCCCTTTTTTTAGGCAGTGATGAGTACAATACAAAAATGCAGACTGAAAAAGAGAGGAGGGAAAAGAGTTTCCTTAGTTTTGCCTCTACAATTAAGTCAGACCTGATCAAATCAAACCTTTTAGAGTTCAGCAGTCTAATGGAATTAAATTCTGCATTTAAAGGTTTCATTACTATCCAACAAATGTGATGAACTAGTGGCCTGTACAGAGTGCAACCCTGGTGACCAGTGACTCCTGGGATGTGCCCTGAATTGTTGTGACCCTGACAAGGACAAGAAGTAATGAAAGTGAAGGCGTTCATGACTATCGTGTAACTGGTATTTACAGCTTTTGTTGGAAAAAATAAAAACTAATACAGTAATTCCTTAGTATCCAAATCTAATTTGTCCCTGAAAAAAAGTTGGATACTAAATTTTTCAAATACCAAGTTCTTCTTTTCCATTATTGGAAACAAGGAAAAATAAATACATAAATAATGTGCTTGCAGCCTGTCAGAAAATACCAATATAACTATCAACCCCTGCCTTCAGTGTAATAAAGCTCGAGTTACGTAATTAGAAAAAATGTAATGTTGTAATTAAATTGCACATTTATAACATGTGGTACAGTATTTACGGTAGAGGACATTCCATGTTAGTCCTCCCCAGTGTCACTGCGTTACACATGGGAGGGCACATGCGTGGAGTTTACAGTAGGCAATCTATATTATGAGATGTTATAATAAATGGCATAATGTGTGTCAAAGTAACCCTCAGTTGGACTCTTGGTATTGCACAACAAGCAGCATTTAAATAAATAGGTTTTTTTTTTAAAATGAAACCCAAATAAACTTGGTACAAATGTGTTCAGACAAAGTAAAATAGGTGGAAATAGTTGATGACATCCCTGCATGACGCGTGACTGGCTTCGGATAAATTTGTAACAGTAGACAATAGAGTTTATTATAATACACACAGTACTGTTTTATTACAGGACACTGTCTGAAACTGTATTGTACATATTTGTAGCTTTTTACATTTATTTAAATTTTTATTTTGATTTGTTAATTATGGATATGGTTTGGATAAAAATTTAGCAAAAGTTTCCATCCAGTTATCGATATATACGAATTCTAATTTTCAAGAACTGTTATAATGAAAATCTGGATATAGAGAGTATGGACATCAAATAATTGCTGAAGCCCAGAATTTAACATGGTAAGATAATTTGGATCAAAGCAGCAGCTAAATAAACGTACCTATGTTTTTTATATGCAAAACAACTAAATCCAAACACACATAGTTACTCACCATTTGTTTGATTAATAAGAGAGGAAGAACAATGACCAAACTGTACATAAAAGTGTGGAAATGTGTGAAAAACATGTTCAGGTGCTTGAAAAAAAAAATCAATGAATAACTGAGTTACTTGATGCTGCCTGGGTAAAATCAAAATGTGCAGAAATGGAAAGGTAAACAGTAACAACACAAAATATATCATTAAAATGTATAATATTACCCATTGTATCCCCCCTCCCACTTCAACTCTCCCTGTCATGAGTTTGGGCTCATTTTTGGGAATAGAAAACAGAAAACGGTTTGATTTGTATGTCAAGTTATGTATCATCAAACTTTGTTACATTTCAACACACTGTATATGTTAGGCATGAAAATCTGTCGGTGTCACAGTCTTTATGTACACTCTACGTGTGACATTACTGTGTACTGTGTGTGAGGTAAGTAGTTCAGCTTTTCTAAGCCTTGTCAGAAACCAAATAAAAAAGGTTTCAAATAGGAGGTAATCTTTTGGAGTTTAATGGACCTGACTATGCAAAAACCCCACTTAGGGTAAGAAGTACCACACTGCCAAATTTCAACTCTGTGGCCAGAGCTGTGCATAAAGCTGTGCATAAAGAACAAACACACAGACAAACAGAGAGAGACTGAGCTTTATAGATATAGAGATTTTATGGCTCATCAACATTTCGAATGCAGTTTGGATTAGGGTTAATAGGAAGAATTGAAATGTGACTTTCTGACGTGTCTTGTTGTCACCTTTGAATAGATTCTGATTATGAACAAGACAGGGCTCTACTAGCACTCTGAATGAAGAGCCACTTATCCACATTTTGCTCATCTGACCTCCATGATTCTGAGATCTTACATATCCATCCTTCCTGAAACATTTTGTACCATTGTTGAGTCTCCAATAATGAAGCCTTTCCTGGAACTTGAGTCAAGAGCTGTCATTCTGGCCTTAACCAGCAAAACTGCACAACAAAAATGTGAACGCGTGTATGTGCAATAGAAACAGTGGTGAATGTCTGCAATTCCTTAGACAGCCATTCCAAACAGGGCTCAGTGCACATGACTGTCTGGCGTGTTTTTGTCACTATTTGTACGCTTTGATGGCTTGCTGCTTTATAGACAAGAAGCATCTTCAAAGCAGCAAAAAAGTTTTTTTGGGTCTTTCTATGTAAAACTCATTGGTCCCCTCTACTAGTTTCACATAGAAACAGGCTTTTTCCTGGAGACATGCTACAATACTTACAAATAAAATCAAAGGTTTTTATTACTTCCATTCTTCATAGTATACTGTCATGAACTATTGCATTTGCATTTATTCATTTAGCAGATGCTTTTCCCCAGAGTGACTTATGATTATTATTAATTTGTATTTAGCTGAAACATACAATGGGAGGAATCTAGAGCACATGAGAACATTTATTATAAATCCTTGAAATTCTTGCTCTAAGGCAGTGAATTGTAACTGATAACTATAGTACTGTGCAAAAGTCTTAGGCATGAAACTTCAATGTCTGTTGAGAAGTACAGGTAGATTCTTATCTACCATCAAGGAGGTTTCTGACTGGTCCCAAATTCCTTCTGCAGCCTGAGAATGACCTCAAACACCCAATCTCAGTCATACACAACTATCTTCAGCAAAAAGAATGAATCCTGCAACAGATGGTATGGTCCCCACAGAGCCCTGATCTCAACATGATCAAGTCAGTCTGGGAGGACATGCAGAGACAGTCAAAGTCTGCAGAAGAACTGTGGCCAGTTCCTCAAAATGTTTGGAAGAACCTACCAACCTCTACCTTAAACTGCATGCAAGTTTGCATAAGAGAATTGATGCTGTTTTAAAGGCAAAGTGTGGTCCCACCAAATATTGACTTGATTGAGGTTTTTTTTACTTTTTAGAAGTAAAAAAGGTTTACTTTTTACTTTTTAGAAGGTTTATTGATTAATAAGTATGGCATTATTTTTGGAACCATCCTCGCTTTATAGCATTTTTCCCACAGGTGCCTAAGACTTTTGCACAGTACAGTATACCATAAAGGCTAAGTGGTTTTCCATAGTGATTGAGTGAGTGAAATTTGTACCATAGTAGCGCAATGATACAACACTTCTGTATCCTCCCCTACCTTGAAAACTACGCAAGAGATTGTTTAGCGTCAACTTTGACTTGGTGCCACTTATCCTCACATGATACTTCAGTTTTATGTAAGCAAAATGCAAGTCTCCTGTCAGTTACAGAAGGCTGTTACTCTGTGCTGTAGTATTTTATGATTTTCCTTTTTAGCACTAGGGAAGCTAAATTTACCATGTCTTCTTTGTTTTGAGGAAGGTTCATCAGGCAAATTGGGGTTCCTGATGCTTGTTGAGATCAGGTGGGCAGGTTCCACAGAATCCTGGCTGCGAAACCACGTTTTATAACCCCCCCAGTCTTTACTGAACTCTATGAATGCATGGGGCCTCTATAATGAGATGATCTAAACAGTAGTATTCCATCTTCAAAGGAAGTTCCTACAGATTTTCTTTAAGGCCAGAAAGTGACCGGTGAAGTGGCCAAAGACCAATGAATCTCTGCATGGCAAACCATTTAAGAGTATTTTTAATGAGCCATAAGTTTCTCAAATACATGTTTAGTTAGGGTTTAACTAAGTTGTCAAATCCACACTTAAAATTGTACATTTGTGGTTAAAAAATATTCAGTAGTAAAAGGATTAATAGTTGGAAAATATTAATCAAAATGTATAATTGATGATGATGCTTACATAAACTTGTTGGATATGAAAAGAGGTGAAAAGATAGGTGAGAAATAAAAAAAATCCAATTTAAAAATACATTTGGACTACATTTGTGTTTTGAAGGTTGCATATGATTCATCCATTCCTGCACCTCAAGTGAATAGTTTTGGATCAAATTTCTACAAAGGTAATGCTTTTAGCAATATAAAAAAAATAGAGAGAAAAAATGTCACCTGCATTTTTCCAGCATAATTTGCAGACACAAGAGTACATTGTAACTACAAATACGTGTTTTATTACCAAGTAGCATGGTGCAACACAAGGCAATAGAAGAAATATCTATGCAAATCTGGTTAACTGAATATAAATGAACCGGAAAAAACAACAAAAATAGGGTATTATGGCTAAATTTTTTTGTTATGTATAAATAATTTTTGATATTCTGGTTAACTTACTTTAAAGATTCACTAAAACTGTGCATGCTTATTTTTTTAAAAAAACTTCCACAGATCACATCCTACACAACAGTTTCAGTCTATAATCATTGTTTCTTGTATAATATTAAGGTAAAAAAAATACAGTTGTTTTACAAGTATAATGTAATTATATGTTTCATTTTCCTAATTTAATGACAATAATGAAAAATAACTTTTTAGTATTACTTTTCAATTGATATAATGTATTTATGTTGATGTTAAAACTAATACAGGTACTTAATATCAAATTAACACTATAACAATTACTGGCATTTTTTTCTATGTGTAGAAGCCCAGGAGGGGTGGGCAGCCACTGACACATGGACCCCCAGAGGTTTATTTTTCTCCCTTGACTCCTGGTTGGGAGTTTTTTTGTTCTCTTCTCCTCAGTTGGTGACAGGTTAACTGTATTGCGCTTTTACCCTGTATAGTTGCTCTCATTAGCATGCAACCTGTAACCTCAGTCACCTGCTATCTGTCCTGTTATCCTAATATGCGTGTTAAAGCTCTGAGTCACTGTGTGCGAAGAAGCACTCAGTTTATAAAAATAAATTGAATTGAAATGAACCGTGTTGAATTGAACTGAACTCAAGACAGTAAACGTGTGCAAAGCAACAACTGTAGTAATAAGTACATATGAATGAAAAACCAAACATAGCAGGGTGAGGTGGTGTGGGGAGTAATGCTGCCACCTCACTGCACCTGGGCTGCTCGGGTATGCGTTTGAATCCAGGTTAGTGTGTGGAGTTTGCATGTTCCCCCAGTACCTTTGCTGATTTCCTCCCACAGTCCAAAGACAGGCTTTAGGTTATTTGGTTACTCTGCATTGTTTGTTGTGTGTGGCTATCATGCAGTAGAATGGTATCCTATCCAATGTACAGTCTCCTAGCCTAGCCACCAAAGATTCCGGGGTAGGTTTTCAATTGCCAGAACCCTGACCGAGACAAGCAGTTAAGGGTAAAGGATGAATGGCATGAAACAATTATGGTAAAGGACCCAGCTGTTGTACCTTCACGCTAGTAAAATATCTAATTATAACAGTGAGTTAAAACTGTAAGTTTTTGCTATTGTTTAATTAACAGTAAATCATATCCATTTACTGTCATAAAGATGATCCATTTCAGCTCTGGCCATATCTGTCACAAAGTAGATGACCTAAAGGTCCTTCCTCTTCAGTGAGAGAGTTAATAACATGTTCTGTTTTGTTTTGCCAATCTGTAGATGGCAATAGAGGTACACTTTAGGTTTTGTGTGTAAATACTGCGGTCAAATATTGCACACTGATGTATGCCTTTGTACTAAACAAAATTCACAGTCTACATAGACTGAAAATCAGCTTCAGCACAAGACTCAGTAGATGCTTTTAAACATGCTTTTTACATGTTTGGCAGTGGCCTTTAAAAGGAGGCCAGATGAAAAATTAATGTGAGTCACATCCAGTGTTTTCTCCACTTCATTGGTTTGTTCTAGGCAGTCTTAAGAGGTGCTTCAATCCGGATGTTATTAGTCCCTGTTATGTTACGTTTATTGTTTATTTATGGTGTCTGTCCCAGTGATGGATATCAGAATGAGTTTTTTAATGTAAAGTACATTTCATCCTTGTTATTTATTTAAAGATATGTTTTCATGGTGTAAGGATTTCTTTGTCCCTTTATGAAGGACCCTTTGTGGTTGCACCCATTTTGTACATTTTTTTAATTCAATTGCACATTTCCTTTAAAACTTAGATTTGAAAAAAATAAACTCATCTGAGATAATACAGTATATATAAATCAGACATCGGCAAATCTGAACACTACTGTGAATGGCCAATAACGCAGATGTTATATGTCATTAATTGTATCAGAATGAAGGCGCCTTTTCCATCTGCAATTTACAGATTTTTGAAATCTTGTGCAAAAATTCAAACTAAATAATTTATTGAACAAAATGAAAACACTCAAATTCAGGTTGCACTGTAAAAAGAAGTATATCAGTATGAATGCTTTTCAACCTTAAGGCCATTGCAAAAACTTAAATATACGTCTAACTACCATACTCTATAATTATTTAATTTTGAGGAACCTAGTACAAGAGATTTTAAAAAAAGAATTTACTTGGAAAAAATGAATAAATTTAAATTTCAGTTTCACTGTAAAAAGGAATATATGAGCATGAATATTTTCCAAACTTGAGGCCTTTCTAAAAACTTAAATGTAAATCTAATTAACATACTATTCTAATAGCTTACCTTTCTAGCTCCAAGCTACAAATTAATATTACAGGGCTTCATATATTTGTTTATAATTTAGGGTGAAATGAATAAAACACAAAGTTATTGGGTAAGAGATTCCATTTTTGGATTTGCAGTTTCGGCAAAAAAATTGTCAACAATTCTGCTTTTTTAGTGAATAATGAACAAGCACGTCAGATTATTGCTGACAATGTGCTTAATTCATTTAACATTTATTTAACATTTTATGCAATTGTAAAGAGGCAGATGCAATAATTATATATTTTACTAGGCAGGCATTTTTTAAAATCCAAAGTGATATACACAGCCAAAGATTTAACAGCAACTTAAAACAAATTTAAAAGTATGATTTTTTTTCTTTTTTTTTTAAGTTCAGCTGCTCAGCTAACCTTTCTCTAGGGTACAACTTTAATGTTCATTCTGTTAACTATTATGCTACATTAAACAGCACACATGGGGGCTTTGTAATATATACAAAATACTTCTTTGGTTTTACAAATAAATGGGTTAATCAAAGAAGATTCCCCAACTGTTACAGTACTTTTAATAATTACAAAATAATATACTAGTCCACCTCTGCTGTTGTGTTCTGCATAGAGAAATGTTGCTACCTACCTGTTGGGTTTGGATGAGACAACTAAACTAAAATGTATTTTTCATCACAATCAGTACAAATACATATCATTTTTACTGTTAACTGAATATTATCAGATCGAGTGCAGCAAAGGTATGAGATTATTTATATATAGTGCAGTACTTTATTTATAAAGTTTGTAGTCACATATTAACAACCCATCTTATAGCAGTAATTGATGTTCTGCAAGTCACAGAAATAGCTTCATAATTCATAATATGAGATAATTTCTCCACTGCAATAGGGCTGAGTGCTAGCCATGTGAGTAAAGCTGGGTGCTAGAGTATGCCTGGGGGGGACTTGTGCTGAATCATGTAAAATGTGAATATTAACCTTACTTAATGATTGAAGTCAGTTTAAACTATGCATTGCATCATGCATAACACATGCTATTACATACATGGATTGAACTTTTGCACTGTTATATATTTTCCATTGTCACTATAATAAATATGAATTGTTTTTACACCACTAGTTACCACTTGTGTCCATTGTAAAATTACACAGCTGAGTACTTTACAGAATCAGTTCCAGTCAAGTACAATACCTTGCTCAGCAGTATTATTGCAGGCCCACTCCTAGACTTTTCACAGGCTACCTTGAAGTTGCAGGTCCTTGTTCTTAAATGTTAGTCATATACTGCTTATTACAAAGTGCAATATTATTAATTAAAATGTTAGGACACATAAAATTGTACACATTTAAATAGTACATGAAAATATTTATAGGTGCTACTGTGAATTATAATACTTATTTATGTAACAGAAGTATTCCTTTCCAACTCATGGGGATATTTTCTGATAACTGTTAATTTTAAAAGTTTAGTTAATGAATAAAACAATTATAATTAATATCCTATAGTTATACAAAACACATTTCTCAAGTTTGGCAATAGGTAGGGCATTCTTTTGCCTCAAGAAGAGTAGGAATTCAGCAAAAAAGGTGCTTGGATACATTCCACAGCATTCTTGGGCCATGCTGGACTGAAAGTTTCTCCCAGTTTTGGCTAAATTCTTAGAGGATCTTTTTATTATTAATAGTCTGTTCCACCTCATCCCAAAGTGAGGACTATGCAGGCCACTGGAGTGAAGTACAGGCCCTATCATGTTTCTGAGATCATTCTGAGATTAACTGTACTTTGTCACATGGCACATTGGAAGCATCACCTTGAGAAGCTGTAACCTGGCCCTGAAGAGATGCACCTCATCAGCAACAGTGTTTTTTGATCGTATGTCAACATCCCTTATGCTGTTACCCCACCACTGCCACATATGGCACCAGTTTGTACCACGTTGGATGGGTCCATGCATTTCTTCTTTTTATGCCAATTTCAGAGATGAAATCAGCATGCCACTACAGAAACTGTGAATTGACAGACAAAGCAAGGCTTTCTCACTCTTCAGTCATCCAGTTCTGGTGACAATATGTTCATGTTCTGAGCTCACAGGAGCTTAACCTGGTGCATGGTGTTCTGGAATAGCAGCCATCATGTTCAAGGTTCAACAACAACACCATAGGGTCCAGATCACCAAGACCCTATTCATTTAAAAACTATGAGTCACAACCAAATGATTTAACTGTGGGGAAGCAAGCTGTGCATGCAAAAGGCACATTAGAAAAAATACCTAATAAAGTGGCCAATGGATGTAATAATGCATATTCTTCCCCCATTTCCCATGGTCTTGACCCCTAATTTTTTTTAGTGCTGAACCAACTCTATTAGTTAAGAGTAGAGTTGAGAGAGAATAGTTTTTTGTGTCCTATCTAGCTATAGTGAGAATTAAGCTGGTAGTTGCAAAGTCTATCTGGCCAGCATAAGCATTCTGTCACTGATGGATGGTTTGCGCATGTCATCGCCGATTGCACAGGAGGAGTGATGTAAAGTCAAATGTATCATCACAGGTGCCTCTCTCTGTTAGCCTCTGGCATCATAGTTGTATGTTATATAAAGAGCCCATTTGCCGTCCTTGCTTTGCTGATAATGCTGTGCGCACCTGATAATCCGCCGTATGATCCTGCCTTATAATTTCAAGCACTTAGCTACTTAGTTTTGACATGAGCAGTCAGTGTTTGGCTGTTTTCATTAAACTCTGCACCTGAGTCCACCATCCGCCCTGGCTTTATGTTTTTATGTTTATGAAATTTATATCAATTATACTGTCATTCACCATACTAAGTGCATCAGTATTGGGTGTCATTAGCAGAGGAATTATTCAACATATGTTCAATGTCTAAGGACTAAGAGGCTTTCCCATAAGAGTTAAAATCCTTTTAGTAATGCATTTAGGGTGGCTACATATGGGAATAAAACCTGTATTCTTCGTTGCTGAAAATCAAAACTAGCTTCTATGATAGTAGCAGCATCAAGTAACATAATTATATTTTCATTTGTACGATGGAACGTACTGAGCATTACATAAATTTGCGAGTAATATTAAAAGACTGAAATTGCATAGTTTCAAAAAATACAGCAGATTTTTAAATATGAAATCTGGTTTGCATAAACCCACAATGCTAAATGAATACAGCCTAAGGGATCCATAAGGGATCTGTTCTGACTGTAGCATCTGACTGATTTTAATACCCACCCAGTTTCTAAAACACTAGTTTATATGTTCCTGATATTTCTCTTTTCTATTTATACATACATTTATTAATAGTGTAATCTTGAAAAAGCTGGAAATGTCAGTGCCACTAGCCCGGGTAATTGAAGGTTAACTAAAGATTTCAAAGGCAGAGTTTTGGAGTGCTATTGTGTAGTCACTTGCTTAATCTGAACCCATAACTAACTAACTAACTTGTGCTGTAATGCACCATAAGCTGCATGTTTACAGATGCAATTATTCCATATTTTTTTATCCAAATCTAAATAATGTGCATCAGGCATTTTTCCCCTCAGGATGCTGCAAGGGGAGTGCGAGAATAATTATTTAAGACAAGCAAAGGAACGCTGTTATCCTTCTTTTGTGTTAGTAAAACAAATTTCTGCAACAACCATAACCACTGCAGCAAGTTCCAGTGCATAAAAGAATGATGAATTAGAGTGTGCCACTTTTATAGACTTTCTGTATAGTGTTTGCTATTTGGTAAGGAAGACCTATATGGCAGCTCACTGCAACGTCTAGGGGTGAGCACCATTTGCATACTTGGCAAACCTGTTTGCAAGAAGAAAGTATCTCCATTTACTGTGCCTTTCAGGTTAATTATCCAATTGATCTGCCTTTCAGTCAATTTGCTATCAATCTCAAGACCATTTTTATTTCAGGACATCCAGAATATACCTGACGCTGAGTAAGATAGTAGAGATGGGGAAGTTTTAGGCTGTAGGGGCTGTAGATACTGCAGTGTTTAGGGTAAAAATGGTGGTTGCTGCTCTACATCTCCCTCGATATACCTCCTACATATATGGATACTTAACTGTGAGAAATTTATTGTTACAAAAGTTTAGTATTGTAAATCATCTTGGATAAAGGTTTAGGCTAAATGAGGGTTAATCATATATTGCTGCAGTTTAAATAAGGCACTATTTTAAAGTGATCACAGTAGTCCACTTGTGGAAAAAATACAATAGCGCAACACAATTACTTATGCCCACTTTTCTTATTATTTTTTGCTTTAATTCTTGACTTAACTTTAAAAGAGCAAACATATCAATGTAATCCTTGAAGCCTGCTCCAGTAAAAATAGTCCTTTATATGAAGGCCCTGGGGAAGTGGAGGACCTCAAACCATATAGAGTCACAGTTATAGAATCATCACATCAGCAAGTGGGTAAAGTAGAAGACAACCATCACAAAACATTTGAAACATGTATTATTGAACCATTGTTTCATATAGCTTTGAAATGAAGAAGGTAACAACAGCTATAATATCAACAATGAAATGAAACTAGCTCATTTTCCTTGGATAAAATCAGTTTTAAATGTTATACCCAATAAAACTGGGATTTCATGAGGCATCAAAGACAGCCCCTTTTATGAGTCTGAAAGAAAACCAAGAAATACCTGGTGGTAATAATCTGAATTTCATAGCCCCTAGACCTTAAGGTTGAAATACATGACTTTGTGCTCAGAATTACTATAATTCTTAATCATCTAATGGTTTTAGCAAAAGGCTTTAGATTTTACACACTGGACAGCTTCCATATGAAAAATTCTCTGACTTAAATAAGCACAAATATTAATATTTCCTGTGAAAATACATGCCACTCTTTTTTCAGAAACAGCCATATTCATATTAAAAGAACAAGATGAGAATATTACTGGCATGAAATGTAAAACTTTATTATTAATTAATGTGTAGCTTATAAAACCATATTAATTGAAATTAAAAACTTTGACAACTGCCAAAAACACAGGATGTTAAAATATGGGTGCTTTCTCTCATGTTTTTTTTGAAAATGTATTACATATGGTTTTTGTTTTCCGAAGATAACGTTAAAACACAAAATGTGATTAGACTGTTTTTTTTTCATTTTTATAGGCCAAGCCATCATATTTTTTTAAACAGCAGCATACAGTAATTACAGAAAACATGCATTTTTCATAGTCGTGACAAAACAAAATGCCATCATTTGTGTGCATCATATCAGAGACATGTGTCTGCAGTATGTACTTAATATAGATTAATATGACTGTCATTAATAAAAACTACCTTTATTAGTTCCTACTTTAGCTGTTGTCATGGCAGCATCTTGGTATTAAGCAGGAAACTTACATCCAGGTGAAAGTGTTGGTGAGAACGAATGTAAATTTGTTTCTTTAATCACATGGTCCCAGGAAGAATTAATTCATTCTCAACTCAGGGTCACATATGTTGAGCCAATGTCAAGATGCTTGTGAATCAGCTGAAACAAACACCGTTATGCATCATTGCCAGGGAAATGTATGTTGTCAACCAGTCAAATACTGGACATTTGCAGCAAAGTTATGCTATTGTATTTAGATGCACTTCCTTTACGCTTTGCACGTGTATAAGGTCCAGGCAAAAGATCTATCAGGCTGTAATTCATATGTATTTCATATTTAAATGTAAATTATTAATTAAGCAGGTTGGCAATCCTTTGCACTTTGATGAAATTAAACATACTCCTGCAAGTACCTCATTATGCCTGCCATTTTTCATGATGGACTATTAATTCTATAAATGGACCACGGTGTAGTCCAGACTGCTACCTTGAGAAAAAATGGCATGTCATTGATTCACAGGATGAATCTATGCCTCATGGTTTGAGCCAATGCCAATCACATATCCAGGTTTCTAGGTCATTCTACATCTCAGGGGTTGAGCTGCTGACAGCTTCCAAACTGCAAAATGGCAAATATACAAATCTCAGTGACATCACTGAAACCATGCGGTATATCCAGGTCATTGCCCATCTCTGATAAACAGAGGAGTCACTAACATCTGAATGGAAAAGAGTATAAAAAATAATGACTAATGAAGAAAAAAAGAGCTCTGTTTATTCTGCTTATTAGGCTGAAAAGAAGTGATATTTTATAGCTGAAGTGTCTTATAGTGAAAGTTCTGATTTCCCAATTATTTATCTAATGATTCATTAATCTGTTTTTTCTCATTTTATATAACTCAGATTATGAACAACGTTTATTGTGAAAAACAGTTCCACTGATCTATGGATTATACTGACCATCATTTTGCTGCAGGAGGAGTGGCTCAGGAACATTGTGGCTGCAGTCTAAGCACCCCCTGTAGACCTGTCAGGGTTATGCAGGATGCCAGAAGTAACTTCCTTTTTTTGCATTGCAAAATAGGGCTAAGTGATGGTTGGCTTGAGTATGTGACAACCCAAAAATGGACAGAAGTGTCGCTGAGAGGCAAAACAGGGTATATCCAGTGTTGATTTCCAATATCCAGTGATGAGTCCACCTAAAGTCAAAATGGATTCTGAAAAAAATGCAGCAAAGGTATAAAAGAAAAATCAGTACAGCCACTAAGCAGAGAGCCAAGAAATAAGTGTTATATCACATGCTTATTTGTTATTATTCATACATTCATAGTGAAAAGCTATATAGTGTGCACTAATATAAGCCATTTTGTCTAGACTGTATAACAACCTAACAGTTCACACTTTTACTGTTATTTACTGCATGGAGCTTTGAATTCCAAAGTATGTAACAAGAAACAGATCTCACTTTACGCCTCGCGTTTAAAGTATAACAAAATAAGCTCTTTTCTAACCACTTGTCCAAAGCAACTTATAGTTTTTCATGCACTTACAAACTTGGATATTTTTACTGACCCAATTCAGTGAAAATACTTTGGTCAAGAGTATTACAACTTTCAGTGTAGATGGAATTTGAACCAGCCACTATCAGGAGGTGCTTAGCCATTATTTTGTGGCCCTCAGTCTCAGCAGTACTATTTTCTTGACCACCAAGGAAATATAAAACACCAAATAATTGAAGCACAACAAATTTCAAATAGCTTAGTTACATTTGAAATTCACGACAGTTGTCTTTTAGACTTACTCAGGATTTTTAAAAAAATATTGAGAAAATCAAAAAGAAAGAAAAAAATTAAGCTGCATTTATATTGCACATTTACTTACACAAAATGAGAAATATAAGAATAGCTTTTTCGAATAATTAATCAGTTAAATGTATTTTTAACCAGCAAATATTAACTTCCATAATAATTAAGTGAACTCGCCTAACCAATAACCTGCAAACTGACAGCATCATTACACTATACTGGTTACTATGGAGGCTGGGCAGGAGCTTATTTTCTAGCAATTGAAGCAAACACACAACTGAAAATAAATAAAACAAATGTCTTCTTAACCAGTGCAACCACAGATAGAGCTTTCCTCTCTCTTTCTCGCTTTCTCAGCCACACCTGTGATGTTTTACATTACCAACATCTGATTAAGAAGACTGCCTTAGGAGAGTTTTGTGGCATGGCTAATTCACGTATTGCCTCGATTACCCTACTGACCTAGAAATATGATCCACAGGGCTCTTTGTTTTTCACATCTAGCATGAAATGACACATCCATCCATCTGCCCATTCATCCAACCATCTATCAATCCATGCATCAGTATAACGCATGGTTCCTGAGACGATTCCCAAAGCAGGCTGTATATTTTTATTTTTTATCATTATTTCCTCATGTGCTGGGTGGCACATAATGCAGATGTGCACATCTTCCATGCTCCCCTATTTTGGGCTATACTTTCTGCCTCTATCCAGATGGTTCCCATCTCTTCAAGATCACTTTCAGTGGTATGGCACCATATTTGTTTTGCTTGTCCTCTTCATTACCTGCCATCCAGATTCCAGTGGAGTGACTCTTGTTATTCTGTTTTCCCCCATGAGAAGCATGTGTCCTAGCTGCCTTAATCCTCTCCACTGGAGCAGCACACTTGTTTCTGGCTGCACTGACTGATGACAGTGTTGGTATCTTGCCATTTTGTGAGTAGGATTCAATGCAGGTTCTGCAAGTCAATGAGTTTCTTGTGAACATTTCAGTCATTGGCCAAGTTTTGACTGCTTACAGCGATGGAAGCTCAACAACATTGTCATTTTTTGCTAAATAACAAAATAAAACGTACAACTTATTACCAGTTTTATGATATATTTGTTACAGATGACTAAATGTTGCCTATTAATCCAAGCTATCAGAATCTGAACATTTGAATGGCACCAGCAGGCTTAATGTTACGGAGAAACAGCTTGAGAGACTTTCATTTGTTTATTTATTTATGCATTTAGATTTGTGCTTTACAGCCTTTTTCAAAAGAACAGACTTACTAGTCATCATCTGATATCTGTAGACATGGTGATGAGATTTGTCAGCTTTATTTTGGTGCTTTTTAAACTGATAATTAAAGAAGCTGCCCATGCAACATTCTACGTGCCTCCTATTAACTAAGAACGTGTCTTCGTCTCAGCAGACTACAAGACATATTAGCAGGAAGATCAGATCTGTTCAGCCCTTAGAGAAACACATTTTGTCACGCTGGACCGGACTACAGCTCTTTTGTGCATAGATTATCTTTAATGCTTCCCTTTCCCCCAAGATCTTACCAATTATCACGACAATTAAAGACATGCCTGAAGCACGCAGAAGCTTGCTGACAGAGATGTAAATGTCAGTTGGACTTTGGCAGCTTTTCTTCCATGAAAGCTGGGGGGCAACAGTCTGAAGGGTAACGCTCGCTGAATTTGCAGAACGGGTACGTATAGGCCGGATGAAAGCTAACCGCAGTTGTGAACTCCTTTCGGCTCACTCGTTCCCACTGTTCCTGGACTGCGATGCTCATCGTCACCCATAATAAGCTCCTTTGAGACCAAGTGGGTTGTGCACATGGGATTACTACAGCCTTTACACACATTAATGCTGAAGTTAGTATCAAACATGAAATGATATGTGGGATTCAGTGAACTGCTGTCATTGAGGGCCATCAAAAAGACCACAAAACTCTTTTAGATTCTCAACATTATTGTTGTTAAGACCAGAAATTTTTCAGCTGCCACACATTCCTGTAATTCCTTATTAGAAGCCAAGGGTATCAAACGGTATTTCTCCATTAGAAAGGCAGTGGAGTGTGGCAACATGTTGCGTGTATCCGGAATCACGTGAATGAAAACGGTCATTACGGATCATAAGGGAACAGACCACTGGAGCTTCCAGCGCATATTACGTATTTTGCCTGTCAGTTTGCAGTGTATTTGGGTACATCATTCCTTTGGCTGCCTTTTTCTGCAACAGTCCTTGGACATGTAATAATATGTTGCAAGAATGTAGAATGGTGATAGATACTAGATATTTCACAAGACAAATAGTTTTTGTTTTCTCATACTTTTAGCAGAGCAGTGTCGCAATACATTTTTTCAGTTTCTGACAAACACAGTAGTGGTCTGATGTCCTGATGCTGCAGAAAGAAAGCAATAACATTGCATATGCGGCCAGTGATCAAAGTGTTCATTTTTGAAAGTTTATTTTAAGGGCCATTTGTCACTGTTTAATCTGTACTTCAAAGTAGTCTGTCATTTTTAATGTGGGGACATACATATAAGCACCTTCTGATCATTCTGCCAGACCTCTACAGAGAGATTTGGTGCCATAAATTCAGGCAATTTGTTTCAAGTTTATTTTAATTCATGGAGTCTCGCTGCGATGGAATTGTGTCCTATACAGGGCGTAATTTCATAGCGAATAATTTTAAGATAGGCTCCAGACCACCATGACCCTGATCAGGATAAAGTGATTAATGACAATGAATGGAAGCCTTATTGGAATTTATAGAGTACTGCTAAATGGCAACAATAAGATTTTCTTGCAGCATCCCACTACAATGTTTTAGTACAATAAAACTGGAATGTGGAAACATTTAAAATTTATGAGTTATTTTAACTGAGTTTTAACACTGAAACTTCAGCCTTGGGTGAATGATCATGAGATCTTTTGCTATATAAAGACCTCAGGTGAGCAGTGGAGACAGGGGTACAGCAGATAAAAAACAAAGAAGGCATTTAAAAAACTATACTTTTTACAAACTGTATTAAAATGTTAATAATGTGCTTTGTAGCAATTTTCCATCTGTGTCAACAGCTGTCACATTGTTTTATTGACCTGATGTACATTTCCTGAAGGTTGTAACTGCAGTACCTGTCAAACCTGCTGATATACAGTACTATGCAAAAATCTTAAGCGTGCAACTTCAATGTCTGTTGAGAAGTACAGGTAGATTCTTATCTACCATCAGGAAGGTTTCTGATTGGTCCCAAATTCATTCTGCAGCCTGAGAATGACCTCAAACACCCAATCTCAGTCATACACAACTATCTTCAGCAAAAAGAAGGAATCCTGCAACAGATGGTATGGTCCCCACAGAGCCCTGATCTCAACATGATCGAGTCAGTCTGGGAGGACATGCAGAGACAGTCAAAGTCTGCAGAAGAACTGTGGCCAGTTCCTCAAAATGTTTGGAAGAACCTACCAACCTCTACCTTAAACTGCATGCAAATTTGCATAAGAGAACTGATGCTGTTTTAAAGGCAAAGGGTGGTCACAGCAAATATTGTTTTGATTGAGGTTTTTTTTGTCTACTGCACTTTTTACAAGGTTTATTGATTAATAAGTATTCATGGCATTATTTTTGGAACCATCCTCGCTTTATAGCATTTTTCCTACAGGTGCCAAAGACTTTTATACCGTACTGTATATTGTTACAACCCCAAGCCTGTCCAGTGGTATAGGGGGGTGTAACATACTGTACCAAGTTATTTGCGAATACAATTACACGATGAACAAAGAAGTGCATGTATTTAACAGTGATGGCTGAATAGCGGTTTAAAAGAAATCCAGAAGGGACAATTAAAGAAAAGAAAAAGAAAGTTAACTTTATCCTTCTATAAATACAGGCAAAGGGCAAAATTTCCCAAAGCTGAAGAGCCCTCTCAAGTTTCACCAAGAAAATGGTTTTAAGTAGAATCCCTAGGAGATTGATGTTCTAGGGGAATCTCACCTCTCTGATTTTCCAACCAATCCATACAAATTCCAGGGGTCAGTGATGGTTTATGGGCATGTTGTCCAGTCACAGTCAATGCTCAGAAAATAAAAAAATAAAACAGGTTGTGGTAAAAATGTCCAAAGAGAAATTTCTATATGATAACCTTCCCAGTATTCCTAGGATAATTCGAAGATTATGAGATCATGTGCGCCAGAAAATAAAAGAAAGTAAAGCATAAAACATAGAAGCAGAAAACTTTTCTAGCCTTTTCCACTGTAAAAGCAACTCAATAAATCTACAAAGCGGTGGCCTCTTCTCCCCCCCTTGCTCAGTGTAGGCTGCTTGGCATCCATGACCCTACTGAGAATTAATGATTCATGGAAATGAAATCAGACAGGGTGCCAAGGCATTACCCAGTGACTAATAAAGAATGAAAGGGTCCTTCAGCTCATGTCGCCTTCAAAAGCAGACCTCTCCTCGCTTTTCACCTTGGAAGAGGGAGACACATGGTTACACATCCACAATCTTTTAAGGCTTCTGTTTGCAGATCTGTTTAAACTGTACAGTTTCAGCTTCTAGCAGCAATATGGTCAGACTTTAACACACGTGTCTGATGACCATTCAAAGGAGCAGACAAATCAGTCGAATGTGTAGTATGTATTCATGCACTTTTTCATATGCTAAATAAACATTTGAAACAAAAAAAGAAACTCTGTATTTCAAAGTTACATTCAAAGCCAAGAATATAAAGAGAATTTCTAGTGAATCTGTTCCCTTGCATGTATGGAAGGATTAATGACAACTGCTGACAGTTTGCTTTTTCTTTGCTTATACTAATAACAAATCAGAAACACTTTATGCTTTAATTGGAGCAGGGGCTTGTATGACATCGGGGCTGCATCTGATTACCACTTTATAAATGGAATACAAAGCATACAGCAAATGGCCTTGTTTGTATAAGAGATGCTGCAAATCCCATTTCTGCTGTTTGCTTTTCTTTGTTTTTCTGCCAGCTTTGCACAGCTCTCTGGAGGAGAGTCTTGGTTTTGAATGAGGGAGCACAATTAAAAAATATACCCTGGCAGCCCTAATGAGACGCACCCAAGAAAAAAAAGTCAAACTTAGCAAAAACACTCAAAGTCAGAGTAGACGGACTATAATGGGCTACAGTATTTTTCACAGGTGACATTAAGGCACCTTAGAAACAGTCACTTTATGCCATCCCATCAAGTCAACAGCAAGGTCATGTGGCTTTCAATGTGGTGTATCCACTTTAAAAAGATCCATAATCAAACAGTTTACTGATTATTGAAAACGGAACATTATAGCATTGTGCCTTGTACATTCCTCAGAGTGTTGTTTATTTTGCCAAATTAAATTAAATTTACAAACATTCCCCGAAGTCTTTTGAGAGACCTGGGGCTGAGACAAATCCTTCACCTGTCTCAGGTATGTAACTCGAATTATGACTGGTAGAAATATCCTGGGGATTAAAGCCATCTCTTTTTATTTTTGGCTTCTTCTGGAAAGGTTGGAGGCAGAGCCAGTTGGGATCCTCAAATAGGCAGCATTTTCTGTACTGATAAGTTTTCATTCTTTCTAGGGGTCATATAATATATGAAAGTATAAAAAGGCTAGGAAGGTTATCACCATAATCAAAACCAGTAAATGGAGATGAAGAAAGCAAAAAAAAATGATCTCTGGCTCTTAACGGATTTTGGCCTCAGTGGTAACCAAATTATGTTGTTGAATAAACTGGACATTTCGAAGTGCTTTTTTTTTACTGTGACCATGTGTGTGAATACGGGTTATTATGGAATTATTGGTGACTTTTTGCAGATCAGTTGTACCTTTGTTTATTCATTCATTTATTTATTTATGTGAAACACGGAACTCTGCTTGTCACGCCCCCGGCTCCGGACTCCGCCCCTCCCGATCCCTGATCACCTGCACCTGCATCCTCTTAGGCACAACCTATTTAGATCGGCGCTTGCCGACAGACCAACGTGAAGTATTGCCCGTGGTTCACGTGTGCGTACCGAGCAGTCATCTTGCCAGTCTTATTCGTTACTGCCCTTTGCCTGCATTTGACCTCCGATTTAGTCTCACCCTTTACTGTTTGTTTGCCTGCACCGAGTTGTTTACTGGACCCGACCCTCGCCTGCTTTGTGACCACGATTCCGGAACGCCCCTTGCAATAAACGGAGTTCATCGCATTTGTGCCTGCGCACGTCCGCTTATTCCGCCTCAACGTGACACTGCTACGTTCTCCATGGGTACCACTTCAATATATGTTTAACAGAGGCTTAAATAATGACACTCTCTTCCACCTAGGGACATGAATGATATTTTTAATGAGGAAACAAATAGACGAAATAATACTTTTAATCAGCACCTGTCTGCAGTTGCTATGGTACACCTAAGGAGAAATGCTACACATTCAAATAACATTCAGACAAAATTAAACTCACTTCTCCCGAACACACAATCTATTAAATTCAGTCAAGCTTGTTGGTCCACCTGCGCTGCTGAAAAAGCTGTATAATACAGTTTAATGAAATGATGACCTCTTGTGAGACCTGTTTTTTTTTCTCAGTATTTATGTTTTAAAGGACTGCATGTCATACAGGGTTATTGTGATTACATATGGAATCCACACTTTACAACTGAAATAGCAAAATCAATAGTTCTTTGCTCTTACAGTAACTAATAAACCTTAAAATCCAGCATTATGTTCTTTGACACCCTTTTTCAAATTAATACAGTTTCTGTAGTATCTCCCATGATTATTACTGTTTACTATAGTCAGTCTTCTGTTACACAGCCTACCACTACATAAAAAATAATGTAAAGTATTTGATAGTTAAAATATTAAATGGCATGGTTGTAAATGCACCAATGTGATGTGAAATATGAACATTTTGCAGCACTGTAAATAGCAGTCACAAAAGGTACCAGGTAGAAAATAGAAATCTCTGTTCATATAATAAACTGAGTGCAGAAGAAGTCAAATGTTTGCAGACCTTCAGTTTCCCACCAACAGAACAAGCAAATGCATCAAAATTTGCCCCCTTCGTGACAATTGATTTCAGAGTAAACATGTCAGAGTGTGACATATGTGCCTCTGCATCCTAGCTAACAAATTGGTTTCAAAGAGAATCCATTACAATCAGGGAGATCCTCACACTATGTTGAATAATTTAAATGGATGGGTTGGGCTTTCAGTGGAACTTCCATTCTAAAACCGACAATATATGAAAAGCAGACTGGCTGAAAAAGAAGGAGAAATAAATAAATATGCCAACGCGGTAGTCTTTGTTCTGTTTTAAAATGAGTTCTGTTGTTTGTTTTGAACTGTCCTCTTCATTCATATATAACATCAGGTAGTAGTTCTAACACTGGTATACTGCAGAAAATTATTAATATCTGGCAATCTGGTATTTCACAGTTATTTGTAACTTATCATCTGCCTTACAAATACAGGAAGTAACTGAACTTATCCTGCACTTTTGAAAAGATTAATGAATTATATTTTACAAAAATTCAAGCTTTGGAGTCATTTATTGCATTTATTTTCAAAAAACAGTTAATTATAACAGACTTTCTAATTATACAAAATATTGCATGCTGTGCTTTTGTTAATTCCTGTTTATGTAAAATATTTAATATTTTATTGTTTCAACTTCTTTATTCTTAAAACACAGATAGACACAATCGATAGCTAAGTAAACTTAAACTGCAATGAACTTTTGATGAACAAAATCACAAACCATCACCGTTCCTTCTCTCTCTCTTCTTTTGATCTTTTTTGGCTTAGTCTGTAAAAGTCTCTGTGTTTTCACCCTCACTGGTCTCCACCAGCCAAATGGCACAACACAGTATGCATCTGGCAGTTATAGCACTTTATTGCAACAATTAATCTGCAGGTTTGCACATTTAGTGTAATATTGGGATAGACTATGAAGCAGCCCTGCAAATTTAAAGTATTGCAAAGTTAACATTTCACATACCATACATACAAATTAGAAATTGTACAAAATGGAATATAAATCTGAAGGGAGTGACTAAAAATGTTAATTTTATAGGCAACAAAGGGGAACACATAGCACTAAGAACCCATCATTGCACTTTCTAATACGCACATGTGTAACAGCCAAAGAGTCAATAGAGCAGATATTTACAAAAATGAAGGCACTTATAGCTGCAGCTGAGCTGACATAATTTTATATTAATTTTATTTATAACTGAACTAACTCCATGGGACAATGGTCCTTGAAGAACTTTGCCAATCTCAACTCTAACTTTCAGTCTTTTCTTTTAAATCAAGACACTTCTACCGGTACTTTTACCTGGTGGGGTTGTCCACAGCCAGCACCAAACCACTAGGTCGTCATTTCTAATTGCATAACTTTATTATTTTCGTACTCAAGATGTGTGGAGTTGTTTCTCAGCACAGCCAGTGGATTATCTTCAGAATTATTCTGCACCACCGAATCAGCCTGTGTCCGAGTCTCTCAGCATCCCTGTTACCACAGAGACTGCACACATCTGGAACACAGACTCCCCTCTACTGTGCATGTTAACAAACCTAATTTTACACTTCGTCACACTGTTTGACATGGTTCCCAATGAGACGGATGGACATCGCTGCCTGTCTCCTTGGGGCCAGTTGTGACAGGATCCATTTTATCGGGTGTGGGGCTGTGGGAAGGAGATACGATTGTGAGGGATATTTTCCGCATTTTCTCAAACGGCCTTTCCCAAATTGCCTTTCCTGTGCTGCAGCACATGGTGGAACTGGACTCTGTGAAGGCATCATGCCCCCCCTACCAACACCTCTTCCAGGTCACTTTCTGTGGTAATTCATGATAACACTCATCTCTCGTGACATGAACATTTAACAAGTTTCTCTAAATATGGGGTCAATACAAGGACAGGAATGTTATCCGTCGCCCTTGAAGGACAGGGATTTAGATTCCTCTTTGTGTTTTGACACTATAACTTTGTGTATCTAGTACAATAGTGGTTATCACTGCAGGCTTAGAAGTGCTATGACACTTGGACCCTATGGGGCACAGGAGGTGTATTGTCAGAACTGCTACTTTTGGACTCATAGGACCCAGCATTGAATCCTCACATCCTGCTATAGTATCATTGAACAAGCTACATACCCTAAACCAATACAATAAAAAAACAACCCAACTGTATAAATGGGTAATATTACTGCAAGAAGCTTAACATATTGAGTCACTTTGGATAAACACATCAGCTGAATAAATAAATGTACCCAGACCAGATGCTTCTGCTGGTCGCCACTGCTCCAAGGCTTCTGGCAAGGTTTGATTTAGTGGGTTTCGGCAACCATTCATCGCAAGCAGTTCCTCAGATGAACAACTTATTTAAGTGCACTGTTTTTCTTCATTATAGCGTTAACACCCACTTATACATTCATTTATTACACTCATAACAATATTCAAAGTACCAAAAGTTGCTTTGGATAAACGCACTGGTCCATCAACAAAATAATAAAAATACAAGTAGGATTTAAAAAAATCGTTATGAATGTTACAGCTGAAGTAAAAACTCAATCATAACTAAAAGTTAAATGGCTTATATATATGACACACCAAACATATTTATTTTGCAGAACAATATTAGCAGTCATTTTCCAAGTTGAGCGACACAATTAAACTAAATCAACTGTGAACATAATACTACAGAGCAGGGCAGGAGGTAACACGGTAGTTAACAATCAGGACTTAAAAGATGTGCTGATGTGTTGCATGAGGGAATGCTGTGCTGCAGTACCCTTAAGGAAGGTACTTATCTTGAACAACTCTATTAACGTGATCATTTCCAAATGGCCATAACAGTAATTTGCTTTTAGCATTGGCGATGAAATAATAAAACCATTTTAAAATAAAAATACTGAGCTATATTTGACTGCTATTCTGCTGTTCAGCCCTAGGAGGAAAGCCAGGGTGGGAGGGTACAGCTGGGTTTCTCCTGAGGGTGGAAGTCACCATCTTACTATCACTGAGAACATCACTACTCCACACACTCCTCCATGCTCTCCTGAAATACTTTAGAAACACACTTTCTGCAGTCCTGGTTATAGCCACTGCTCATGACTTTCACCTGCATGAAGGAACAGCCTTTGATGTGAGGGCCATTTCAGATGCCATGAAATTTATCATGCTGACAAACTAGAACAATAACCCCAAGACGTTTTTTGAGCAATGCATGCCAGCCTTATCTAAAGCAGCAAAAATTCCATAGAAATCCAAATTAGAAACTAGAATGCTCCACATGGAAATGAATGTCTTCTAATATATTGTTCCTCTTGCTGTTTAAGTCAAAAATATGATTTGAGTACACTGATTTCTTTCTGTGGTATAGATTCCACCTTTCCTTTTTCCAAAGTCAGAGCTCCATACCTAAAGCTGAACTGATGACCACCAGCAGTCTGTGTAATAAGCCTTCTCAGAGGCCCTTTAGGCCAAACCTGTTTATTCTTGACAGTTGTCTTCTTGTAGTAAAAGGAAATGGTGCGGTTTTGTCAATAACTTAACACCTGAGTGTATTGAGGGATATGGAGGTGAAAACCAGGAACTGTGGAAGATTTAGTTGTTCTATTTTGTAAACAGTATTTTATGCTATTTGCTCTGGTTTTCTTTGTTAGTAATGCATAGAAGATGCATGCTGAAGATCGATGTTGAAAGTGATGTACAATAACACCTTGATTAGTGCTACTTCTATAGTGCATTTGCATGATGGTGCTCTTCTGTTTTAGCCCTTTTAATAATGTTTCATAATTTATTTCAAAAAGCCACATTTATTTATTTTTTTAAAATTGTAACATTTGGAATTTTGTATTTACTTTCTGTAAAATTGTTTTCTGCCTTTATTTACTATTATTAAAGGTGTTACCTATCCCTTTTGTATTATGTGTACATGGATTGTATTCAAGCTTTATTTATATAGTGCTATATTACAGCTCCTTATAGCACTATTTCAGTAAGTGCTCCATTTCTTATCGATGCATCTAGAGAGTTAATCATGATATTGCTGTACAGGTAAATCCCGTTTTATGCATTTAATTTGTTACTGAAAACTCAAAAATTGCAAAATCAAAATTGAATATTTCATGATCAATTTTTCTATTATTTTAAATGGGATAAATAAAAATGCATTCCCAGCCCTGCCAAAAACCCTAAACCAGTTTTCACAAATATCACTAAAACACCTTGCAGTGTGTGTAGCATCGGACTGCAGCGTGCAGCTCAGCACACACGGGGAATCGCGTTGTGCAGCACACACATGGGATGCTGTGCAGCAAAGCGATTCACAGCACACACTCACGGGACACCAACACCTCTGTACAGTAGGGGGTTGAAATCTGTCCAGAGAAATGAGCAAGATATGAAAACAGACTGGGGCCTCCATGTTCCTTAGTTGTTCTTTCAATAATGAAATTAACGTTAAAAAATGATTTAAAATAAATAAACAAGACAATTTACTGTAATTATCAGGTTATCTTAAAGTACCTGTGATCAATAAGATTACAATAGGAGGATGTGCCTTTAGCTATGGAGCACCTAAGCTTTGAAAAAGTCTGCCTGGTGATGTCAGAAACACCCCTTCTGTATCAGCTTTTAAATAACTGGTTAAAACTCATCTCTTTTCCCTGGCATTTCCGTCATAAGTACTGTTGAATCCTGCTTGCTTCACTTCTGCATCTTGTCTACACTGTTTAATTATGTTGTCTTTAATGTCATTAAATACTAACCTCTACTTGTTCCATTTAAGTTTCTTTGAGCCGCTAGCGTGGATTATTGGCCCCCCCACCCCGAGGCCAGATGAGACCAATGGTGAGACCAAGAATCCATGTTGCCGGGAGCTGAGGACCCCCTGCCTTGATGATGTGACCAGCTCACCTGCACCTCAACATCACTTGACTCAGCTTTACTGTCCTTTGCAGTGTTTTTCTTAGTATAACCATTTTTTAGCTGTTAGTACTGGCACTATTTTCTATGTGTAGAAGCCCAGGAGGGGTGGGCAGCCGCTGGCACTTGGACCCCCAGAGGTTTATTTTTCTCTCCCGTCTCCTGGTTGAGTTTTTTGTTTTCATCTCCTCAGTTGCTGTCAGGCTTACTGTTTTACTGTTATAGCCTGTATAGTTGTTCTTATTAACATTTAAGCTTTATCTATAGCTTCACTATGTACATATTTTCTGTTCAGTTACCCTAACCTACTGTTCAGTGCTCTGAGGCACAGTGTGAGGAGAAGCGCTTTATGAAAATAAATGGAACTGAATCAGTTAACTGTTACTGTTCATGCCAGGTAAAAAGCTGATTGTGAGTAATGAAAAATGGCTCACCTCCTTCAACTATTTTAATCACTTCTGAAAAGGAACTGAAATATCTGATGAAACAATACTGCCAAGCAAATGATGATGAAAAGGAAAGCCTTCAAGAAACACACAAAGAATTAAGTTAAAAAGTACGAGGCAGGCAGAAACAGCATAGAAGTAAAAGGCTGATTTCTTGTAAAATCCATTCAAATGTTCAAAATTCCCTTTTGCTGGAGAGGAGACAGGGAGCTTAGAGGCAAAGAAGGAGGAAGTTGAGAAATATTAAGCTGAAGCATATAATGACAGTCAAAACAAGAGAGTCTAGGGCAAAGCACCCACATAGAGTATGCAGTACCTGTATTTCAGATGAATACAAGTGAGCCCAAAGTCAAAGATTTAGTCAGAAAAGCAAGGAGCAAACTGGCACCTGGACCAAATTAGTTGCCCTACAAAGTCTATAAGAACTCACTGTAGTAAAATAAATCAATTTAGAATAGTGTCTAATTTACATGTAGAGGGGAAGATTTTCTTTCAAAATTCTTTCCCACAGGTCGATGGCCTACATGAAAAGAAACAACTATATAGACACTTTAGCGTAAAAAGGTGGCGTCCCAGGGTTCCATGGGTGCGTCAAGCAAGAGCAATAAGGCAGCTTATGTAAGTTGGCAAAACTGGGCAAAAAGGACTAGGCAGTTGTGTGACTTGACTTTGCAAATATTTACGGATCATTGCCTCATAAACTGACTGAAGAAGCCATGAAACCTTATTCCATCCCAGGAAATATAGAAAATAATATCAGCTGGCATTTGAACAGGTTTGTGCTTAATGTGCAAGGAGAGCAACCCCATCTATAACATTAGGAAGAATCCGATGCCGTGGGAAATGGTTTGACACAACCCTAATGGATATAAACAGCACAAAACAAGTGGAAAATCAAGCACATGAGAGATTGGGGAACATCGACAAAATCATTAATATTAGTCAGGAAATTTAAAGGCTTGGTTCTATCAACATGGATTACTGCCATTGGCTTCTTATGGCTTCATATGATGCTTTATGAAATTGCAGTCAGTACAGTTGAACTTTTGGAGAAGAAAGAAAAAAACATTCTCTGCTGCTGGCTAAGGATACCACCTTGTTTCACCAGCCTCGGTCTTTACAGTACATTCTCAAATTATAGCTCCTGTTCTCATCCATGGTTGAGGAGTTTAAGATCACAAAGGTCAGACTTGTACTAGCTTTGCGTGCTCAAAGGATGAGAACATCAGGAAAGCAAAAATTCAGACGTGGTCTGGGAGGAAATGGAGTGCAGCAAGTGCAGAAAGCCAATTTAAACTCAAACAAATCAGAGATATGGCAACTGTTGTGCTACGACCCCAAGGCTGTCTAGGAGTTTGGTGGAATGTAACAGAAACTGTACCATGTTATTTGCAAATGAATTAATAGGACCACCAGTATTGTTTAACAAACAAATGCATGTATAACAGTAATAATGCAATACAATTGCAAAACCCAAAGTGGCAATTTAAAGAAAACAAAAAGAAACCTTAGTAACCAAACCTTGTATATTACACTACCTAACATCCAACGACCTAACTTTAAAACTGAAAAAGGGTTGTAAAACTCTAAATATAGCTAGTGCATCCTGACTATGCTTCTGCAGACTGACTAGCTACAGTGCTGTATGCTAACTATAAAACAAAATAAGCAAACAAAAAATACACCGGCAACCACCGAAAACAAAGCATGACAACATAGGGCAAGGGCAAAGGGTCTAGCGCAGGAAAGCACTCCTAAGCTTCACCCAGAAAGTGCTTCTATTTCATTATTCTTGCTTCTTGCAGTTTCTCCAGCCAATCATGTGCAACTTTCTGGCGTGATCGATGACAGATCTGTGGACATAACATTTGGACATCAAAAAATCGGCTTTGCAGGCATACATAAAAAGAAAGTCAAGAAAAGCAACCTCATTCGAGCAGAGATAAAATGGGAAGAACAGGCGTGCGGTTTGTAAACAGTATAGCTGGGAAACAGGGAGTTTCGACTAAATGGGAAATGGCAGGTAGAAAGTTATGATGGAGAAGCATCTGGAATTGAACTCTTGTGGATTCGGTTTCCTCTGCATCGAGTCTATGATGTCTTTCCCGCCCCAAGCAACCTAGACAAATGGGAGCTAAATAAAAGTCCATGCTAGACACTGCGTGGCAGGATAGACAAGCTCAAAAATCTGCTATCAGCTTGTAGTGCAGCACAACGGCAAGGAAGAAATTGTTAGCATCAGAACAAGGTGCTCAGGGCCCTAGTCCTTAACTTGGTGAAATGTAGAAAGGGCACAAAGCCTCAGCCCTTCAGTTTTAGCAGAGTGGGTGAAAAGACCAAACTTGGCAACACACTTGATCTTTGTTCACAGACATAGTCCAGTCAAGCTGATGTAGCCATTTTGTCCCCCCAAGAAGGGCCATAATCATTTTAGGACTGACAGAACTAAAAATGAAAGCAATATGGTACAATGAGCTGGTGGGCAAAATCAGAAGGGAACAGTGAAAAGCCTGGTCATTTCCAGTTGAAGTTGGATATCATGCTTTCCCAGGTCAGTCATGCTGGAGACTGTATAGGAAGCTCGGAATAATGAGCTGATATAGAAATACAGCAGTCCAACAGGTGATAGAAGTGGCAGAAAGTGCCTCAAGCTGGCTTTAGTACAGGCAGAATAATCCGGTATAATCACTACAGGCAAGATGTGACCGATTACCACTACTGTCCTACTATCCTGTAGAACTACTGAGCTAATGGACAAAAATTGAAACTTGTAGTGAAAGACAGACCCAGCTAAAAATCCCAAACCAGACTGTTTCATCTCATTTGTATTCAATATATATACTTCCTCTTCCCTTCTAACATATGTCCTTTTCTAGCGCTATTACCTTGTTCGTTTTCAAGCTTTTCTTCTTTGGACCCATTTTGCTGAATTACCTTTTATTAATGAGACTAAAATGGAGGCACAGCACTGTAGAATCAAAGTAAATACAAGACACAAAATGATATTAGCCAAGTACATCCCTTACAGCTTGCCTTACAGCACAGTATTACATCATGGGGGAGGGGACTGTGTCATCATTCACCACATTGTACTTGTAAAACTATACACATGGGGTGTAGAATTTCTTGATTGTTTGCAGACAAATTTCTGGCACTAGCCTATGACACTGTGTTATACCAGCCAGCAGCTGCGTTACAGCGAAATTGCACATGCTGGTGTTGTATATAGCGGCATTTATATTTATTGCCCTAGCTGACACAGGTGAAAGGGTTGAACAGTATTTGTATCCAAAACAATATAGTCATATATACATTCCAGTTAGTATATAACATTTTACACACATTAGAATGGAACCACAGGAGCCTTCAGAGCCTTCTCATGATGCATGAGACTATTGTTTCATGCATCATTATTGAAGCAACTATGTGATCAGTGGCAGAGAAAATTCTGAACAAATTCCTTTTTTTTTTCTTGGACTGAAATTCTAAACCAATGCCTCACTGTTTCCTTCTACCTTCCTATGCACAGTTCTAGCCACAGGCAAACACACCCACACACATGCACATACACACACTCTATACAGCATGCATATGCAGCACACATAACTGTTGCAGTACTGGATGCAGCACTGAATGATGCTGTAAGGTTTTTTCAAATGGATTATAAGCATTGAAAACTTTTGCTTTCAATTTTGAGCTCCTTCAGAGAATTGCACAAATTCACCATAGACAAGTATCATCTGCTGAACTGGCAATAAGCCAGCACTGTGCTGAGAGTGCAAACAAGGAAAAGAAAAATCGTACACCTCTTTTCCCTTTGAGCATGTCACCATTGTGTTGTAATAGAAGCCCCTCTCTTTTCAGAATGTTGGCCATGAATAATGAAATTTTACATTGTTCCTGAGCATGATTGTGATAATGGAGATGTGCAATAAACTGGAAGGCGAGTGTGGTGAACAAAACACAGCAGTGTGACCTGTTCAGCACTGCAAGTCTTGTGTGACAAGATGTCCTATTCAGAAGGCTTTGATCTGTCAGGAAAACAAATGAGGTTTTGGACACTTGCAGTGTTTCACATTTGACATTTAAGTTGAGACAGTTATACTTAACCATATCACGAAGACGACATATTACATTTATTGTATCACCCATACAAAAAAAGAAAGACTGACAGGAAACACATAATTATCATTAGAAATTAATAATGCAATAGAGTATACCTTGTCATATAAATAATGTAGTAGAAGCATCCTTTGGAAAGGTACTCCACCATATGTGTATGGAAGAACTGCATGCCAGATGCAGTTTCTAAAATACATTGATAATTATTCATTTGCCAAATGCTTCTCTCCAGAGGGACTTACAATTCAGAAGAGACACTAAATGGATTCAACCACAGAAAACAGCATCAAAAAGAAGCAGAAAAGCAGAAATGCAGCTTATCTGCTGCTACTCCACCGCTATTTATAATTAATCAACAATATTAATTTAAAAAACAATATAAAAGAAATAGTGCTATCATTATGCCAGCAGAAGATGCAGGCTTGAGAGGATTCAGAAGAGTTTGATTTAGAAACTCTTCTGAAACAACTAGCAGTGATGTGGTCAAAGAGGGGTGTAGCGCCGGATCAGACTTTTAAAGTAATATTGAGGAGGTTGAGAGATTTCTTTGAACCCTTTATAAGCTGTAACTGGATTAATGAACTTGATTCACCCAGATGACGTCCAGCAGATGATAAAGGAATTCAGTGAAGGATAATGAGTAGAAAAGACAAGTATGTTGTGGGAGATAGAAAACAACTCAAGCAGCAGCATTCTGAACCATCAGAAAAGTTTAGATGGCGGTGGTTGAAAAACAAGACATATGGCAGCTATAGTTCAAGTGAAAAAATACCATAATGTGGACCAAGGGGGAGTACAGTGTGTCATGATGACAGACTGAGTTATTTGAATGCTGAGAAGAAGTTAGTTCCAGGTTAGTGCTGCAGTGATAAGAAAACTTATGAGTCGTGATACATGTTTTGGGTTACTAGTAAAGACACACTGATTCTGACCTTAAAATGTCCTTTAAATAAAACGAATTTGCGGGATTTGTGGAAAACAGTAATGTTGGAGTGATGAGCAAACAAACATTAAATAAATAAAAAAACATTGGCTCAAAGCAGACTTAAAGTATTGTCCTATGTCAGGTGTTACACACAAGTTTTTACTGTTGGTCATGCCATCCAAAACCAGCCCAGATTAAAATCCTCCAGTAAAATCTGAAGTCACACACATGCACATTCTGTTATTTTGATTTTGTCAGTTAAAAATGCTCCCTGAAAGTGAATATAACCAATCTCTACATTTATGAAATCATGTTATAGTTTTGCTAGAAGTCAGCTACAAACAAAAAACTGTATAATGAATTTAAATACAACACAATATAGTTCTATACTTTGAGAAACTAATGCTGCTTTTGTCGTGTCTGGTATTGCTTGTCTTTCTATTATCTGGGCTTTAACAAGGCGGATTTTTAATATATGCAGTTTGAAATATTAGCAACATTAATGTATGTTTATTATATAACATCTGAATAACAGATAAGGGGACAGAATTCAAAGTACTGTAGCTACTTTGGTGTTACCTTTTAGAGTTATTGTAGAATTTATACAACTTGGAAAAAATGAGGAAAAAAATTTCTCACAGCTCCCTGAAGTCTTGACTGGCTAACACCTTGGTGTAGACTGTAGCCCAAGTGACTTTCTCTAAAAATTCTAATTTTGCTTTAACTTCACTTTCAAGGCAATTCAGAGCTACTTCCAGGGTTAACAAGGGACAGTCAATGCCAGTAGTGACATTTCCACACATACTTTTGACTGATGCACCAATAAAGCTCAAAAAAAAGAATCCTTCATTTTACAAATTAAATTTAAAAATGCTTAGAACGTTGTACACAAAAAATGCATCAATAATAAAACATCTGAAAAGTGGTGACATTGGGGCCAAAAATGCGAAGACGGTTAAAAGGTTTTTCAGGCAGGTTAAAAACTACATTTGGAACAAGCAATGCATTTCAGTGGCACAGGGGAACAGGGAAAATTGGGAGTGGTGTTTTTCAGCAATATTACACACACTGGCCATCTAGGCACACAATATAGTAAATTGCAGATGAATTGTCCTTTTCCCGCAATTGTTCTATTTTAAAATTACTGACCGCATTTAGATGATTCTTCATACTTTTGTCCGTCATAGTGCACCTTTCACACTGTGTGTCATGACCTGTAAGAGCAGCACAAAATGCCACAAGAGGCTGCGTTGAAGGGCACCTGGCTGAACCCATCACACCTGGTTGAAATCAGCCAGTCAGTTACTCATCCAATAGCCATTTTTTAAAGGAGGGCAGGACAGCCGCTGAGCTTTGCATAATTCATCAGGGTCCACCTTGTGACTGACTGACAAAGTAGCTCTGTCCACTGTATTCTGACATTGCATATCATACATACATCTTTTTATAAGTCCCTGCTCCAGTGTGTTACTCCATTTTGTCCCCAAATTCTCCAATCGCCACGTCTCCAAATTTCCATGTATCTGTCACCGTCTACAAGTCACCATGTTGCCGCAGCACTTCATTCACCACATTGCACTTGCAATTAAACTCTGCACCTGAGTTCCCCATAGTGGATGGCTCCATGCGGTTATGACACTTAGCTTGACAAAGAAGGCAAAATGAATTATGTGTCATACAAGAAAGACAACATGGCAAATTCTTTTTCAGAAACACCCACCTCTCACACTGTCTGTTCATAAGATTAGATTAACTGTGAGAAAATATAGATTCAGCAAGAAGTTCATTAAAACCCAAAATCACAGTGGAATGTAAAACTCCAAAAAATTGCTGAACTTCACTGTGGGACAAAACTCTGAAGATCTTTCTTTGATAATTAATTTATATCTGGCATGTGACAGAGCTGTGGGACCTGGCACAGACCCAGGTTCTTGTCCGTTTCTTGGCACTCCGGTGAAGGTACTGAAGCTTTCACAAAGCCAGCCGAGGGCAAGTAACACTTTGGATGCTAATGAAATGTGGCATTAACATGTCATCAATGTGATTAATTGTTTGCCTCCTGTCTTTTTGAAAGGTAACCAGAAATCTGTCCCAGTTGCTCCAACAATGATTTTTTTTTTTTGGAAATCCTTTGGCCTTCAAGCCTTGCAGGATTGCTTCTGTTCCTGTGCATGATGTATACTATACGTGAAATATACAGATTTGTAACTGTAAGCATCAGTCCAAACGTTATTCATGTTCGCTTTATTGCATGCCGAGACTGTTAATTACTGTAATACTACAGAGCGGGTCGAAGCACGTTTGCTAGGTGTGGTATGTACTAAAAACAATGACAGTGAGCTCACTAAGAGCATAAACCATAAACCCTTCATTGACCATCTATCTACCGATCTGTCTATTTTTATTTTGCACCTTGTTGTGTATTTAGGTGTGTCTTACATTATGTGTCTTCTGTGTCCAGCTACTGTATGGGTGAAGTCCTATCCTATCTAAATAGTATAAAATAACATTAATAATAATAAATGCTGCTGGGAATGGAATATTTATGTAATAAGAAAGAGCTTTGGTTAGGGTTAGACTGAAACATTAGCATAATAAATGGTTTGTTCTGCTACCATTAGCCAGCAATCTCAGTTATTGTGGTGTTAAACATTTTTTTTTAAATATCAAAGACATTTAAAGATCAAAGACTTTCTACACAACTAATTTGCGCATAACTTATACATTATACTACGAAAACAAAACAGATAATAATGAGGATAATAATAACTGGTCAGAATGAGAATTTTAAGAAGTCATAAGCAGACCACTTGTAAGGAATAGTTTCATTTAATTAAGTAACCAATTAAGCAGTAATTACTTAATAATAATTTTGTTTCATATAATTTAATGTGTCATTTAATAATATCTAATTTATTTAAATAACCTTTGCAAACAAATTTGCAACAGCTGCTTAGTGTCTACTGCAATAAAGTTAGTACAACATTTCTCCTTTGTATTGTCCATTTAGCTTGAATGAAAAAACAAAAAAACAACAAAAACTGACAAGAATATTCTGCCACATAAACGTGATAATTAGGGAATCGCCTCTAAGGAAAAAGGTTGGAAATGTAATCCTTTATTAAATTTAGTCCTTGAAATCCAGCCATCAACTGATGGCTTCCAAATTTCACTGCAGTCTTGGCAGTTCACATAGTCAAGCTGTGGAATTTGATGCAAGATCTAATGAAAAACCAATTTCGTCTCATTCACATCATGGGCACCACCCAGCAAGTACTCATGTTACGGAATTGTTCAGCAATGGTTTCTTGAAGGGCGTAGCTATACATTACCTTGTGAATATTGTTCTAGAGACATTTAGAGGTATATCCCGTTATGAAATATGTAATCTGTAGGTAAGAAGAAGAGTACACAAGCTGTCCCATCAAGAAATCCCTGAGCTAATATAATGGTCTGAGCTGCTTGTCCTGCCAACTCTGCGGGCAAAACTCCCTGCTGCTTCTGTGACCCCATTTGGCAGGAAAAATTAATGACAAGGAGGTGACATCGGGTCCAACCTTGCAGGATTCATATTCATGGTAAGGAGTAACTGCACACAAAAACATTTACTAAGACACGCCTGGAACTGTGTGTCCACAGACAACGTGTAATAAATCTCTATGAAATGGCCAAGTTAACAGACACTTAAAAAATAGTAGAGCTTTATTACAGACTTACTGCTTTAATCTGGACCCAGTGGGTCTAAAAATTATATGCAGGAAACTTTTAGACCACAGATAATTTCACAGTTCGGGTGGTTTCATTTTGTATAGTGTCCTTCACGACAGGTTGACTAACACTATTAGTTTAACGCTACTGAGTACGCAGAAGGACAAAACAGAGAGGAGACATTCAAGAAGTAATGTTGGGGGAAATCATAATAAACAAGGTAGTTAAAGCTAGTTTACATAAAAATGGACTATACAAAGCAGAACCACAATGTTAGCCTGAATTAAAACTTCATGTAAGCAAGGAGTAGTTAAAGATCTCCAGCATAACAAACGTGCCTTACAAGCCTGGTTTGCGCCTGTCCTTTAACCGCATTGGATGGTATGTCTCAGTACAATGTTTCTTATTCGACTGGTTTCAATATTTTATTACAAACTTCAGGTTGAGATTTATGCTAAGAAACAAACAAAAATGAAACTCTCCTTCGGCCCGCCTCCTCCCCCTGTTATGCAGTGTTAGTTATTTGACCTGCCCTAGACTTCAGTTTCCTCCAAAGCAAAAACATGACAGGTAGCACTAATCACAAAGGTTGTGTTTTCCATGTCTCCATGGTACTGAACACAGTAAGCAGCTTATTTGAATTTCACTTTAAGTCACTCACTCCCCATCTAATTGCCCAAACTATCACCCTCACTCCTTGGAGACTATTTAACAGAGCAAAATTCATTATTGTTAATGATTTCCACCACAAAAACATTATTTACAACATTAATGTACAGCTTGAGAATATGTTTACAGTCTCAAGCTTGGTTGGTCATTTAGAAGAGTCACAAAATCCTGAAACTGAAAAAAATGGAAGAAGAACTACCATAAATCAGGGAACAAAAGAGGCTGGATCAATCCCAAAACTTCTCTGAGGTTGTTTTGCCATACAGTCACAGTCTTACATGTTAAATGTGTTTCGGTTCCCCGTGTAATTTTTGAAGTTTTTACTCCAACGAGGACATCTGGCTGTAGGATTTGGTGGCTGGATGCACAATAATTTCACAACTAAGTTATTAGTGCAATATTAAACAAAAATTTAATCTTGGACTGACCTTCTGAATATGGCGACTGGAACGAGGAGTTCAAAAAAATCAGCAAGTTTTTAAATAAGTCAAATGCTTAAATTTTTCAAAACCTGTTTTTAGCATCTAGAAAATTAAACATGCAAAATATCCAAACATCCTCCTAGTCATTGATCGATTTGGCTTTGGCTCTTCCCTCACTTATTCTTGGATGTCTTTCAGTAGTGTTGTCCTGATAAGGTAGTTGCTGCAGAAAGTAATAAAACTCTTTGCAAGAAAGGGAATGAAATGCATATACTAAATGTTCAATATGTGATTTCAAAAACATTTTACATGATATCTATATGTTGGCTAGTTTGACACTATCTTTAAACTTGAAACAAATTTCAGGCCTGTACACTTTACTATGCTTTAGCAAGGAGCTAACAGGACGGATATGAAACCATATATGCACTTAAAACGTGAAGGCAGTCAACAGCATTCTATGATAACACCGTTACATGATGCTGTAATGGAATAGAAAACCGGAGTGTTTTTTCTCCAGTCGAAGAAAATTGTGTCACATTGGATCAATGGCTGTATTCCCAAGGTCTGGTGACAGATCCGGTGCGGAAAAATGAATTGCATTCTGAAAATGGCTCATGTAAAAAGCCTCATTCATTAATAAATTTTAGAACAAGGCAAACACTTTTGCTGAACACATCTACATATCCTCCTCCTGAAGTTTCATCCTTCAAAATATTATTGGTTATAAACATGTCAAATGTACAATGTGGGGCATGATTCATGTGTGCTGCACTTCTTCCACAGTGTATATGAAGAACACCCCCTCAACAACCTGTATATTCTAAAATGGGAAATTGCTGTCAGTTTAGGGTAGTCCCGAACCCCCACCCTTACCATCTGTCCAAGAGACTAAATCAAATTCTCAGTAGAACAAAATATGTGTAATATATTGAGTGTTGCTTACTCCTAGGAGAAGATTGCATTTTTATCCCCAGCTTCCAGCTGTGTATACATATCTGTCAGGATGTTTGTAATAGTTTTCCACAAAGCTCCCTGAAAAACCTTAAAAATGTAGCAGAATTGTACAGTAACTTTCTAAAGATTGTTTGAGACATGCTCAAGTACAACAAATTCATCTGATGAAATATAACAGCCTTCCTCCATCTGCTCTGACAGCAATGAAACACTTGTCTTCACATCTGGCAACCAGCATGTTTAGTGGTATTATTGTTGTGTGACAAACAAGATGGAAAGTTGAAATGAAATTTCAGTTCTGAAGCCGTCAGCTCAGCATAAAACATGCTACTGGTGAGTAAAGCAATTAAAACTGAAGGTGAAGTGTGTGAATTCTCATGTCCAACTCACATGACTAAAAAGATTATGACAAGCTGAAGGTGAAGCCCTCAGGAGAACATTTTTGGCACAATAGAGATGGGCTTCCCACAGACTTTCCATAGACACACACAAATATAGTAAGATTGTGGCAGACACATTCATCACTGAAGATGTCCTTCTACAGACATCCCTTGAGATTCCAACCAAGGTGCTTTTTTAATTTCAGTGAGCAGCGGTGAGAGAATAAAAGGGATTTCTGAGCCCATAGCAAGCATCCTCATACGGGAGGTAAATTTAAAGATGTGCTGGATGATTTATCTATCTTAACCTCTGTCCAGTTTCTCAGAATGTTCTGGAGACCATCAATCTCTTATAATGATCCATCCTCCTGAAGGACCCCACAGCCATTGCAAATATGGCAAGGAACTGGGTGTGAATTTTTATCATTTACATTTTTCTAGCTGTACCTTTACATGTTGGGGTTTTCTAAAGGTTACATCCGTCCCCTTGCCTCTGAGGGGAGGGGAGATTGATGACTGATGTTGTTTGGTGACCAAATATGGAACTTGAGAGTAATGATAGGCTTCTTTCTTCCATGCTCCTCGAAGCGATCAGAGCATTGCAAAGAATGGGTGTGATAAGGAAATATCAGAGCCCTTTTCCCGGTTAAAGTGCACCTAACCAAAAGCACAGCAAAAATAAACCCAGGTGCGGAGTATCTGTTCACAGCAAATTACAAAATTTTCTCCAACACTTATTGCACACCGGAATGGGGCGAGATCACGTACAGAGTAAACTCCAGATTGCCGGAGGAGTTACAAATCCCTGAACATCCATTTGCAGCAAGGGAGCAGGAAAATTAAAGAAACTCCTTAGGCTTAAAAGGAGTATTTTTAGTTCAGAATGTGCATCGATTGCTCAGAGAAGCGAGGCATGTATACAGATCAGAAAACAACTTGCATTTTTAGATAGGACTCGAGAAATGTATTTTGTATATATAAAAAAATTCCTGCATTTTATTTAAACATTCAGTTAAATTTTATGCATTATGGCTCAAGTTGAAATAGTCAATAAACCTAGATTTATCCAGTCAAATGAAAATATTGTAGTCCCACATATAAAGCATACAGAATGGGGAAAAAATCCTGAGAATAGCAAAAGCTTCCTGTTGCAAAAAATTTTAGTTGGTTGCCTTGCCTGCTTGGTAAAAGCTCATTTGACATGTATAGTTTTCATACCTAATGAAACAGTGACTACCCAACTGTTGTTAAATACATGGAGAAAGTGTATAATGATTCAATTTTTTAGCCATAATAAAACCAGGCCCTTACACAATACTTGCCACAGTATACTATAAAAACAACAAACATCCTCCAAGATGTAAGACAACTGAGTAGTGTAATAGTACAAATATTAGTACTCTGTAAATATTTTATTTTTTAAATAAATGAGATATGGAGAATAAATCATATCAGAGATAAAAACTTAGTTGCCAGTTTATTAGGCACACATATCTAATAGTGTTGTGCCTCCTACGGCCTTCAGAAAAGCATGTATTTTTCTGGGTGTGGATTCCACAACAAGCTGGATGTGTTGGGCTGGAATGCTGTACCATGTAGAAATGATTAAGTTTTGGCAAACTGGACAGCTGCACAGTCTTCCTGCAAACAGCCCTTTCCACCTCATGCCAAAGAGGGTTGAGATCTGGGGATTGTGCAGGCCCAGGCCACTGAAGCAATGAAAACTTGCTGTCATGTTCCTGGAACCATTTGATGAAGATACATGCCTTGTGACATGGCACATTGCCCTGCTGAAACTGTAGCTATGAAGGGAACTTTGCTGAACTTGGTCAGCAATGATGTCAAGATACACCATGCCAAGCAAATGTTCTTCACTGTGTATCAGGGCCACTCATTTTCTTTGGGTGAGGGATTCTGGGATGAACACTGAATTTAAAAAATTTCCCAAACTCAAAATTTATTTTAATTAGCATATTTTGTAAGTTTTAGTAATGTTTTTGAACTGTTATTTGGTTTTCAAGAACACTGATTTAATACAGTTTTGCTAAGGTATTCTAATTTTATTCATTTAGCGGATGCTCCAAACTCCAAACTGACTTACAATGATAGGTACTTTGATTTGTCCATTTACTGGTGCATAATTTTTATTGTGTCAGTTCAGTGTAAGTATCTTCTGCAAGAACAATACAGCAATGAAACATGGGTTCTTCAAGTGCCAAGGCAGAACTTCTCACATACTTACTACCTGCTGCTGACTTTCAAACCTAGAATTTACTGAACTACTTTAATGTTTGAGAACTTTAAGACAAAGTCCTGGTCCTACTTAGCTTTACTTCCATACAGTTTTGTGTTATATAACAACATCTCATAAAATGAAAAACCACTGCAACAGCTTATAAAAATATACAGCCTTTCTTCAAACATTGGGCTTATTTTTCAGAGCTTTTTCCTGTTAATGAAAACATGGTAATAGTAATTTTACTTCCATAACAGGCATTTTATTCCTTACAGTGGCTTGTACCAGACATTTTGGGACATGAATATATACTTAGTTGCTCAAATTCAAATGTTTTTGTCCTTCAGCAAAGTGAATCTGGATTTTTTTCAATGTAAATTGTATCTATTAACATACAAATCTACAAGTGGAGTTCAAATAGTGACTCGTGGACTCCTCTCTTTTAATATAGGCACTGGATGAAGACAGGTATTCCTTCAAGCAGTTTATAAAGAGTTACATGTCTTCCGTGAGAAAACCTGCAATTTACTGCTTGCTTTCTCAATCGCATCAAAAGTCTCAACCAGTCATAAGCCTTGATAAATAAGTGAAATGCATAAATTTATGAAAGCCTGTCTTAGCATGTAGAGGTAAACCAAGGTAAATAAAAAACACTACTAACACAATGTGTTAAATACTATTTTTAATACATTTACCTGAAAATGCTTTTAATATTAATATATCGATTGTGGTCTGGCAACCCTCAGTAGATAAACGGCTGCCAATTCATATCTCACGTGTAGATGACAAAACTGCTGTTTAATTTGCGTACAAATCGTGTCAGTATACCTTTTAAAATATTCACTTTATTTTTCGAGGAACCAAGACAGACATGAACGCAGAGTCTGTAACTACACTGCTTGATATTCATGCAAGCAGATGTAGAAAATGTTGTCTTTTGTCACTGTAGCAACGTGAAGGTATTGCATAGAAGTGAAGTGAAACTTCCAGTTGTAGCCAAAATTGCTTCAAAACAGTAAAGCTGGAAATGTAATAAAAAAGATTTGCACAGACGTTTAGAAAGAAAAAAGAAAAACAATTAATATGCTGTTCTTGGCAAAAAGGAAAGATTATGTTTTGTGACGGATGGTGCACAGTGCTGGTTTTCGAACAGAAGCTAATATGTTTATGACATAAGTGTTTCGTCTGTTTACCCAAATCAAGAGCAACTGGCACCCAGAAGTTCAATTTGGACAAATTAAAAAAAGTCTTTCTGTGTCTAAACACTGGACAGTGTGCAGTATAACAAACGCGACTTCTGCTTGCTTTTAGTAATGCTAAAGAAAAGCATTCATTACAACACAGGGACATCCATTAAAATATTCAAAGTATTGTAATTAATGTAGGCAACTAGTTTATTGTCCCACATGTACTTAATGATGCAGCAAATGTTCCATTATCAAGGCAAGGCTGTTATTGTCTCATAATTGTGACTGTTATGTATGTCTCAACAGCAGAACAGATTTGACAACCTGTCAACAGGAACCAGGGGAAGACAAATGGTTGGGATCTTCAAAGGCTGTATCGGTATTTTAGAACACCTGTTTTGTACTTCAGCATCCCACTAGTTTAAGCTGAATAATTAGACTGTGAACTACGAAAATTCACATTCGCAAACCATAAATATCCTACTAAAATACTGAACCTGATCCAAAAGGCTACTTAGATACTTAGATCACAGTCTATACAAAGAGAAATGTGAAAAACAGTCAAAATGCCAAAAAAGTCATAATCATCAATGAACTCAATTAAATCATTTAAATTCATTGAAAGATTTAAATAGACCTTCTGGACTGTGTATCACTATACGAGCAGCAATAAAACTTGTGAAGGTTAAGTCAAAGCTATTAAAGCTGTTAAAATTAATTTGATGTTTTGAAGGATAAAACGTTGGGAAAAAGTGTAAAGTGAAGTTTTGCAGGACCACTGTCTAGAGCTGTTTCAATTTTTCCCTTACAAAAGCTTTTAAGTTGTTTTGATTTTTCATAATCCGTGAAAACACTTTGCCTCTTCCTCGCTCAATTTCACCATTACTTTGATTAGTCAAATCCAGTGTAAAACCAAAGGAAAGTGGCAAAAAATAAAAAATAAGAAAATGTAGGCACTAGAAGTCCAAAAAAAACAATAAAACAAAAAAAATGACATGCTTTTCCATGGTTTTCTTTACACACCAAAACTAGAGCTTGATGTTGAGATTACCATGTAACAGATAAATTGTATTACTATAACTACATAAAATACATACCCATCAGACACTAAACATTATGTAAAAAGGGTAAAACGTGGTGCTGGTGCCCTTGGATAACACTCTGCTAACATGATTTGAATAGTTACATGTATTTAGTCAAGATACCAATCAAAGTAATGAAGAGATCAGGTGAAAAGAAAACTAATGTTCCCCTGGTCCACAAGCTCTGCAGCTGAATAGATAACAGTTTTTTCATTTAGTTAACAAGTTTCTCCAAAGCAGCTTACAGTGGTGTACTCATTTAGTCGGCTGGGTCATTTTTATGGAGCAACTCAGGTAACTGCCTTGTTCAAGCATATAGCAGGGGGTGCGGTTTAAACCCGGATGCTTTGAAGTAATTTGGGGTAAGGAGACACTTTGGCTGAATGAAATTAATGAAACAGTTGGAATGGTTGTGTTGTCAACTGTGAACATAACTACTGATCTGAGGTTCACGGATTTGTGGATATTGAGCGGAGCTAATTTTTGGGATATGCTCATCATGGTCACAATTTCTACCCTCTAGCCTCAGAGCCGCTGGAGGTGCTACCCATCAAGGCAGAGCTACTGAGAGCTTCTCCCAATGGCAGAGAATGGGAATGAGAAGTCTGACTTAAGAAACATCACTGGGTTATTGTGAACAGTGCTTGTACTGAAAAACATCATCATTTTTCAGTGCATGCTGCTGTGTTCATTTTAAGAGCCACTCAAAATCTTTTGAAATGGGAAACTGCTTTGTAACATCAAAGAGGAATATAAACACTGTAAAGCATTGTTAGTGAGTTAAGGACTTTAAGCTGCACATGTGTAAAGCCTGTTAACAGGAATATTACCAGCTAAGTATAAAATGTGGTTACCTTTAGTGTTGTAGAAGAGGCAGTGAACTAGTGATAAAACAAATTGGATTTAATCTTTATAAGCACGTTTTTGGCACACCTTGCAATATAACATTTAGTGCGAATTAAATGTGTCATAAGCAAATGCATTTATGAACACACACACACACACACACACACTTCTAGCTTTCATCTGTTCTATATATATATCCTGGCCCTGACCCCTGTTCCCTTTAACAGTGGTAACATTGGGTAACAGTTTTTCATAGAAAAATGCTGCAAATGGAACTCCAGTGGCCTGGCCACACAATGCAGTTATTGCCCAAGGCCAATAAGTTGTCACATCTCATTACCTTCATTTGCTAGAGCTAAGGAGGCGAACGACTGTTATAATCACTATGTAACATGTTTGTACATGTTTATGTAGAAAATTACCTTTTGACCCTTCAGTGTCCTTTCAGTAAGGGTCACATGCACTGGACCCTAGGATTTTCTACAGGTTCACACTAGCTGTATAGTTGTGCAGTGGGGACCCAACTCAGGCCAGCAAACCCCACAGGGACAGGGCACATGTTCTGTGTTTCACAAACACCAGCAGAAACCAGGGCCATGATCCATCACAAAAAGGGGACATTCTGAAAATAGGTAACAGCTCCCAAAATCCCACATCCTGAGCAGCTGAGCAATATTAAAATGAGGTGTATTATTATTATTATTATTATTATTAGTAGTAGTAGTAGTAGTAGTAGTAGTATTAGTAGTAGTAGTAGTAGTAATAGTAGTAGTATTTTATTAGTTCCAGCAGACCACCTAGGATAAAACTGTGTTTGCTAACATTTGACAAGAACCTTGTTATACATGGCAATGACAGAGGATGGCGAGTATCAGCAGTGTCATGGGTGTTGCTTCAGGACGTTTTTTTGAATAGCGGAGGTTTGGCTGACTCAAACCCAGTTTTTCCACATGCTGTACACCAGTTAAACAAGAATACTGACAATTATGAGACTCAGTTGTGATTCTCAGTTTGGTTTTCTTTGCTATTCAATTGCCTAAGTTTCTGGAAGTTCTCACTAAATACTAGAAATCCTTTAGCATTATTTCACTCCTATCTGTCACATTCAGAGTGAAAGCATCACATCATGCAGCCTTCTTTTCCCCCCACAGAGCCCCTTAGGTATATGCACTGGATGACTTTCAGCAATTAGATTAACAGTAAGCAGAACCTAGAAGATTTTCCAAAACAGATGTCCTTTTTTTTAAATTTAGCAAGATGTATGAGAGACTTAAATGTGTCAGGGAAGGAAATTTGCCTTTGGGATCTCCCATACAAACTCTCTCATCGCTGCTATTGCTGGCTCACCTAAGTTACGTGATAGATTCCCTATTTGCCCTGAATGCAGAAAGTCCTCATGCAGAAGTAAACATGGGCTCCACATTACTCATGTAGCCAACATGCAGGAGCATCTGTCAGGAGAAATAATTTTTCAACACAGCCAAAACTGATGTCGCTGTGCAAGAGAGTGGAAAGAGATATAAAACATTGTGATGGCTGAGATATTCATTATTTGGTGCAACCTTTTTGAAAAGAAGGAGGGAGAAAAGCCACTTTAATAGACTGCAGCGGCTCTGCGGTAAGTAGGTTTTCCTTTTCAGCTCTCAAACCCCATTGTGGTTTAATTAAAAAAAGTTACAACATTTTTGACTTCCAGAATAGGACTGCTCTTCCTGTGCTGATGGACAGCAAATACCATGGCAGGTCAAAAACACACACAGTATTGTGCTAAACACACAAATAACTCTTTGTGGTGTAACAAAATGTAGTATGAAGGAGACCCAGTCTTCTAAAAAAAATCAACACTAGACTTTGCAGATTGCATGGTCACATTTAAATGCATTAATACTCACCATAAAAATAATGCTCAGAATAAACATAGTTTAAATACATGTTATGGTTCACCTGAACACATAATCAGTGATGTGTCACTACATCTTGTAATATCTAAATCTTATCTGACATTTTTTTTTTACATCTATGCTTATTCTCTTAGCTGACACTTAACTCTAAAGCAGTTGAGAGCACAGAGGCACAGTAAAAGCATTTAAATAAAAAAAGAATAGAGATTACATAAACATGCAGGCATCATTTGTAAAATCAATGAAATGCAGTTATCCTTGACAATGGCATAACTTATCCTATGGCTTATCTTAAAGTATGTATTCCGTGCTGTCAGGTCAGCCAAAATAGAATCTTTACAAAGCAATATATAAAGTGATATATCATTGGTGGAGTCTAAACTGTACCCTAAGCACCATTTGACTACGACGTATTCGTGTAGATGAACATACCACACTCGTGCACACAATAGTAGGATGGAACAGCTTGTTAGGAATGAAAGGGTAGAGTTTTAGTCTTTTGCTGTATAGAGGGATGGATTGAAACATTTTGATGGCGGGAAGTGGTTTTTCTATGACTAAAGATGTGATTGTGATTTAGAAGTATTCTGAGATGGAACATTCATATGTCCCAAACTGTCCCAAAAGATTGCAGGGCATGACACATGCGACTTGACACATTTTGATTTTGAAAATCCTGGCCACATCTGGTAAGAAAGGATGAAACATTAGGGAGGTCTGAAACGTGCGATTTCAGATGTAGTTTCAGTAGTCATTGTAATGCCTGTATGAGCAATGAGATTGACAGTGTGATAACACAGAAATGGCTGCTTTGGCTCTTCTAATTTTATTCTACTTAGAAATTGTCTAAGAACTGCATGAGAATATGTGAACTGTAATATTGCCTTATAAAAAATTCATTTGTCGCTTGATTTCAACTTTTACCAAAAGCAACACTCATTATCAGACACATTTGTACAGGAGGAACAATTGATAATAAACCTGCCAAAAACTACAACAGCAGTTACCAGGGCTGAAGTACGAACCATCAAGTTATAAGTCCATGTCCTGCTACACTTCCTGATGCCAGACGAATACCCCAAAACCCTGAAAAAAGATATATATCCCTGAATTATTGCAAATAACTTTTTAAACACAGAGAAAAGTAATGCTCAAATTTAAATGCAGCAGTTGTGGAAAGGAAGGTATTTGAAACCTCTTTTTGAGGGCACAGTCCCTCCTCTTCTTACTCTGGCAGTGAAAATGAAACAGCGTGGCACTCCAGGTGGAAAATCTAGGTTTTTATTTGTTTTTCTTTCCTGTCTTCATTGCACTCTGCCAAATGTTTGAGGGAAGAAATGAATGAAAGGACCTTGGAGAAAAGCTATGCTGAAAGTAGGATCTGGGGATTAATTTGAACAACTGTGTGTTCTGTCTGAAAGCAGACAGAACAATTTTCCAAGGGATAATACCCGCATTTCAGAAAGTCTGAAATTCTGATTTTATCATCCAAGGAGGCAGTCTTGACACTCATTAAGCTGTAACCTATCTATTCATCTCATCCTAGCACCTAAACCAGTCCTGAAATATCTTGCCAGATAGTCTACATGCAGATCTTAATACGGTCATGGTTTGAAGTAGGTAGTTTGACACTTTTCTACCTTATTTGATGCCACCACAGTTTCTTTATGTGTGATGTGTGCATCTGATACGTATAGCTTTGTTAATGATCTGTACAGGCTGAAGGCTATCCGTGTAGTGGCATTTCTAATTTAAAAAACATTTTCTAAATGAGACCAGCTGTATACACAAATAAAGGCATTCCACAGTTTACAGACTCGTACGTAATGTTTACATACAACATTTCAGTGTAATGACTTCTGTTCAGTCGGGAAGTACCCCACTAACAGTTCAGTATGGTGACAGCCCTTTACATTAGGTTAATTTTATCACTTTTTCTATTTTATATTGTTTTCATTTCTTCATTTTTTGCACGAATCTGACTGCTCATTGCTATTAATGTACTTTGTCAGCTTTCACATTACTATTGCTCTAAAAATGAATGAAACAAAATGCATGATACAAAATAAAAAGTAACCACATGTAAACACACAAATGTGTATTAATTATTGCTTTACTGTTTGGTAATTAGATAATCAGTGATTAAAGTGTTGTTTATCACACTGAAATAGGTTTCTTAGCGTTTTGGGTATTTTGGCAAAATTAAGCGCAGTTTCTCGGATGAATCTGGAACGAATCACAGTTTTCCTCAAGAAACATTGGAAATCGCTTCCTAGTGTTTCACTGTATACTTTGCATTTTTTAACATAAATGTCATTATTGAACAAACAACTCCTTCTCCATCTCTCGCTTACATCTCTGTACAGGTCTGATTTCCCTACTGTGAACAGAGGGGTTGGTGCTATGTGTCTAATAGCAGGATGGAGCTGCATGACACATTCCATGTGTGCATGATATTGGCGTGGTATGTGTCACAGTGCTCTATGTGTGCAATACTAACACAGTGCTGCGCAGTGCACACATGTATCCCTGAGTACCACAAGGTGTTTTACTCTGATTTACTGTGATTTCTGGATGGGTTGGGAAAGCATTATTATATTTCCCAGTTCATATAACATTTCACTCCAAATGAACCACTAATAAATGAGTTTTATTAACATTGCCAATAAGATCTAATCATTTTTTTCTACTATATATTTTACAGCAAATAACCAGCACCTATATTAGCAATAACTAGCAGTTATCTTTATATCCCAATAAGTAAATTAATATAAAGACTGGCTCAGCTGTGGTACACCACCATCTCTAATCATCGCTACTGATGCATATACACTATTCACTTGTTCTGACACTCTACTACATGTATTGCTTAACTGAGATTTGATTAAATAAAACACACAGATATTCACCAAATAAATTTCACAGTTTATACTTCTCTCTGCACGTGCTTCACGCCCAGATTAATATAGTTTTGATTGGGAGTAGACTGAATCGTATCAGCGTAGCTTTTATATTCTTTACAGATACTGATAGGACTATACTGTATGCAAACTGGCAGCATGCTCCACAATGCAGATGTTCTGATAAGATATGGTTCACAGTACTACTATTCCAAACAAATGATTTTTAGTCATTGGACATCACTATCAAGCATTGTCACAGTACTAAAGCAATAGCTCCATAATACATTTCTGCAACAGGTGCACCACTTACTGTAGTGGTTAGAGCTGCTGCTTTTTACCTGAAGGACCCACATTCATACCCTATTTCCTGCTGTAGGACCTTTGACCATGGTACTTAAGGAGGAATGGTTAACCAGCTGTATAAAGGGTTGAATGATTGTCAGTCTAACAAAAAAATACCTAAACCTTTTTATATTTTTGTATTTGGCTAACTCCTACTTAGTAAATAACCATGAGTTAGACAGTGAGGAGTCTTCAAATAATGGAAAGGATGACTAACCAGGGGAACTGCAAAAGCATTATCAAAACCAATCCACTTCAAAGACATGCTGCTTAAGAGACCCGTTATAATTTCAGTGACTTCATACAATAAAAGAATTTTTGACAAATGCCAAGTGATGCAAAAATAAGTGATATGTTTGCCAAGCATATCAAATGTCCCTTGTGAAAGTGAACAGATTCAAAATGTAAATGAATCCTGATTTACAGACAGGGCTGCTGTAGAAAAGCTACACCTTTCTGGGGGCAGCTGAAGCAGCCACCGCCTCCTGTATTCTAACTGAAATAGGAAATAGAAAAAAAAAACATAATCTCGGATTTACGATGATATTTTGAGCACCCAGTATTCCAAGGTAACAAACCCGTGGGAACAATTCCCCTATCGACCAGCAGGTGTCATCACACTAGCACACCCGTCTGCGATCACAGTCAGGGTTGGCTTTAAATAAATTCTATCTGGCATTCAAATTTGTGCAATTTCAACCAGGGCCAACATTCCACCCTCCCTCAAGTTTGTGCTGCTGCTTGTGTTCGCGCGTCCATCTTCCCAATGCTCATCATTCCTTGCTCCTCAAATCCAGAGCTCCCCACATCCTTAAACCTCTGTGCCTTCAAGAACTCCAAGTTCCTCATTCATTGTTTGTTCATTACCCCTAAGTTTACTGATCTTCATTCTACCTCCTCTTAACTTCCTACACCATGTTAATTGTATATAAACTCCTGCACTCGAGTCCACCTTATCACCAGTCATACTGTGATCATGAAATTCATACCAGAAAGGAGGAAAATCAATAGAAAAAATATTATAATAAAAAATTTCCAAATACAGCTGCCAGCAGTGTTATTGCAATCATTACTATACCCTGCTAGTAAGAAGTGGGACCCTCATTATTGGTAGAAGAGAAGACTCTGCAGGTCAAGGTATGTTCATGTTAATGGAACCATCCTCAGAGCACGTTCTTTGGGTGACACAATATCCGATTAAATCAAACCCCTAGAACAAGGTCACAATGCTGAAATACCTACTGTGTAAACGCAAAGGAAATTTGGTGCAGAACCGTGAGAAAAAAAAAACAGGTTAAAACCAAGTGAAAATACAAACTCAGGAACCTGATTCAACAGCGAGAAATCCCAGAGAGTATGTGTCTGGCCTAAAGGCGAATCCGAAAAGACACACACACTTACTCGTGTCACCACGCCTGTACAGGTGTCACCAGGGAATGGCAGCTGCTCACCTATCTGACATCCTGTCCTAGAGCAACAGACAGGGATGCATCTCAGAGTACATCACAGGGAAGCCTCTGGGGAAGTCATCTTTAATTGACTTCCACTAAACCAAAGAGAAACCCTTAGCAGCAAGGCATTCACAAGCGCTCTCACACCTTGAGCATGTTGTCCACCGAGTGCACCAAGCAATTGTGAGTCAGTACATATAAAATTCTGAGTGAAGCACATGAAGTACAGCGTGGTGTTGTGCAGCATTTGGTGAACTAGCTCTCCATCTCCATCTTACAATTGCATATGGATTCCAAGTCAGAAGTTAGTGTACCATGGGCCATCGTGGCGCTGTGGGTGAAGTGGGGACCTGCAGGTCAGTGAAGGGAGGTACAGCAGAGTCACCTGGGACAGACAAGCAGCAAGAAAGGGGATTATAGCAGAGTGACAACCAGGTTATTGCTGTCACACTTTCCAATATGGGATACCAAAGTGTGTTTCAAAGAGTCAGTCACTGGTCACGTCACATTGGTTTGGTCTGACAGTTCTGAGTAAGCTGAGTGCTCCTGTGTGTGACACAGAATGAAATGCAGCACCTGAACTTTTTGACTTTTGACCTTTATAATGTCTGTGCCTTTCAGACAATATGGGAGAATAGGTAGCATTAGAGCAGAAGTAGAGATGGAGTGTATATAGGAGACTTTTACCCTTCTCGCTGCCTTGATGCATACACACAGCTGACTGACTATGACCTCTTATGTGGTTTTGTAAGAAATGGTAAAGATGACTTAACATCACACAAGTCTAGTCAAATGGAAAGCCACCAAGGGGCTTTTCTTGCATTACTATAATTTCCTCACTTGCTCAGAAAGCAGTCAGAATTGAACACAATTCCTGCACAGTCTTGAGCTGCTACTTCAATATCAAGATCAACCATGTTGTCTCTGAAATTGGGTTTATTTTCTCCTTCCACAAAGAGTTCAGTGTTTGCATTTTTACTGTCACTGTAAATAAACTGCACTTGGTTTCACTTGCCTTATTGGCCTGTGCATGAGCAATAATGGATGGTACAAAGATAACTTGGGCTGTAGATTGTCAAAGGTCATCCTTAAATAACAAAGAGGTCAAAGCCAGGATCACAATGTTTAAAATATGTAGTGTAGTAGGTCTGTACATTAGTGACTGAACACCAATGTTCAATGTCTGTCCAAAAAAGATATTTGGTCAGCGAATAAAATTTGGTTTATTTGATAGTACATCTCAGCTGCTAAGATGTTAAATAAATGACCCATCCAACAAATGACACTATAATGTTTCTCATTCAAAACTGACATTTTTCAGGACCAGCAGTCCTTGAAACAACTAGGATTTACAATGGCCGTACCATTAACCTTATATTATTTCTGAGTTATAATCTATGGTCATAATGTCTAATAGCAACTGTCTGCTGCACAACAACATAGGAGGACTGTGCTGCCATATTGCTTTTTTTTATTGTTGGGCCTCAGTCAATGGTGCAGAATAATTATTTAAGGTAGAACTATATATTACCCCAAAATGATATTATTTTAACATGTGTGAAATTAAACAACACAGCATAAATGACCACTTTCTTGGAATTAACTACATTGAAACTCAACACTGATACAGACATTTCTGAGAAAGGATGTACAAATGGGTGTCGTGTTGAATTTTTCCAGCTGTCACACACAACCAAATAAGATCCTCTAGCTGTGACTATATTCATGATGTAGTATAATCTCCTGTACTGCATTGCTTCAAACTTAGATGGAAAAGAAAGCAAACAAGTAAACAAATAACCAAATAGCTGTAGAAAGTAAATTTAATCACAATAGACTGAGCTGATGCAAGAAAAGAGTCTCCACAAAGCCAAAAAGCAATAAAGAGAAGCTTTCAACCTTCAGGCTTTTCCCATTTTGACATGGCTGAGATAGCACAGCTGGGCTGCTTATTTGTTTTTTCCTGATGATTGTTGGTGCAGACTAAGAACAGCAGGAGGTAGAGGTCTCTGCAGTTTCTGGGTGGTCCATTTGTCCTTTCCAACCAGAAATCAAGAAGCTGGGGGCCAAATTGAATTTAGAGACAAGAACAGTTGTTTTGATGCAAGCATCACATCATTATATATGCAACAAAAAATCTTAGGAAAATAATATTCGATGAGTGAAAAGGTTCATAATAAGAAAATGTGATGGATATTGCTGGGGGTATTTGATACACACACACACACACACACACATATATAAATATATGTGTGTGTGTGTGTGTGTGTGCGTGTGTGTGGTTAAACCTGTACTGGTGGATGAAAGATGAATATCAAATGTCTGGAACAAAAATGAAAAATTCAAAGGCTTGACCAAAGACCTGCAGTCCTGCATTACATGAAAGAGCAGAGACTTCAGCTTATGACTTTAAACTTTTTACCTATGAACTCGTTCAAATTACAAGCCCTTAGCCATTGCTTTGAAAGTCCAAATGAAATTAAAAAAAAACAGTGAATGACTTTACTAGGATTCTAGTTCAGATTGTTGACCATTACAGCCCAAAACAGTCAGAGATTCAGAATTTTATTCGTTTTCTCTCAACCAATTTGTAGGGCATGTAATGGTCATTTGAATGAAACAGCTTCCTCCACTGTCAAGGCCAGGTGCAATACTGATGATAATTTACAGCAGGTGTAAACTTATAACAAAAGTAGTTTCAAAAGAAAAACAAAAAGTTTTCATGTTTTTATTAAAAATAAAACATGTAGTACGATATTGTATTGTCTGCATATTTTTTTACTATATACATTATACCAGACTAAAAGTCACAGTACCTCTAAAGGTGAGGAAAAAATTATGATTTATAGTCTGGAAAATAAAGCAGATGGTTTTCTTTGACATAGCACACAGCTCAAATCTCATATACTGTAAACATGCAGTCTGATACCACCTTTTTCCTAGCATACAATATCCCAGCATATAAAACTGATAGGGAACGCAAAATTTTTGAACAAAATGCAGTGCAAGTAGTTTAGTCGATAAAAAGTGAGAGAAGAGGGAACGAAAGATGTATTTTGAGACCCTTCTTGTACGTGGAGGGTTTCAGCAGTTCAGAGAAGCATTTGCTCCCTGGCTTCGCAGAATCACAGAAAAACGAGTCTCTGGCTTTAAACCAGTGGATATGTGTGCACACTATAAATGGTGTCAAAATTATTAAGCAACAGCTCTAAGCAACACAGCATCCACAACTATACTTTAGTGGGTGTTGTCTGCTAATAGTGTTATTTAAAACAAACTTGTAAAAAATGTGCAAAAGACAGTAGTCTGCCATATATAAATGGTCATTTAAATAATTGGAATTAGTGCTTCCACAAACCTCGCAAACTGATTAAAATGCCCCAAATAATGAGCTCTTCACCACATTGCAATGCAATTTAGATAACTGTGCTGTAATTTCAGGAGAGGAATCTGGTCAGTAAAACTAAATGCAAACTATAAATGTTGCTTCTTAAAATGAATATGAGCAGGTAAGTACAGAAGCAATTTGTACTGAGACCAAATTTCAAAGGCGGCTAAATCCTCAAAGACTCAGGGTCTGCATTACAGTTGGAGTGGGCTGGTATATTAGGTTATTGGACCAGCAACAGACCCTATCAGGACAATGAGGACTTGTATAATTTATAAAGGAAATTCAATTTGCGGACTTCTTTTCTCCAGTGACACCCTACCTCCTCCCCTGTACTGCTGCTTGTCTTCTGCTTTGCCTTATCTTTGCAGAACATCTTGCTGAAAGAACAAGTGTCAAGACTTGTGGTGTGGTTATATGCACACAGTGACTTATTTATAGATTTTTTCATAAAACTTTTTTTTCCTACATATTACAAGCAGTAATGTTTCACACTATGTCAAACATGGGAGCAAAATTGCAAAAGTGTAGAATGTGTAAGATAAAAAAAAAAATCACTGTCAACACAGAGAATTTTCCCACCTTTTCTCATGATAGACTCAGCTTTCATCCTCTAGATGTAAACCACTTCAGTTTCTCCATAAATAACTATTTACAGTAATACATATTTTAGGAGCTACACACAGCTACAAATGATTTTAACATCCACCATGTTATCCATCCATCCATGACCTTTAACTGCTTATCCTGGTAAGGATCACGGCAGCCTTGAGCCTACTGCAGAATCGCTGGGCACTATGCTGGGAAACTACACACAAGACAGGATGGCAGTCTTTTACAGGGTGGCCCCCACACACACACAATTTAGACTGACCACTTAACCTGAAATGCATGTCTTTTGACTGTGGGAGGAAGCCAAAGCAACAGAGAAAACCCTTGCAAACACAGATAGAATGGGCAACCTCCACACAGACTCAGCTGGATTCAAACCCATGCTCAACCAGCTCAGAAGCAGCAATGCTACTGGCTGCACCACCACCCAGCCCGATGTTTTAAGAACTATAACGTGTTGACCAGAGTCCAGTACTGGCAGTTGGAATTGAAACGCCTGATTTATCCACATAAAAAACAAACAAATATATGAGTGAAAAACAGTTCTTGAAGCGTAATGCATAAAGTGTAATGACAAAAAAATTAAGATATTCATTACACACTGCTTTTAAAATATCATCCATTACACACTGTTGAGTGCTTGAAAACATATTTGATGAGAAACTGCCGACAGATAATAAACAGTATGGTAACAATCCATGAATGGTGTCATTACCAATACGTATCCTCCAGCTACAGGCGATTCGATCTTAGCTTTTTTTTTGTAAATTAAAAAACCCTGATTCCAGTACCAATCTTTAATGCTTTCACGATGCTGTAATCATATCATGGTCATGACATAATCCATGTCCAAAAGCATGTCAGATCATAACAATGTTCGTAACTCTTATGACAGCAGATTGTCCATGGTACAAAGCATGATGTCGTAGAAGCACAGGTCACGCGGAGGCAAGAATTCATGCCACATACTTAATGTTACATGAAAGTTGCTCACATCTGCTGTCGTGATATATCACATAGGTCACTTCTGACACAGTGTGTGTACAAATCTGAAAATGGCACATACAACATGACAACTGGTGGGCCGTCATTATGGCACTTGCTTTTCAAAAAATGTATTGAAACCTAACCTAATTTTGCTAATGAATTGCTGGAATTTTAAACTTCAGACCACAGCTGGAATAAAATGAAAAAGTTGAGCACATGGACATTTTAATGGAGTTCAACAACTGGCAAACACATATAAAATATGTTCGGTATTCACCCATGTGAAAACGCATCAATATCTACCTCTGCGTGACAACTGATGTCAAACCACCTTTATGATTCCTTGTATATTTTAGGTGACAGGTACGTTGATCATCTTCTGTGTAGCAGGTTTTTTTTTTAATGTAAATAAACTTCTTACTGAAAGATATTCAAAAATTCCTTGAGTTTAACTCTTAACAAATAATTGTTTACTAAATCTGAATTGATTTGTGATCTGTATCTGATTATATTATTGCAATTACCTATCAGACTTCTCCTACAGGGAATGGCTTCTTTATTGCTTTCATGAACAATAAGGGGAAAAAAAGGTTTTCAGCAACACTTTTGTCACGATTATACCAGTTGCCATTTGTGCATTTTACTGCAATTTTAATAACGCATTAATATAAAAGATATACAGCAACACTTAGCAGGCTGAAATGCAATCAGTTTCTGCAGTCAATCTTCCAATGAAAATAATGCTCCAGTGTACCATGTATTTACAATGTATTTAGAGTAGTACATCGAAATATAACTGAAACTGCATTTGAAATGTCCTTATTAATGTTCATAGGTTTTATTTATTTTTCCTTTGGGAAAATGAGAAAACGTCATGAGTTTGCTGTGGCAACAGATAAGTTATAGTTCCTGTCATTAAATAATTTTTGTCCATGAGTCTTGGTCTCAAAATCGCTGCATCATCACATCATTATTATAGATGATCCAATTATTTAGACTAATGAAATGTGACCTCTCTATCATTAAGAAACCTGCCTCAGTACTATAACCCATTAGCTACACCTTGTTGCATCCAATTGTTCAGGTCAAGGCTCTTTGGTTAAATGTATCTGACTTCTTCTTACACACAAATGGTTGAAATTATTGGATAAGGTCAAAATAACATTTAACAGGAATGGTTTACTAATTTTTGTCATTTTTTCCTAGTCTTTAGTGACATTAATTGAGAGCAGAAGGCACTGCTGATAATTATTTTTTCACTTATTAAATGAAAGCATTTAAAATCCATTTACCTCTAAAAATGTTTCTTTGGCTGATATATAGTAATCTATTCTCATCAGTGGAAAGATGTCGTGAGGCATAGTACTGCCTGAACAGGACCCCAGTCGACTGCAGGGCAATCAAACACACACACACACCTCAGTACAGTTTACTGTCACCAGTTGACCTGAAACAAATCTTTGGACTGTAGAAGGTAACTGAGGCACCCAGAAACATGGTTAGAGTATAGAAATTCTCTATGCTACACCTTTTTAGCAACTTGAAACCATACCATATACCATATAGGTTCCATTTGTGTATGTTTAGGTCTGAATGTGTTTATATTTCTGTATTGTTTGTTTATTATTGATTGTCACTTTGTATAGCTCTGTTTATTTGGGAGGTGAAGAGATGGAAAAAATATGTACAGAAAGGCAATCCAGTGCTACATAAACCAAAAAACTTATTCACCTAATAATACACTGAGTTGCCAGTTTATTAGGTGCACATACCTAGTATGGTATTGTGCCTTCTTTGGCCTTCAGAATAACATGAATTCATTTGGACATGGATCCTAAAAAGTGCTGGATGCCTTTTGCAGGAATGCTGTACCATGAGGAAATGATTGCATTGTGTAGGTAATGAAGGGATGAAGCTGGTCAGCAATGATGTTCAGATACGCTGTGCTTTTCAGATGTTCTACAGTGCACATCAGGGGCCCCTATGTGTGCCAGGAAAACATTCCCCGCACAGTCACAATACCACCACCAGCAAGTACTGCTGACACCAAACAGGGAGGACTCATGTTTCTTGTGCCAGCAACATGATGCAAAAGGAGATCCGGGATTCATCAGACCAGGCAACTTTTTAGCATTCGTCAATGGTCCAAGTTTGGTACCTCTATGCCCACTGGAGACGTGCTTTCTTGTTAATTGCTGGCAACATCCAGTATTCAACGTGGTCTTCAGCTGTTGCAGCCCATTTGAGACAAATTCCAATAAATGGTGTTTTGCGCAATAAAAACAACTCCTAATTAAACAAAACGAATGGATCTATCATAGGTATTCATATGGTGCAATATTACCACACAGTAAGCACTTTTCCTGATTGTTTATACAAATACTTGGTACTTGAGCCTAAAACTAAATAAACTTGTTTAACCAGAGGCATGTTAAGGACAGTTTTGAAGCACACAGACATTCCAGTAGTGACACAGGGAATTTGTAATTGTACTTTTACAACTAAGCCTCTAAGGCACAAAGAAGAGAAGGTTTTAGAGCTACTGAGATGTTTTACACAACCGTTTTACATAAGAACCTCAAGCACATTTATCCATGCCTCTGATTTCAATACTGGAACAATTTTATTTTAAAATCACAAATAAAGTAGATTTTGCTCTCAATTCACTTTACAGCTTATTTCACCAAGTTTTAGATTTACATCGTTGCTGTTCATTGAACATGTTATTAAAATAATCTGTCAATTTTATTGAAAAACAAGGATTATAACTTGGAACTTCCTTGCCCTTTGAGGGACTTCAATTTTTCATTAAATTAAATTTTCCTGAGCTCTTGCTACAATAAATAACATCGTCCTGCGCTCTACCTGTGAGAGGAAGGAAATATGACAGAAGCTTCAGTTTGCAGGCTGCCAAAGTCACTGAAAACTTACCAAGGTCAACTTCATATGTAAATAAAACAAAGAAAAACAGTAAATGAATGATAGCATTAAAACTAAAGGCGAATACATATCTAGTGTATATGCAAATACATCAGCCTAGTAATCCCTCTGTGATCTTATTTTAATACTTTCCTTAAAAAATGCATTAGCATTTTACTGCTCTTTAATCACTGACAAAGTACATGAGCTGTCATTTCAACCCCCACCTTATTAGACACTATTAATATTTTCACTGCCTTGTAGATAAAAGCAAATTATCCATATATTTTTATCAACATGACCATCCTGTGACTATGTGACTATATGTTTATTTTAGGGAAAGCTATTATTTGGTTAAATTAAGCTCAACTAACTTGGTTGCTGAAGGCTTGAACCTAAAGCCCCATACAATGGTCATCGGGATCTGTGATTACAACCAGTCAGACAACATAATGCGTTACATTACATGGTTAAACTTTTACTTTCAGTTACTCTATATATGTCCTTTCCATGTGGGTTTATTGTTTAATTGAATAAATAAATATTCATCAATATGTCCTTTAAATCTAAATCAATATTGAGCAATGCACAGACTGGGCATTTAATTAATCCATTCAAATTCATCTCATGTTCTCCTTGGAAATATTATGCTATTAATATGCATTGTGGAATAAATTACCTTTTTAGTTCCTGAGGACGAACTTTAAAACCCTTCAAAGTATTATATGTATAAAGCGCCACTTAAGTTTGACTTCCTGCATTAGTTTCAAGCACCAGAATATGAATTACAGCATTCTCTAATTCACCATATGAAGCACCATATGAATTAGTATGAAATTAATATGGAAAGTTTTCAACTGATAAACAGGTTTGATGAAGTACATTTTTAAAAATCTGGTGTCCTTTCTGTATAATTCCAAGAACAAACATTTTGTTTTCTTGAAAGCTCATACAATATAACTACAATAACATTTATTTTGCTTTGATTTTTTGGCATTTAAGACGACTAATTAAATGGCAAAAACAGGAGAAAGAATGTGTGACTGTCTTAAAGGCAGGTTGCTGTAATGGTAGTCATTTCTAGTTATGATTATGTGTTTTAGGTATCTTGTTTGTGATTTATTGTGATTTTTATGCAACTTTGTCATTACATTTTAGATAAATATTCTAATTACACACAAGCAGAGAAATACTTTTTGCAGAGTAAACATTAAGAAGGCACTGTGACGTGGGTTTGCGTCTCAAGACATCTGAGTTTGCAATAACCATGCGTCCCTGACACGCTGATGGCATCTGGGCGTGGGTTGCACTGCTACTGATTTCTGACATTGCAGGGTGGGTCATGGTTTAAAGAATGACCAAGTGTGAGGTAGTGCTCACAGCACATTTTTATTTCATTAAAAAAAACTTTGCTTTATTACTACTGTTTAATAATACATTACACATTGTGCACACCTGACAGCTGTTTGTTCTAGTGCCATTTGTTAGCTAGTTCACTGTGAAGAAGAAAAACAGACTAGTGATTCTGATTCACAGTTACATTCCATGCAACAGAAAATGCAACATTGTTATTTAATTTTGAATATAAGGGGAATTTTAATATATAGTGCAATATCATCCTTAAGCCTATATCTATAAAATTGTTATAGCAGAACAGCAGCAATAAGTTATTATATTGTGGCTGTGCTTTCTCTAATGAACAGACAAACTATAAATTCTGAACGGGTTTGGCAAGATCAAGGATTGAGCAGTGGTGTGAGCGAATTTACAGCTGTGTTCCTTCTTTGCTTCTCTTTTTTTTTTTTTTTTTAACAAGAACAATCCAATAATGAAACTCAAATGACTTTTCATTAAGAAACTACTGAGATTCAAAAAACAACTAAGAGCCCATGATGTAAAAACATAACTGAAATTTAACAAAAAGCTCTCAAATTTCCTCTAACTTGCACTCAATCCAGGAGCATGCAGAATTAAAACTTTGCTCATAGAACAGTACCTCCCCCCAGAGCTTTTCTTATACACTTGTCTTTAAATACTCATATTCATTGTTATTGCACTTACCAAATGTCTCTTGTTTTTGGATTTTTATTTGAGAAGTGGGACTTGTTGGGAAGGCTCTCTACAAGAATAAACTGAAATGAACAGGACTGTATGTGTTTTAGCTTACATGTCATACAGTAATTGTTTTTATTACTGTAAAATAGTGCAGCATCTTCTGGTATCCCAGCTGAAGGAGAATTCAGGAGTCAGGATTGCTGGAACCCACTCTTTACTAGGCGCATACACTACAGGCACCTTGCCTTTACAAAGATTTTTTCCCCCTCTCCAGATCAGAATGGGCATGCATTGACACGTAGCATCAGGCATCACCAAATATCCCCTCCGACAGTCCCCCCCCCCGGGATAAGAATGGACATGCATTGACATTTAGTGTCAAGCACCACCAAACTGTCCCACTCGACAGTTATAATCTCTCCATTCATCATCTCCGGTTTTACTGGCTTTATTAAAAATACCAATAAAACATACCAATAAAACCACTCCAAAAAATAATTAAACCCGTCATGTAAAAAATAAAACTAGTCTATAAAACCCTAGTTTAAAACCAACAAATATTCACAAAACATGACAGTAAAGATGTAAGACAGTTAAAAACATACCCCAAGGCTCTAGCTAAAAGGTTAAAGGAAACTTACCAGCAGACTCCACCACAGAAGATGGGTGGTCCCCTGGCCTGTTCCAGGGTACAGTGAACTCAACCTACCTTTGTGGGTGTTAAACACATCTTCCCCTTTTAATTATTAAAGACAAAGACACAAAAATATAAAATAAGAAACTAACAGTCAAACAAATGATAAATATGAATAAACATTAAAATTACATTCATATATATTTATTTTAACTATACACATACAAAATACACAAATACCTACTTCAGTGAAACACTAAACTACACTACAATAACTAAAATCCAGTACTAATATACAGTACTGTGCAAAAGTTTTAGGCAGGTGTGGAAAAATACTGCAAAGTAAGAATGCTTTCAAAAATAGAAGTGTTAGTTTATTTTTATCAGTTAGCAAAATGCAAAATGAATGAACAGAAGAGAAATCTAAATCAAATGTCACGCCCCCGGCTCCGGACTCCGCCCCTCCTGATTCCTGATCACCTGCACCTGCATCCTCTTAGGCACAACCTATTTAGATTGGTGCTTGCCGACAGACCAATGTGAAGTATTGCCCCATGGTTCATGTGTGCGTACCGAGCAGTCATCTTCTCAGTCTTATTCATTACCGACCTTTGCCTGTACTTGACCACCGATTTAGTCTCACCCTTTACTGTTTGTCTGCCTGCACCGAGTTGTTTACTGGACCCGAACCTCGCCTGCTTTGTGACCACGACTTAGGAACGCCCCTTGCAATAAACAGAGTTCATCGCATTTGTGCCTGTGCACGTCTGCTTATTCTCTTCAACGTGACATCAAATCAATATTTGGTGTGACCACCCTTTGCCTTCAAAACAGCATCAATTCTTCTAGGTACACTTGCACACAGTTTTTGAAGGAACTCAGCAGGGAGGTTGTTTCAGACATCTTGGAGAACTAACCACAGATCCTCTGTGGATGTAGGATTGCTCAAATCCTTCTGTCTCTTCATGTAATCCCTGTATGTTTGGGGTCATTGTCCTGCTGCAGAATAAATTTGGAGCTAATCAGACGCCTCCCTGATGGTATTGCATGATGGATAAGAATCTGCCTGTATTTCTCAGCATTGAGGACACCATTAGTCCTGACCAAATCCCCAACCCCATTTGCTGAAATGCAGCCCCAAACTTGCAAGGACCCTCCACCATGCTTCACTGTTGCCTGCAGACACTCATTCTTGTACCGCTCTCCAGCCCTTCGGCAAGAAAACTTTCTGTTACAGCCAAATATTTCAAATTTTGACTCATCAGAACAGAGCACCTGCTGCCATTTTTCTGCACCCCAGTTCGTATGTTTTCGTGCATAGTTGAGTCGCTTGGCCTTATTTCCACATCAAAGGTATGGATTTTTAGCCGCAATTCTTTCACGAAGGCCACTTCTGGCCAGACTTCTCTGAACAGTAGATGGGTGTACCTGGGTCACACTGGTTTCTGCCAGTTCTGAGCTGATGGCACCGCTGGACATCTTCCAATTTCGAAGGGAAGTAAGCATGATGTGTTTTTCATCTGCTGCACTAAGCTTCCTCTGTCCAACCACTGCATCTATGGTCCTCAACGTTGCCCGTTTCTTTGTGCTTCTTCAAAAGAGCTTGAACAGTACATCTTGAAACCCCAGTCTACTTTGAAATCTTTACCTGGGAGAGACCTTGCTGATGCAGTATAACTGCCATGTTGCTGTGCTCAGTCTTGCCATGGTGTATGACCTGTGACATGAAACTGTCTTCCACAACCTCACCTTTGTAGCAGTTTGGCTGTTCCTCACCCAGTTTTAAGCCTCCTACACAGCTGTTTCTGTTTCACTTAATGACTGTGTTTCACCCTACATATGAAAACAATGATCATTATCACTTGTTTGGTATAACTGGTTAATCATACACCTGACTATAATCCTACAAAATCCCTGACTTTGTGCAAGTGTACCTAGAGGAATTGATGCTGCTTTGAAGGCAAAGGTTTGGTCACACCAAATATTGATTTGATTTAGATTTCTCCTCTGTTCATTCACTTTGCATTTTGCTAACTGATAAAAATAAAGTAACACTTCTATTTTTGAAAGCATTCTTACTTTGCAGCATGTTTCCACACCTGCCTAAAACTTTTGCACAGTACTGTATATAGATTAATGAATGAATGAATGAAGTCACTAAAAGTCACTAAATATTTAAAACCCTACACCTAATATAAAACATGAACACAGCAAAAAAGTAAACACATACACTGACCAAAAATAGGGGGTCGCAAATCCTTGTATGCGAAAACAGACATGTGTTACTTACCCAGGATGGAGAGGATGCCACAAAAACCTCTTGAAACTCCAGCTAAAAGCTCTACCCTCTTGACAATTATAATCACTCAACACCACATCAAGCAATAAGAGTAACAGAACCCTCTTCTCCTCTTCACATGCCCAGAACCTCATGGAGTTAGGCCTTATGCCTAAGTGGGTGGAACAACCAATTGAACATCAATATCCCAACTGGGGCAACTCAACTATGTGCACAAAAGGACTATTTACACTAACTTGCCAGCACTGTTACAATGCCCCCCCTCCAAGAGTCGACCATCCCCAGTGACTCATGGACTCCCTACGACAAAGTCCCTGAGGTAGACGGCTGGCTGGCGCCTCCTTCGGGGCTGGCTGTCAGAGGGTGCCCTTGTGGGGCTTGGCGAACTTGCGAAGGATGGCTCCCCCTCAGGTTCCTTTGGGTGGTAAGGGGCAAGTCGGTCCCTGTGTAGGACAACAGAGGGTGACCTGGTATACCATGTCCGACAGCCTGTCTAGGACGACGCAGGGCCAAAACCAGTTGTTGGCCGGTTTGGGACAAAGCCCACCTTTCTGTCGGGGAGTGTACATCCAAACCCAGTTGCCTGGGTTTAGAGGTTGTCCACGGCACCTCGTGTCATAAGCTCTCTTTTGTTGACAACCTGCCTCTGTCAATTGCTGTCTGGCAAATCCGTGCAGTGACTCTAGGCACTGTCGCAGTTACTGTACGTACCCCGGCCCTGCTTCTCCACTGACCTCCTGCTCGAGTAGGCTACCAAAAGTTAAGTCCACAGGGGTCCTGAGCTCGCGCCCAAACATCAACAGCGAAGGGGTGCAGCCTGTGGATTCTTGGATGGCAGAGTGGCATGCCCACAGCAGCAAGGGCAGATGTCTGTCTCAGTTGCGCTGGTTTGAGAGGTGAGGATGGACAGCTGTGTGGTCAGTGTCCTGTTGAACCACTCCACTAGCCCATCAATTTGTGGGTGGAGGGGTGTAGTGTTAGTCTTCTGCACCCCAAGGCGGTCACACACCTTTTTCAAGACTTTTGCCTCAAAGTTCCTGCCCTGGCCACTGTGCAGCTCCTCTGGTGCCCCAAAGCGGCTGAACTTCTCTACTTCTCTTCTTCTAATTGCACTCTCATCCAGCATCACATACATCTCTGGCCGGTTAGTGAAATCATCCGCTGCCGCCAGTACGTAGTGGTTGCCATGGTCAATACAGGGGAATGGCCCCAGGATGTCTACCCCCACATGTTCCACTGGGGCACCGGATTGGAGCCTCTGCAAGGGAGCACAGGTCCGGTCATGCAGGCCCTTACATATCGTGCAGGTATGCAGTGGTACATGAACAGTTACACATCCTGCTGGCAGCCTGCCTAGTGGAACTGCTGATGCAGCCTGTGCAGGGTATTGCCACTCCAAAGTGACCAACTCCAGGTGGACTGTGCACACCCTGTAGCACCTCCTCCCTCAAGCAGCATGGCACAAGCAGCTGCCACAGGACCTGGCCACGCCTGGGCCCCTCCCATCGCCAGTACAGGAGCCCCTTTTGCAGTATGAAGCTGTCCCAGTGTGAACAATATGACTTCACTGTTGGCCTGTGCTGAGTGACAGCAGTCTACGCTGGTCGTTTCCCTGAGCATAGGAAGCTCAGCACCACAGTCAGCTTTCGGTCAGTCTCTTGGGCCTGGCCAAACTGATTGTCCCCCCCCCCTGCTCCTTGCTAGCTGTTGTGTACACTCCCAGGGCTGCACAGGACTGCGTCACAGCTCCAGCTTGCCCCTCCAGCCAATTGCAGTGCCTGCAGGGGTCAGCGTTGCAGGGGCAGCAAAAGAGTGCATCTGCGCTGACGTGCAAGCGACCCGGATGGTGTTGGATCTTGAAGTTTTACCCCTGCAGTGTCTTGATCCACGCGGCTGTCTGTCCCTTGGGCTCCCTGAAGCTGAGGAGTCATGTGAGTGACGTGTGGTCTGTCTGCAGGCAGAACCGTGTGCCATAGAGGTAAGGGTGGAAGTGTTTAATCCCCACCACAACCGTTAAAATTTCCCTCTGCATCACACAATAATTTTTCTCTATGTGGCTTAGTCTGTGGCTGTAATAGGCAACTACTCTCTCCCCTGCCTCTCCAGCCTGTGACAGCACAGCCCCGATGCCTCTGTTGCTGGCATCGGTGGCCAGGATGAAGGGTTCCCTCAGGACTGGTAGGGATAGGATGGGGGCTGAGGTCAGCTTCTCACTCTCAACTGTTAGAAGGCTGCTGCACACACAGGGGTCCATTCAAATGGAGTCCCCTTTGCTGTGAGATGGTGTAACGGGGCTGAGATGTCTGCAAAGCTGCGTATAAAGCATTGGCAATAAGAGGCCGGCCCAAGAAAGCTCTGGAGCTCAGACACATCACGTAGCGTAGGCCAATGTTGTACGAGCTTCACCTTGTCTGGGTCTGTGGAGATGCCTTCTGAGTCCTCCACATGACATAAGAACTTTACCTGGTGCTGGAGGAGGCTGCACTTTGCAGGGTGGAGCTTGAGGCCAGCTTTCCAGATGGCAGCAGACACTTCTCGTAGGTTGGTGACAGCTGACTCAAATGTGGCAGCATGGACCAGAAGGTCTTCCAAGTACACAATGCACTGGCTGTGGGGCACATCCTCCAGGACTCTCTCCATCAGAAGTTCAAACGAGGCGGCCGCATTACACAGCCCAAAAGGCATGACTGTGAACTGCCACAGGCCACGCCCCAGGGTGAATGCTATCCTCTCACATGCCTCCAGAGCCAGCACGACTTGCCATTTGCCACTCAGCAGGTTTAAGGAGCTAATCCACTGTGACCCAGCGTCGATGCGGGTCGAAGAAAGTCCTGTTTCATCACTGCATTCAGGTGGTGGTAGTCCACGCAGAAACACCAGCTGCCATCCTTTTTCTGCATCAGGACAGTAGGTGCAGACCAGGGGCTACTGGAGGGCTTAATAATACCTGCTGCAGCCATCTCCCTCATCTTTTGCTCGCCAGGGCCAGGCGGTATGGGTGTAAGCGAACGGGGGTGGCGGTCCCCGTGTTGATGTGGTGCTGGACCAGGTCTGACCTGGTACAGTCCTTATCCTGGGCTGCAAAAATGTCAGCAAACTTTTCCAGGAGTGCTTGGAGTTGTTCCCGCTCATGGGCTTCTAGATCCGCCTCACTACACTGCTACAATGCACGCACTGCTGCTCTTGTCTCAGTGGAGGGTTAGTTGATGTGTAAGATGTGCAGGGGGCCCTGTTTTTGGTTATGGCCCACTTCCACACAGACTTGCAACTTTTCTGCCGTTGCAATCTGTACAGCCTTGGGTCTGCTCTTCCGCCACTCAAGCCTCAGGCTGCTTTCCTGCCTCCAGTGTGGAGGGGCAGTGAGGCTGATGTTCTCCCTTCCAAGGCATAGTGTCCCCTTTCTCTGGTCCAGAACACCCCCTGCCTTGGTGAACAGGTCCATGTCTATTATACAGGGGTTCTGGATTGGAGTCAGCCAGAACTCATGCGCAAGCTGCTGGTAACCCACTGTGAGACTCAGGTGTCACCTGCCCTACATTTACACAGTCTCCCTTGTAAGCTCAGGCTGGCTGCTGTGCGGGTCCATCCCATGGGAGAATGGTGGCTGGTTCCAAGTAGTATCCCCACTTTAATAATGGAGATGGTAGACCCTGTGTCCAGAAGGATGCGCGGGGTACACCTGCAATATGACACGGCGAGCAGGGGCTACAAAGGGTTCCCAAACGTCCGACTGGAAAGGTAGGTGGGGGATGAGAGGGGATTTCTGTATTGGGTGAAGCCCCTCTCGTGGTGTTACCCTGGTGGTGTTTCCCTGTGATGTGTTGGGGGCTGGCGCCTTGCAATAGCATGCCCGGTGTCCTTGTTTCTTGTAGCACCAACAAATGATGGCTGTGGGATGTCACTGTAGTGATGATTCAGCTAAACAAGCAGCCTTGTCATCTTCTTGCTTACTGCTGTCATTTGTTTCTGCCGCATTGCAAGGGTGGGCCAGTGCTGTCGTGCTTCCCAGGACTATTTCAACTTGTTTGGCTTTTCACAGAGCACTGTCCAAGCTGGCAGGAGCAGCGAGTTGCACATGACACTGGAGCCACTCAGGTGTGAGTGCTCGAAGGAATCCTTTGAGTGCTAACTCACCCTAGACTGTTTCTGGGAAAGCCTGGTGAACACGACGTGTCAACAGCTGGATATCAACAGCCAGGGCACCAAGGCGCTCTCCTTTCTCACGTCTCCTGGCCTCTAGTTGCCCATGATTTCTGGTGCCTCACGGCATTCGAAGCCGCACTTCAGGGCTATTTTCAGTGCTGCCAGGTCGTCCTGCTGTTCAGGCAGGACGTTCCGCAAGACAGTGAGCACCTTGCCCTTGAGCACGAGTCCCAATTGTATTGCCGTGGTCGTCTCACTCCACCCATTATAGTGTACCGCCAGCCGGAGCTGGGGATTGTAGGTCTCCCACAGCTCAACACCAGAGAAGCGTGGCAGGCGCACAGCCAGCTGAGGTGGGCAGGTCTGGCAACACCCTGTGTGATGAGTGTAGAGGTGTTGCCTGTAGTTCCACACCACCCTGTGGTAAAGCCATCTTCGCACTTTCAAGTGCAGCTGTAAGCTCTGCTGTCTTCTGCTGAGTAGCGCTGTATTCTTCTTCCAGCAGTCTGTCAATCCAATGACTCCTCCTCAGGAATGGCTCCTGCTCCATCCGACCCTGACACCATTTTAGCATCTCCTGGTATCGCTACTAAAGGAGGCTTCAGGAGTCAGGATTCCTGGAAACTGCTCTTTATTAGGCACATACATTACAGGCACTTTGTCTTTAAAAAGACAACCAACAACAAGCAATAAGAGTCAACACCCTAACTGGGGTAACTCAGCTATGCGCACAAAAGGACTATTTACACTAACTTGACAGCACTGTTAAAATTTGATAGAATAGAATTTTAATATTTTTTGAACAATTTCTTTACATAGTGCGTTGTCAACACTAGTTTCAGGTTGCTATCAACATACATCCATCACATGCATATTGAAAAGCTGGTGGGACAGTGGTTTGAACTACTGGACATGGGGCCTCCTGATATAGTGATATAGTAGCCCTGAGCAAGGTATTTTAATTAAAAGTTACCCTGCTGTATGAAAGTTTAAATCATCTTAAACAACTGACCATTTTGAATCAATCTGGAGAAAACTTGAGCAATAGTAAAATAATAAGGCATCTCTCTGCCATTTTTTTTCATCCGTTTACCAACACTTGGACTATTGCAGCATAAGATTTCAAGACATCCAAGCTGTCATATGAGCAACCACCCACCCCTTATATTTCAGTTTAATCAGCTTCTTCCTTATGATGCCTTCTCATGTCTCTTTGTTTCTTTCGAGAGCCAAGAATCTATCTTTTTGTCATTTTATCTTTGCTTTTACCATCTTTACTAGACAGCTATTGGAAATTGCATTGCCTTCTCTCTCCCCATTGATTTCTGCTTGGCTAGCCTTAGTTCTCATCGTTACCATAGACATTCAGATATCCAATTGCTTTTCACTTTGATTTAGCAACTTGGGAGAACCCACAAGGCCAAATTTTATATTTACGCCTGCTTTCCCAAAGTGCTGAGTCAGGTGCTTCCCAGGCAGTCTCATATTTTATGGCCATTTTCAAAGTGAATTTAGTTAGGAAATATCATGGTCATTTCACTTCACTGAACCGCAGCATCCAAGTTTCAGTTGCTGCTACAACTTGACCAATGCCTCCACTGTATTGTTGTGCTGAAAGGCTGCTGTTTAACATTAAATACTTACTGATCATTCATCATCCAAGTTCAACATAAGACATTCATGTCAAGCAAGTGTAACCAGCAAAAAAGCTGAAAAGCTTGCTATGAAACAAACTAGTGGCTATAAGTTCCAGCAAGAACCACTTCGTGGAAACATGTACTACTCAGAAGGTAGCTTTGTAGAGTTTTTGTTTTGTTGTCAACAAAGTAAGCTTGTATGCAGTGCATGAAGATTTCTGACACCATAAAATTGTCACATCACACACTAGTCACGTGATTGCGGTAAAAGGGTGAAGGATGTGATCCAGGAAATAAAAGGCTCACGAGAATGACACACAAGCATTCGGACATGGAACTGCATCCAGGAACTGGATGTATTCTTGCCACTGCCCCAATTATGCTACTCTTCGGTACCATGAGTTACAAAGGATCCTTCCATTCTTGTGCATTGTTATTGTCCTTGTGACTAGTGTAACTGCTATAACATGCCTGACAATGTGTCTGAACCCAGAGTTAACTGCCCTCCAGAATGAGGTGGTTCACCTAAATGGTGTAGTGGAAGGTTTGTAGACCATGCTGGACAACATGTCACAGACTGTTCACCAGCTGTTAGCGGTCTTTCTCAATCCACAGGGTCTACTTGCATCCTGGTTCCCCCATACCTCAGCAGCTGAGCCGCATATGGGTCTGCCTAAGAAGTTTGATAGTTCAGGGAATCGTGTAAGGGCATCCTCACCCAGCTGGATTTCATTTTCAAGCTATAGCCTGAGTGCTACTCCACCAACTGAGCATGGGTGGCCCTCCTGATTTCCTTGCTGTCTGGGCAGGCCCTAGAGTGGGCCTCCAAGCTCTGGAAGTCCAATGCCACCAAACCTATCACTTACACCACCAGTGCCATTCATATTTCCTTGGGAGAACACCACAAAGAAATCTATTTTTTTTACCATCACCACCACCACTATCCCCCCATCCTGGGCTTCCCCACAAACCCCACATCTCCTGGTCTGCAAGCCGTGTGCCGCAGTGAGGGCCCATGAGCCAAAGGATATGCCTTCAACCCAGGGCTGGGGTGTGTTCCAAGGAGTCCAGAGCCTCCAAGCCCATCAGTCTCAAGGCCATTCTACCCAAGTACTGGGACTTAGCAGAGGTTTTCAGCATGAAGAAGGCCAAATAACTGCCACTTCATCAACCATATGACCTAACCATCGACCTCCTGCCAGGCACCACGCCCCTTTGTTGTCATCTGTTCTCCTTGTTCCCCAATGGAGAAAAAGGCTATGGAGGAGTGCATAGCCAAGGCCTTCCATAATGGCTTCATCGGCCCTCTATATCTCATGCTGCTGCCTGGTTCTTCTTTGTGTAAAAGAAGGATGGAGGGCTTCGACTCTGCATAGACTGTCGGGGGCTCAACAAGGTCAAAATCAAGGACCATCACCCTCTTGTTGAACATTACGTTGGACATCCTCTCTGGTGCCTCCTTCTTCACCAAACTTGACCTGCGAAACACCTACAACCTTGTTCGTGTGGGGGATGGGGACAAATGGAAAATATTGTTCAAAACCCCCCACTGGCTACGAGTACCTCGTGATTCCTTTCGGGTTGGGGAACAGCCCCACCATATTCCAGCATTTCATGAATGATGTCCTCTGTGACATGCTGGGCCGGTGGGTCTTCCTATGCATGGACGACATCCTTGTGTACTTGAAGATAGAAGAGCACCATGTCTGTGCTAAAGTGGTTGCTTGCCTACCAACCACACCGTAAGTTGGAGAATGCATCTACCATCGGTGCTCTATTACATTCCTGGGGTTGCCAGGAACTATTTCGCCTAGAAATTTTCCGCCATTCAACAGCGTTACAGGGTAGGGGACAGTAAGCTGCTGACTATCAAGTGGGCCCTGGTGAAGCGGCGGCATTGGCTCCAGGGTGGCTCAGAGCCATTACTGGTTTGGACTGACCACCTGAACCTGCTAACAGTCCAGCAGGCAAAACAACTCAATCCCTGACAAAACAGATGGTGTCTGTCTGTGTGTGTGTGTGTGTGTGTGTGTGTGTGTGTGTGTGTGTGTGTGTGTACTCATTTCGATCAATACATAAGAACATGTTATTCACATATTTACACATGTCTCGATGGTGAGTTTTATAACTTCAGCCTGCAAAGAACAGAAAATGTCCTTGTTGATAAACTGGAATGTCAGTAACAGTGCCACTATGTAAAGAATATATTGTATATTGTTGTGCACCAACTTGGAAAACTGCACTTAGCCGTATGCAACAGTTACACTTATGCATTGTGGGTGTTAGCACAGTCAGGGAACTGCTGTTCTCTCTGCGTAGTTCCCTGTTTGATATATGCTATTAGATGTGTAGCTGACAGGTTAGTTTCCAGAGATGATTATACACTGGACCCAAAGAGCCACTGTAAATAGAGAACTGGAATTTAATGCTGACTTGCCCATTAGACTTTATCTGTGCCTGCAACTCTACTGCCCATAAGTAAATAGAACTCAAAAGAATTTTTTTTAAAGTCCAAGTGTAATATCCATTCATCTTGATTCATCAATAAGTAGAACACAACAATTAAATAAATATAGGATAAAACTAGTTTGACACATAATTACAGAGGACTGCACAGCAAACCCATCACTTATCGCATAATATATAGTTTCACAGCCACTGTATCTGATTGGCCAGCTTCAAACATAAGGAGAGTATAAATACTTCTGTTCGTGTGACTGAGAACAACTTTCGCCACAGAGAGGTAAGAATTCAGCGAAACTTTTTAAATTAGAAAATAGCCTAGCATGAAATGGCATTTGCTGTGATCAGTCTTTATCTTCATTTAGTCAACTTGAATGTTGAATATAAAAGTTATGTGTTTTTAATGCTGCTATTAAATTTAATTAAATGAAATTATCAAGTATCTGCATGGCCATTTAACAGAACAGGGCAGCGATATCATATACATATACCGGCGGAATTGCAATGATTAAGTTAAAACTAAAATATGTAAAAGCTAATAAGGGTACAATGTATAATATATTGAATGTGAATATATGAAGTTAGTGCTAAATCCTCCAGGTGGAATATTACAGAGGTCAGTGTATACTTTGTTCTGCAATATTTTATTGCAGTTTAACACCAGTCTCGAGATGAGGGCTCTGGTTGTTTTCACCTGCTTTCTGGAAGTCACACTCCAAGCTCCTGTATGTATTTTCACTTTTCACTGTCCCTATAAAGTAGCTGCTGAAAGCTGTAATTTGTAAGTGTGGCTCTGATGGTCTTACTTGTAGCCAGCCAGACTGCACAAGTTTTGTATACTGTATGTGCCAGTACTTAGTTTCCTCTGAAGCAAAAAATAATGTGCTATTACCAGTGTACTTTGTTTGCAGGATATCATGGCTTTTATCACTGCGAAGGCAGTGTAATTTTTTTCTGGATTGGTTTTGGGGGGGTGAAAGGAAAAAATAGCAAAAGGAGGTTTAAAGCCTGTTTTGTGTTGGTAGCTCAAGGAAATGGATATTTATTTTGCTATTCTGCAAAAGATTGGTTGTGCTGAGCTGCTGCATTGCAGAAATAGGGATCATAAATATGATGCGATAATGAAGGAATGCATTTTGGTCAGTAAAGTTACATGTTAAATGAAAATGCATCATTTCTAATTTTTTTGCGGTATTTTCTGAGCAGTCACCCCACACTGGACCTCCGGAGCCCCCCAGCATAGAAATTGTGAGTTTGTATTCATGTATTTGTATTTGTATTTATGTGTGTAATTAAAGCATTGTCATTATACGTGTCATTATATGTCATGCTGTTAAAAAGTACCTTTGCCAGCTTCTACAAGAGACTCCTGGAATGAACTTGTTAAGTAAATGCACAGGGGTACAAAATCCCTGAGGTCAATATTTATTGCACCAGCTCTGTGATTCCAACAAAATGCTTTCCCTTTCTTGTCAATGCGAGTGACTCGGTTTAATTCTTTGCCATTAACCAACTAAGTTATAGTAGTAAGCAAAAGTTTTTTTTAAGAGTATGTATGAGGGACAAAATTATATATTCAGCTGAAGCACTTAATCAAAACACTATTCTGTGTTTCAGGAAAATCTAATCAGTCCAAATATATTTGCAGGACTTTCCAAATAGGGTTCTGACATGAATGTCTTAATTTAAATTGTTCAAATAACCAACCAGACTAAATAAATATAGGAATGGCCTAAATCAAATCGATAAATATAAAGATTTAGCCTTTGTGAAAAGAAATTAAAATTACTGTCCCCTCAACTTTAATTAATACATCTTCCTTCCCCTTCTTCTTTTCTGAATTGTTTAAACTCTTTGAGGTGTCAGAAGAACCTTGTCTGATCTCCTCAGCACAAGTCAGAACTACATACATAATCATGAAATGGAAATGCAGACATTCAGTTTTATAAAATGAAACTTTTTTTTCAAGCTCCTTCCGTATGGCTTCCAAGGCTCTGATGTCAGAAGATTAAAGTCTGCAGGAGAGGTGATTATATTTCATATTTATTCAGATGTGGTATCTTTGAAGCTGATGTGAGTTAATACCAGTGAAAGATGCTCACTTATGGAGTCAAAATGTATGTGAAGGCAACCTACTGCTACGTTTAGATTTACAATTATTCATTTCTCTGCAAAGTGACTTACAGTTTTAAGCTACTTGCCTATTCATACAGCTCAGTAAGTTCATGTTTGATAAAACAATATCTGTTTTCTGTTAACACATTTTGGCAATTACTACAGAAAATCAAGGACTATTGAGTCATCTCTTATTGCAATGGATATTTGTTAACTCTGTCAACAGGCCATTTGTCAAGAAAAAAATGTCAAGGGGTTGACTCCACATGTTTTTCTGTTCAACCTTAGCAGGCCCCTCCTTCAGCAGCAGGACACGCTGTTTTTCCAGGACACGCCAGTATAGAATATGTAAGCAACCTCAGAGTTTTAAGTTATACCTTTAATTTATGGTACCTCTTGAAAATGAATACTACTTCTACTACCAAGAAGAAGAAGAACAACCACTACTGCTGTGGGTGCTGATGCTGCTGCTACTAGTACTAATGATAATACTACTGTAATTATAATTTTTAGCTGGTTCCAGTTGGAGACCACACCCAGCAATCTCTTCCATCTCACCTGCGTCAGGTGAGCCAGAAAACAGGAACTCTTTCCTAAAAGTTGAATTCTATAGGCTGTAAAGCAAACATGTAACATGCTAATAACAAACTCAAATAGAGCGAAAAGTACTTGATCTCAAATTTGAAATCCATCTGTGATCATTACTTGTGTACACTGGAATGTGGGCTACAGCTGTGCTGCATTAAATGTTTCATATATTTTGTATGTATTTGCCCTTTTCCCTTTCTCCATAAATTACCAAGTGAAAGCTGTTATTTTATGTTTGTTTTAATAGTCACACATAAAACAGGGCAAACCGCACCAGTTCTGTATAGTCTATGCGGCAATACCCAACTGGTACTGGTGGAAAACGAAACAGATATATGGTCAAAAAAATCAAAAGTCAGAAAAGAAGCATAGACTGAATTTTTATAACACTGTTTTATAAAACTCAAGATGGGAGACTTCTCCTGCTATTCAGTCATTAGACAAAATATGTATTCAATCATTTTTCTCCAATATTTTATTGATGGAACACAATTACAACATCTATTCAGCATCATAAATCAGCAATAACTCCTTAACATGAAAGCTGTTTTATTTCAAAGGGAGGTGGGGGCTCAGTGATTTTCTGTTATGCCAAGTATGTATTTACCTGAATGTAAAATTGCTATTTTTATGTGTACATCCCCATGGTACTGTCACAATGCAAAATATGCAGCATGTAGCTGGCTGAATAACAGTGCAATATGTTGTTGTCATGCAGTACTTTTCCAGGTTTGTCCACCTTCTGTTATCTCTGATTTACGAATCTTTCTGCACCCCTCAGTATGTTTCCCATGGATATGTGAAACAGAAGAAGCTTTACCCCTCTGCCAGAGAAAGCCAGGAGACAGTAAGATTATACTGTTTTCCTGCAGATTTTTTTGCACTAAGGCTGTGGCCTATAATGCTTATTTATGAATATTCCACACACAATCAGAAGTGACAATCTAGAGATGCAGATCAGAGGCAATGTAAAGGATTAGCAGTGGGACTGCTATTTTGTGGCAGCTCCAAAAATATCTTCTGTGACACTGAAATGTTTATTTTAATATGTTGTTAGAAATATTTAAATCACATGCTGGGCAGCTCAGAATTGCACATCTTTCTTTTTCTTGGTAGACGACTCCAGATGTTGTCCCTCAAAACACCCCACAGCAAGAACCCTCTAAGGCAGCCAGTCTTGAAGTGGTAAGCTCTTTAAATCATTTGTAAACTTATTTTATCTTATTTTATCCAATGTTCCAATTTGGCTATTTATTACCGTTTCTCATGCCAAAATATGCATCCATTTAACTCTAGGTTTTATGTGGTGCACTTTAAACATATTTAAGGTACCTAATAATAATTCTGAAGTAGTAAATAATTACATGTGGAAACCTTTTTCACATGGACAACAGTTTATCACTCTCGGTGCTCCAGTTTTCATCATTTATTCTGATGGGTTGTCTCAATATAATAGCCCAAATAGAAGATAAATATAGATAAAAATAAATTATCCTTCTAACTATCTGAAAATGGGTGTCTAAAACACATCTAACAAATATAACATGTCTATAAAACTTATAGTATGTTTTAAAAAAAATTTCACCTAAGAATCATTCTGAGATCAAAAGGCATTTTTCATCACTAGGACACCAAATTGCTCCCTTTTTTCACTCAGTGCTCAAAATTGCATGTTATTGGGTTGAGTTGGGCGATTATAACAACTAACATTGGGCACAATTTTATCTAAAAACATATATATATAGCATTAGATATTTTAAATATTATATTTTCAGATATTAGATTATTTGAAAATGGCTTGTTAAAAACATGTAACATCCACCATCAATAACCACATGTGTTTGTTTGGGAATCCAAAGCATTTAGAGGAACTTCACATGAACACAGGGAGAACTTGAAAGCTCCACACAAACTAAGCTGGACCCAAATTCACATCAAAACTTAGCACACAAGGGGGGCTGTGAGGCACCAGTGCTACCTACTGTGCCATGTTGATGTCTGATGACATTAGAGGAATCTATAGAATTGTAGTTACTGTACAATGCAAAGAACGTAAACATACAGACATTATAAAAAGCCATACTGTATATATAGACTTTTTTCATGTATAGCACCAGTCAAAGCAAAGTAATCCAGAAGTGCGCCACATTTCACAGAAATTAGAATTAGAGAGATATGTTACTAAGCAATATCCTGTTGAAACTTGTTAACAAAATCCCTTGTAGAAAGAAAAAAAACAATGTCAAGTATGTATGCATTAAACTTTTAATTGGTACTACACATACACAAGACTATATTTTTTACACCTATAAAAAATGTATGTATTTGCAGTGAGAGTGGCTTTGTTACGGATTTTATAAAGAAGCTTAAAGGTGATTTGCATTAAAATGGCTCCTCTATTGTCCTTAGATTCTACCCTATGGTTTCCAAAGGCAACCATATGATTATCAGCATTATTTGCCACTGGTGAGTTTATAATCATTACCACTCATTCATTTCTGTGGGCTTGTTGCTGTGCTGTCTGCAATTACACAAAGGACAATTTTTTAAAATGATTTTAGTTCTAATGTGATGTAGTGTGATATCTTTCCTGAAAAGAAATTGGTTCAGCTCCAACATTTTATATTTAGCATACTGACATCTGTAATTCGTCAATTGGCTGCAGTGTTTAAAACTGAAGGGCAATGTTGATACAGAGACAGCTAATCAATGCAAAAAAAGAAAACTGTCTTCAATTTATTGACAAATATTTGCCAAGATTAAAAAAGTCATCATGGTAACCATAGTTATAGTCCCTGATTCCGTTGTTCAGTAACTGCATATTCTCATTATACCTCGATGTACAGTACTGTGCAAAAGTCTTAGGCATGTAACTCCAATGTCTGTTGGAGAAGTACAGGTAGATTCTTATCTACCATCAGGGAGGTTTCTGACTGGTCCCAAATTCATTCTGCAGTCTGAGAATGACCTCAAACACCCAATCTCAGTCATACACAACTATCTTCAGCAACAGATGGTATGGTCCCCACAGAGCCCTGATCTCAACATGATCGAGTCAGTCTGGGAGTACATGCAGAGACAGTCAAAGTCTGCAGAAGAGCTGTGGCCAGTTCCTCAAAATGTTTGGAAGAACCTACCAACCTCTACCTTAAACTGCATGCAAGTTTGCATAAGAGAATTGATGCTGTTTTTAAGGCAAAGGGTGGTCACAGCAAATATTGTTTTGACTGAGGTTTTTTTTGTCTACTGCACTTTTTAGAAGGTTTATTGATTAATAAGTATTCATGGCATTATTTTTGGAACCATCCTCGCTTTATAGCATTTTTCCCCACAGGTGCCTAAGACTTTTGCACAGTACTGTATAATATGCATTGTAACCCAAAAATTGTGCTTTGCATCTGTAGGACTCCATCCATACTGCAGTCCAGTCCTTGCCAGCACAGAATCCAGGACATGTGAGCATTGAGATGGTAAGTTTTCATTTGCCACAGCTCTTCCCAAATTAAATTATGATTGCAAACTACAACGTTTTTACATATATTCGTAGTTCAGTGGCCCAGAAATTCCTTTTAAAATACTGACTTGTAATGTATAAATAGCAGGCTCTAGGTTGTCAGTCCACAATTATCCAGGATATCAAAGCCATACATGAATCCGTGGGTTTGTTTAAATGTGCAGCATACAAAGTCTGCAGGGATTAACTGCATGATTAAATGTTTGTATCATAGGCATGGATTTTTTTATTATAAAAGAAACTTACAATTACTAAAAAAAAGTTGATAATGATACAATTAAAATGCCGACACATTTTAACATCTGCATACATAAAATGAAAATCTCATAAAAAGTGGTGTAATTAAACCCTTCTCATAATCAATGTGATGCATCAGTGGTAATTTTCTTCATGATTTCAGAATCACTCGCTCAGCCAATGGCTGTGGGTAATCCCTAACTTACCTCTGAGTGGAAACCTGCTTGCAATCAGAAGAGATCACTTGTGCATGTTTTGAAGGCAGCATGCAATCATCTACCATGTCTTACAGCGCTAAATCAAATCAGGTCACATTATCATCACATCAGACCCTCATCTTCTAATTATATGAATGGTTATGCAGTTGAGCTCACTTGAGATGCTACCAGGGAAGAGACCTGTTCTGGTGGCAGAATGAAACACTTACAAAATACTTATAACTTGTAAATTTAGGCTTTCTTCAAAAGATGATATTCTTAGAACCAGCAAAACAATTTTGTCTAAAAATCTTGAACAGCTGATCTTGCATGCCTGAGGACCATCAGGTCAAAACATTACTGTCAAGACTTTGGTTTTGCTGTTTAAACCTGGACTGCTTGGCTGTGTTATAAACATCAACAGAAAATGAGGTAGAAATAAGCTGACACATGCAAAACTTCTTTGAGGCTCCAGGTCTCCTCAGCACTGAAGAAACTGCAGTCTATGACATTGATGGGGAATCACTTTCCCAGGGTTGACACAAAAGCGGGAGAAAAATCTCCCAAAGGACTTGGCTGTTAAAAACGCTGAGTTTCACTGCACAGTAATTCCTGGTTTGTAATGGAGAGCTCTTTAGTAACAAAACACAGCTGGTATCATTTCACGGAGTTTAAATCGACCAGGGCCGACTAGTTTCTGAAGCTTGCCAGCTTCCTATTGCCCAAGGTACTGCTTTCTTTTGGTTCACCCTTCCTGTTCTAATTTGAATATTACAGTTCTGCCTCTGTTAGTCCTACCTGGCATAAAGTGAAACCAACAAATACTAAAATAAGCTGAAAATGGAAAAAAGGAAGCAAAAAAGTAAATATTTTCACACCCGAGCATTAACAATCAACCCAGTATTTTTCGTCATGTAGTGCTCTCGCTCCTCGATATATAGTAAATGGCATAACATGAAACCAATTGTACCTGAGCAAATTGCGTATTTATTGGAAATGTTTAGCTGAGAGTGAAATGATCCAAATAAATAAACCTGATCCATTTTTTTCTTTTGATCCAGCTGTTCCCTCATGCACCCCAGAACCACGAAATCCGGGCTCCTCAGCATTTAGAATCAGTAAGCTTCTGATGTTTACTTCTGAAGACCTCTTTAGTTTTCAGACTAAAGAGTGACGTGTTTACCTCTCAGCCTTCATCTCTTTTTCTCCCTTTTCTTATCCTGGTTGGGTTTTTTTTCTTTTCCTCTCCTCAGTTGCTGGCAGACTTACCATATTGTGCTTATACCCTGTATAGTTGCTCTAGTAACCTAGTAACCTCTATCTATAGCCTCGCTATATACCTGTTGTAACTGTTCTGCTGCCCAACACTGTCCAGCACTGGCACTGCGTGAGAAGAAGTGTTCCATAAAAATGAAATGAAGTGAGTTTTTTATGTAACACTGTGAGCATTTTCAAGGCTTTTACTTATAGGACAGCAGGTAGTGTAGCGGTTAAAGGTTGTCTGTTTAAGACTGATTGCTCCAGTAAAGGTACCTAGCTGTACAGATGGACAATGCGGGAATCCGTTATGGTTATCCGTTATCAAAGTTTCAAATATGCATCAATATAAAAATAGTGCTGTAATTGCTAGCATTGTTTTTATATGTAGAAAACCAAGGAAGATGGTCAGCTGCTTGCACTTGGACCCACAGAGATTCATCTTTCTCCCTTATCTTTTGTTTTTTTTCCTCTCACCAGTTGCTGGCAGGCTTATTTTATTTCTATTTTAGCCAGTATAGTTCCTCTTCTCTTGAAATGCATAGCATTTATCTGCAGGCTTGCTTTATATCTGTTATACAGGTTCTTTTTTTAACCTATTGTTCAGCACTCTGGGTCACTATGTGAGAAGTGCTCTATTACAATGAAGTGAATTGAATTTATAATTAAAACCCGGCTAACAAGTGAATCATTTTAGCATCCTCTCAGTTCAGAATGGCAGAAAAGCATTTAAGAGAACATGAGAAGAGTGGACTTCAGATATACTTTGTATGCAGTATCCAACTGTTGGGTACAGATTGAGGATGAAATGGTTTTTCACATACACCATCTGTTTATGCTACCATATTTGGTTTCAGCTATGGTTTTTGTTCACTTTACAGATGCCTCAGTCTCAAGGCTACATTAAGCATGAGATTCCTCAGCCCCCTGGTGCTCCCAGTGTTGAAGTAGTAAGTGATATTGACAACTGCAAGAATGGCCTTGAGGTCTGAACATCTGTGTGAGGAGAACATAATCTTTCAAGACCTCTGTAGAAAATGTTTTGGTTTTACAAGAAGAAGTGAAAGATAACTCAAAAGTTGCAACAAATGAACATATCTAGTCAGTTGCATTTTAAGTCATTATGCACATGTGTTCCTGAAACATGAGAAATTATACACTGTTGTATTTTTGGGGTTTGTTGGACTGATTTCCCTCCTAAAACTTGTATCATCTGAAATCTGTTTCTGCTATTTTTACAGATTTATCCACTTGAATTTCCACAGCAGACCCGAGTAAGTCTGCCATTGTTCAAGAGAACTAACAAATTGGAAACAGTGAATAAATTCCATACTTATTTTTTGCAAATGAGAATTATGTATGCATATGTGTGTATATTTTGAATAGTGTGGGGGGGGTGATTATCTTAATCCCCAAGAATGATATCGCAAGCTCTAATGTACCATTCATTGTATATTCTGCATTGTAATAATGCAGAAAGTGTATCCCACCAAAATATGAATGCATTGTCTTGAACTTCAATATGTTTTCTGTACAACAATGTTAAACAATAGCTACTTAACTAACTTACTTGTCTTCGTAACAGAATTCAATTCTAATAAGGAAAAGTAAAAAGTGACAAATATTGAATGCCTCATTTAATCCAGTATGATAATGAAACTGCACTTTCTTTTTTTGACATACTCTACTTCCAACCTGACTGAGTATTACAGGTATTATGTAAGAGAATGCATGATGGCATTATTTTTTTCATTTCATTTTATATTTATTTCCAGGGAGCCCGGGCTGCAGAACCTATCCAAAGGCAAACTTGTCATAACAACCCTGCTAAGAAATGATTAACTCCAGTCGGCCATCCGTCACCAGCCTCAAGGACCTGAAATGTGTCGTTCCTCCACAGGGAATTCTAGAGCTCCGTACTTGTATGTGTCAGATGCCATAGCAGTCAGTCAACTTTTATGTTGTGTGATCACTTCTCTTTAATATATACTTTCCTGCCTTTACATTCATGAGCAATTGAAACACAAACCCTGTCATTCAATGGCCAAGTGTATTTATTAAAGTTATTTATAGGTGCTGGCTTAGAGCAAAGATCTTTTTAAGATATAATTTATTCTGTAAATTAATGCTACTTCTATCAAATGTGGGAGAATAAAAACTTTTTAAGCAAGTAATCTTTTGCAGTTTTTTTTAATTCATTTCAGCATTTTCACTTTGGCAAATCAAAACTCACTCAGTTTGAGTTTTGGTTTGGACAGCCTGATAGTGGCAGCTTAGCAGACATCACTTTGATTCAATACAAGTAATGACTTTGAACCAAGAGTGCAAATGAAAACATAATAAATTGTTTCGAGTAATCAAAATACATGTTAATAAATGCAATGTTTATTGCGAATTATATTTATATTTATTTTTATATATTTGTCACAGGAAGTGAAAACATAGTGAAATTATTAATATGAAGAGTATATGGTAAACTGAAATCATGGTAAATCTAGGTTGGGTAAAAAAAATCAATGATGAGCAGAGATATGATACTATAAACTGTATGCAGAACTGGAGCAAGATCATTTTATAAACGTTCATATTTAAAAGTTTAAGCTAATTGAAATGCTTTCTTTCTAAATCTCAGATATATATGGGTCTCTTTCTTTGTTCCTGAACCTCGATTAAAGATTTTTAAGACACAGGTAACTGCCTGTCAACCACATATTTACCTCTTTTGGGTCAAAAACCTAAGCTATAGCACATGTACTAGGGAGATATGAAATGAAAATATGTACAATGTGATACTTTACTATTCTTTTGTCTCTCAGCAACCATCAAATGTTGTCAATGTATGAAGGTACCATATTCCATGCTCTGAGCACCTTATTTTCCAGTTAAAATTCCTTAAAACTGCCTGTACTATAAAAGCTAATATTCAGGGATCATAAGATATTAAATCTGTTGTCACAGCGATCAAATATTATTCTATTGTGCTTGAAAATCACAACTATTAACCTAAATTTCCAGTAACAATACATTATGCAAGAGTGACTTCTTAATTAAATCTTATGTTGAATTTATCATAGCCCTTGGATACAATACTGTGTCAGCTATTAAAACCATTTAATGTGAGACTCATTTCATACACTGAAAGACTTCAAGTCTTCAGGCTTAAACAGAAACAAATACAGCAAACTAGAAAAACATTAACAGTTTTAAAAACAAAATCACTCTCCATGTTTAGACATTGTTGACAGGGAGAAGTTTTAGCTCATTCAGGCCAGTCATCTGCTTAATGAAGCACATGGTCCTGACCTTCATGGCTCAGATTAATTGTACGTCTTGCAGAAGAGTTTCATCATTTACTAGTTTATAACCTGAGTTTTATGGTATTAATTTTCTTATTACCAGGAAAGTTGGTCCTAAAAAGAATTTTTCAGGTTTGGAATAACTTAAAATGCCACAGAAGTGACACAAGGATAGGGCTTCCAAAATGAGTAAAAGTTATATTTTTTACATTATATGAAATCAATCACTTTACTTTATATTTAAAATAAGTATTTAATATGTAAAGATATTACTTTTGGTTTACATATACAGACTTTCCTTGACTTACGACCAGGTTAGGGACTGACAGCCTGTTTGTAAGTTACGTTGTACCCGTCATAGTGATTATTTCTAAGTGTGCAGTCCACCATACGGGTAACTTCTATTCAAACATGTCGATGTTTCTGATTTATTTTGTTTTAGTTCTGTTGACAGTAGACTATATTACCCATACCACTATTACATAATTCAGTACTGTATTCTTTACAGAAGTTTCTTTTTTAAAAGTATAGCATATTCATGACACCTTTTAAATACTTCAGTGTTCAGTGTCATAAGTCAGCGAGATGGAGTAAATGCAAGCAATCTCTTGTGACTGTTGAGTCAGTAAGCCTGCTGAGCTCGTTGATGGCCAGTCATCAGTTATTGGCAGTCCTGGGAAGATGCTTACTGCTGATCACTATGCTACGATGCCACACATCCATACTGTGCAGGTACACATGTGCAATGTTTTATATACTGCTATAAGCACTCAATCGTGTTGCAGTATGTATATGATTTTGAAAAGCTGTCAGCAGACATTATCATTATGCTATAATGTCATACATGTACTGCATATTGTATATTACAAGATGTTCATATATACATGTTTTAATTAGCTATAAGATATTCATTGGCTTACCAGAACTTCTGGAAATCAAAGTTTTTTTTTTAATTTTCATTAATTTCTTTTTTATCATTGCTATTTTATTTGTTTATCATTATTAACCATCATAAACTACAAATAAAGGACAGTCTGTACTTACTTATCATCATGTTTAATGTATATTAGGTCAAGATCGGTTCAAAGGTAATATAAAAATATAGATAACAGTAGCAGTAGTACAGATTAAACAGTTTAATAGTAAAATTTTAAAATATTCCATCCCTGTCATATGACTGTCATGTTTGAGGAACCATCTTGTGATGGTGTGTGGAAATTACCAGTTAATCCTAGACTGATGGCAGTAAAACACATTTTACAAACCGAACATTTAATCTGCACACTGTGAACCTGAACAACTGACTTGAAGACTTAGTGTTTACTGTTGCCCTCCTTTACAAAAGCATCAGTTAATCTAGTGTTCATATTTGCTATCTGATTTTAGTCTGATCCTTCAGCCATTCCTTCCCAGACAGTTGAACACTGCAACAGCAATATTGCTTACTGAGCTGGGACTCCTGCAGAAGCAGAAGGCAGAGAAGAAACAATCAGCAATGATGTTTCACAAGGACTGGTGCTGACGTAGGAGGCAACCCGCACCTGGGGATATTAAATATGATAAATAAGATTGTAATGCCTGGGTCATGTGCAGTGTAAATTCCAAATAATGAACCTGTATTTGTGTGGCTGATTGTACAGGGACAGTGGAAGTTATGAAAAGATCTCCAAATGTACACCGAACACCGGATCCACTTAAGTGCACAGTGTATTTTTTTTGGGGGGGGGGGGTTTCAGTGCTGTATAATCCATCATCTGTAAACAAATGAGTGCATGCCTGAGGCTCAGTGAAAATAAGGGGATTAAAAGGCACTAAGACTGGGTGGAAGGAAATGCTCTTCTGCGCTGGACTCTTGCAGCATGAAAAATGCCGTCTACTGTAACTCATCCGCAACTCTGTGAGTTATGGAAGAAGGGTGAGGAGTTAGGCTAATGCTTAATGTGATGTTTTCAAAAATCTAAATCTAATCAGATAATAAAAACAAATAGAAATAGTACCACAGTACAATTATTTACAGATTAAACTCACAGGGTATGACAAGCAAAACATCCATGTGCACAGCCCAGGCTGTATTTCTCCACATAAGTAGGAACTTAACTTATGTCATTCTGTGTCACCCACAGAAAGTAAAAAAAAATCTGGATTCACACACTGCACACAGCTTTACTGCTTCAATAGCTGTTTTTGCTGGGATTCAATGCCAAGTCAGCCCATTGCATTGATTGAGACACAAAGACAGGAAGATCAAATAGTATAGAATAAAGTGGCAGGTTGGAGAGAAAACAGTTACTGTGGGGCACTAGACAAACTGCTGAAGTATTGTTTCATAAGTTTCCCATAAAGAACATTATTGTCAAATACATACCCATCATTTCTGGAACTCACAGTAGCATATAGCTTCTGCCTGGTCATCAGATAGTACACACAACTGATTTAGAACAGAAATTCATCTATGTGGTTCATATGTGCTATCTGAGATGGAAGTTTAACATGCAGTAGTAAGTTGAGCTGTAAAATGTTACTGTGTTATTTTTGTTCGTAACATCCAGCCGAAAATAAAAAATAATAACATTTTTCAAAATGTCTATATCCTTTTGGCAAGATACCAAAGGGTCTCTGTTCAGTTTTTTGATTAAGAGATTATGTACGTAAATTATTTATAAAGGCTCAACATAGCTAAAATGGCACTTATATTGTTTATGCAGTCAAATCCAGTTAGTGAAAAGCCTTGGAGTTGGACCCATGGTATCCAGTTATGAGGAGTATTCGCTTACCTATAGTTGTGTTTTACTTGTAAGAAATTATCAGCTAAGTCAACGAACAGCGCAATGGTGTTAAGTATTATATATTATTTTTGTACAGTACTATATTGTTTATGTACATGCACTAGTCCTAGTGTTTAGAGTTTGTAATTTCTTTGTAAAATAGTCCATTAGACATAATGTACCATTTTTACATTCCGGTTCGGTGGATTCATTCTGAGCAGTTTACAAAGTTGTCAGCTTTCTTTGCAACATGTTAAAGACTCCAAAGATGAAACACTGTCAATTAGCAGAAATTCATGCAATGTGAGCCACTACCCTCCTAAATGCAACTGACTGTAGACACTAGGCTACAGATGTCGTGTGACAAGAAAGCCAAAAACCAACAAGTTGCAACGGGACCAGCAGCTTTTGATGTGGGCTGTCACTGATGTGCAGCAGTTTGTCTCTGTTGATAGTGTAGCAGCATCCAATTGAAAAGTGACAAGTGACAGTGGTGGTGGTGCACTAGTTTATCTGACTTAAGATTGCCAAAGGGATAAATAATGTATATCCACTTAACCAGTGTCATGAATATAGGAATATGGGCCACGGGGCTGGAAAATTTTCTACACTAAAATAAGTTGTCAACTTCTCAGGTACCCATTTAAAAGTTAGTAGGACCAAATATATAAATATATATATATATATGTATGTATGTATGTATATGTATTATGTATATATATATAATTTTTTTGCACTGTTTTTTCCCTGTGGATGTTAACTTACGCCACACTTGGGCCTCTGATGAGAGACCTGGAAGTTTGAGGGTAAAGTGCAGTATTTTTGCCGTTATTAGGATTGTGCTCTTCTAGACTGAAACCAATGTTGTCATACAAGGGATCTGATTGAGCCACTCTTCCAGCTTAGGGGTCACAGCCACAAGTGATCTATCGGCAATGGGACTACCTTTGTTTTCACCTTCCACATTCTCTCTAGTTCATATTGTAACTGTGCTGTCAAGTTGGTGTAAATAGTTCTCTTGTATGCATAGTCGAGTTACCACAGTTGGGATGTTGATGTTTAACTGGTTGTTCCACCCACTTAGGAATAAGTTTGGTAAAATGGCTTCTGGGAAATGTGGGACAGAGGGCCCCACTGTAGGATGGGAATAGGGGTAGTGGGGTGTCCTCCGTGAGGCTCTGTGCATGCAAGTAGTGGAAGGAATGTTCTTTTACTTCCTGTTGGTGACAAGGTGCTAATGATGTTTGCACCCAATAAAGAGCAGTTTCCTGAAATCTTGATTCCTGATGCTTCTTTCTGTAGCACAACTCGAAGACACTGCAATATTTTGATGCCTGGTATTTCTCTAGCTTCTCATATTCCTTCTTCCTGATATTTCTCTAACTCAGAATTTCCACATCAATCACCACTGCTGCCTCCTTATGTTTTACTACCCAGTACATGTTTATCTGTGTGCATGTGGAAGTCCCACAGGATCTTAGCTCTGTTGTTCTCCACCACTGTCTGTGGTACCTTCCATTTAGACTCGGGAGTGTCCAATCCATATTCCTTACAGATTTTCCTATATATTATCCCTGACATTTGGTTGTGCCTCTCAGTATATGCTGTCCCTTACCTTGCAGCTGCTACCAGGAGCTTCTTGCATAGTCTGCATCTGGGGTTTTGCCTAAAATGGTACCCCTGTTTCAGTTGACCTGGTACTCAGTGCTTCTTTTTGTGCTCCTATGATTAATGCCTTTGTACTGTCTTTCAGTCCAGCCTTTCCTAGCCATTGGTAGGATCACCTCATGTCAGCCACTGCTGCTATCTGTGGGTGGCATATTCCACAGCACCTGCTGTGGTTCCCTACTATCTACATCCCATTTGTTTCAGACATTCCCCGAGTAGCTCATCTTTAGGGGACATTGCTTGGATGAGCTCATAGATGCTACCCATCTCTTTCAGGATTCTTGTCGTCACACTTTCCAGGCCTCTTACCATCTTCATCTGGCTGGCATACAATCTCTGGGCATTTGATTTTGAGTGGAAGGCTCAGTGTATTTCAACGAGCATGACAGCCTAAGCTGTCCCAACACTACAACTGTTCACAACACTCTCATTTACCACAATTTGACAACACTGTGTTTGTGGGTGCACATGCAGACACATTGTTAGCTCATATCACCACCAATTATTCGGTCTCTGTACAAGTTTAGGTCAATAGTTTAGTAATAAGGTTTGTCTGTACTGCAGTACTCACCATTTGGTGTTCCATGATACATTGAAGTGTTCCTGCTTCAGTACAACCAAACAAAGGACATATTTTGAATGAACTTTATTGACAACCAACCCCCCCATTTTAGAAACTACCACTCATACTTGATAGCTCATTGTGTTTTTGCTTACATTGCTGTAATGCTGTATCTGTTTGTATCTGTGTTAAATCCTTATGTTTCATTTGATAAATGAATGTTTACTTTTATTTTATGTTTAAAAGTTGTGTGTTTTATATTCTACCATGGCTATGGTAATTTAATCATAGTATGGTCTGCAAGAGATGGAGCTACAGATTTATAAGGGGGCCCTGAAGAAAGAGATGGAGAGAGAGGTGAAAGTTGATGTGAGTAGTGGCATAGTGCTTGTAACCAGTGTTGCTTATTATCTATGTGATCTTTCTGTTTTTGGACCTGTAAGTATTGTAAATAGTTCAACATGTATCATGTACTGACATTAAACTCTGCACTTGTCCTGTATTCCTGTGTCTACGACCTTGCCATCTGAGAAATCTGTGTGCCCTGGGTTACTGTTGTTTGGAGAAGATTTTTTTCTTTTTCCAGCTGCTTTTTTTTGTTTCAGTAATGTTAGTCTTTGGTTAGTATGCTCTAGGGACTCAATTATGGATATGCCATTGTACCAGAACCCTTTATCAATAAACTCTTATCCTCCCTTATTCCATCCTGTAGGATGACTAGAAGGGGTTGTTTGGCTAGTCTCATCAAGGAAAATGTTGGCTTGAGGTTCTAGAGTACTTAAACTTTCATGTCCCATGCTTCACCTCGCATACTGTAAAATTTTTACAGGATGTTATATGTTAGATTCATGGCTGTTACGAGAGTCAGACTGTTGAAAATGTCACTACTTTTTTTACATCAACTGTTTTGGAAAGATCAGAGAAAATTTAGACAAATAGACATAAATGAAAATGTACTTTAAAATAAGTGATGCATATACTATTAAGAAGAATGGATAGAAACATAAATGATAGAAATGTTTAAGAGCTGTCACAATGCCTGTGGAAGCACCAGTCACATCCAGAATTGCTGTCAAAAGCACTTAGCAGCTGTCATATTAGATGAATGACAAGGGGTGCCACAGCATGCAGTGATTCACATGTGGTTTCGGGACGCATGCAACACAGCCTTTGGGGCTTTTCCTCATATGGTTGAAGGTGACTATACTATTTCCCAGTCCAAACCATCATGAATCTCTGGAATTATGCACAGAAATCATAAGAACTGAGTGAATGCACCTGTTAATGAAGTGACAGTGGGGTTTTCGTATTTACAATGATCTTACATTTTGTATGACGGTAGAAGATTAATCTACGTTGAGCAGTTACAGAGAACTCTACAGTATGTATACGCTTTGTAGCTGTGTACTAATTTTACATCTTTAAACATGCTTTCAGTATGATATGAAAGACAGCTCACAATCATTTGCATGTATTTATTTATTTATTTAGGTAACATAAAGGGCTGCACATGTTCTCATCAGATAATATAAAGGACACATAGCTGGTTAAAAACCAATGGAAATCACTGACATTTGAAAGTGATTCACAAATCAGACATAAAGCAACTAGTCTACACATACCCCTAGAACCAGACAAATCCATTTTAAGATCAGCAGTGACTAAATGGATCACAAGCAGGCAATATGAGCATTCAAATATTGTGAACAGCTGGTGAAATGGATGAATAAAATCTTGATTTTCCCAAAATAACACCAAGGAAACTAGAAACAATTTTCTTTCTTATTGCAAAGCATGGTTTTTTTACAGTGTATGAACTTGCTATACTCAGTCAGCATAGGTGATTTAATAGTTATCTGCCTAGAAATTGGTGTAACGTTGCTGAAGACAGAAGGGATTATTTCAGTATTGCAGTTTTGAATGAATCCGGCACCACACTGGATGAGTGAGGGATAAATTATGCCGCATTTGGGTTTGATAACTGACTTCATTAAAGATTTCAGAAGTGTTTCCTATAGGGTCCAATGTGCAGGTAGTCAGTTTCAATGACAAGATCACTGCGGCCAAGTCCTGTTCACCAACAGCTTGGAAAGAAGGAAAAATAGGTGCCAGGTATGACAAATTATGTCTTCACCCCAAGTGTTGTGATGAGCTGGAGAGGCTGCTGACCTTCATTTATGTTCAAGTCTACGACATTCGTGTTTAAGAAACCATGTTGATTCATTAAACCGAGGGCAACGTTATTTAACTGAGGCAGTTTTACATGTAAGCGGTGCAGCTGCGTCAAGAGTCTTTCATAGAAGCGTAGTCCCTGTTTTCTTTAAATGTCATTTCTGGGCTTCTTTTGTACTCAGTGTGTCTACAGTTTCCCTCAGTATGAAATGCATGCTCTTCGTTCATACACCCTGGTTGTGTTCCTGTCAGGTCATTCACAAGTAATGATACAGTTACTTCCCTTAGACGGTCTCGTGGATCTAACAATAGTGCATTAGTTATTGATGTTGTTAATATGTCACATGGGAATTCCTGTTTTGCCGACCAATTTTTGATGTTTTTTTAAATAAAATAAAACCAGATTTTGGCATTCCTTTGTATCAAACCCATCTATTTGCCAGTGATGTTACATTTATCAATAAACTGATCTCTTTTCGAGTCTTTGCCAGCAGACCGCTAATGCTATTGGGGTTTCACCTGTCTAGTGTCGTTTCCAGTGGTCATCTGGTTTAAAATACTTGTTTAGACTACTGTGTGGCCTTATCACCCCTACTGCCCTGCTAGAAGATTTGCGAGGTATGGTATCTACCCCTGGCTATGATTCCTATCTTCCCTGGCCTTCCTGTGGTGTAGTCAACTAAGTGCATGGCAAAGATTTGCTACAGTTCACAAAGCGAGATTTAAATTGCTCGTAAGAAAGCAAACCCTAGTAGCAGCATCTTGTGAACAAATAAATGTGAATTAAACAAAAAAGATGAAACATCACTTACATGGCATGCTGCTGTTGAAAAATACGCCGCAATGCTAATGGAATATTAAATGAATTCTCAAAAGAGAAATTTAATGAAAAAGCCATCTTTCACAGTTTTTTGCAGTCATGACAACCAGCTTTTGAAATATTTCTTCAGACATGTCTCTCCCATGGTGAACAACTCCTTCCAGCTCAGTGTGTCCAAACCTGAAAGCATCCAGTTTGTACTTTAAGTATGATTTGATATGATTTCTTATTCATAAAAGAACTGAATACATCAACTGTACACAACATCTCCACATAATACTTCTGTAAACTCATTTAGAGTTCTCATCACATAACTTGGACTGTGTGAATATGTGCAGAACCAAACATGGCCCAGTTTTTTGTAAAGAAGAAATAAAAACCTTTTTAAATTAAGACATACTATTATACAGAAATGCTTTCAGTGAGGTCATTTTTGGACTTAACATTTACTCCTCTTTTTTCAGTGATATTCCTTGTTTCATGAAGTTATAAGATCCCTGCTAAAAGAAGTCTAAAGCTAAAATGTGTTTCTGTTTAAGTTTGACATGCTAAAATTTCATAGTATAATAAGTATAGCTACTTATAGTTACTTTATTTCATGAACAGTTTTTCGTGTGTTTTTTCTGCATATGCATATATATATATATATATACATATATGCTTGTGAGTTATGCATTGTGTTCTGTCAACTAAGACAATTTATTTTTGGATGTTTTACTACATTTTAAATTTATCGTCATTATTTGTATTTCCATTTTGGTTTATGGTCATTTTGACATTAAGAAAAGCCATAACAGGAAAAGTTCATGGCCTCAGCTGCTGTTATAATAAAAAGGCATCATTTCCCTTACATTATGCAGGTGTTCAGTATCTATTTATGCTCACACACAAAAATAATCAGTGAAATTAAGTCCTTTGCTTTGATGAATGTATAGTGAACAACAAGCCACCTATAGTCATCCTACTGCACAATAAATCAGTGTAAATGTGATGTCGTGGACCATGTAATCAATAATCAATGCAGAGCAAAAAATTGAATTTTTTAAGCCACCATAATGGTCTACTATTGCTGTTTTATTAAAAAAAAATGACAAAATAAGTATGTGCCTTCCCTGCTTCACAGATTCGTTCAAGTTTGATTAAGGTAGAGATGCACTTTGTGATTCATGAGGGAATTTTGCAATCTGTTATATGATCAAATAAGAGTATTTTTAATTTACTACAGCTCATTTGTCTTTTTCTGAAGAAAAGATTCTACTTTCATTCAATCATAGCTTATCTGTTTTTTTCCCCCAGTAATCCTTAATCTATTCAAACTCTTCCCCGGACCATTTTTCTTCAGAGTGAAATAAGTTTATAGGTGAAGTATCAGCCTCTTCCCAGGGCACAACTGTCTCACTAAATCTGTACATTCCAATAGCTTGATATCACAGAAACTCTTTGCCATATGCCTCCTGCTGAAACTGTCTCTCAGACTGCTAAAATTAAATATCACAGCAATGGCTGGCTGCCTACCTTGGCCCATCCTTGGGAGACAAGCACTAGAAGTTATAATGATACATTTTAAATTATACATTAGTGCCTGATCTACATCTCAAACACCAGGTAAAATCTATTATTGTCTAAATTACTACTTCAGTTAAACAAGGAAGTGTTAAGCAAAGTTAAAAAGCTATATACTGTGGCTACAAAGCCGAAGAATGACCAGACCATCTAACTTCTGCTTTACAGCAATTATCTGATGTACAACACGGATCATTAAAACAAATATTTATCTGCTTTGTTTGCATTGGGAATACATTTTTTACCAAAATTTTCATGTGCACCACATAAGAGCTAAAGGATCATGACAATGTTGCCATTAATGATCCAAAAACATTTGTATTTTCCTGTCTTGTGCAGATAATGAATAATATGGTGAAACAGTGCCTGTAGAAAGCATCCGATATTAGAATTTTTCAACTGCATGCTATTCCAAAGTAATAAAGGAGAGTAACATATTTATTTGCATAAAAAGATGTAACATATAACCTCTAATCTTGCAAAAAATTCCTCTGATCAACCTGTGATTTTTATAGCAAAATCAAAAATAACAGAAGAGGATGAATTTCAAAGGGATTTAGGAAAGTTGATTATTTGCTGTAAAATTACTGTTCATGTGAGAGGTTGTGTGGTTCAGGCGTTGTTCAGACTTCACCAGGTGTTGGAACAGATTGCCCTCAGGAATTACAGTATCTGTGTTATTTCAGAATACTACCTTCTCATCCAAGACCTTGTCTATGTTGAATATGCATCTGAACATTTCAGACACCCTCCCCCATCTGTTTCAAATTTCCCATGTGGTAAAGCAGCCACTTTGTACATTTTTCCCTCACAAAAGGTCCTTAAAGTGACATTATAACTTTCATAATCTTTCCCATAGTAACTGCCACACACATAAAAATGGCTCCCACTCTTTTCTATGTGTAGCTATTAGTAATGTAGAGAAATCTACATTTGAATGATGTAATAAATAAACATATAATTTACCCTTAATGTTGAATATTACAGCTTTGTGTTCATAACAATGCACACCCATTGTCACAATACTGGCAACAAGGCAGATTCAAAATATAGCACTGTGTTTGTGGGTGTACACACAAATATAATGCTAGGTTATGTAAAAGCTACTAGTTGCCATTATTCAGTCTGTGGATAAAACATTTACTTTCCGTTTTTCACTTATGTTACCATGTACATTTACTGTACCACAGCTCTCACATATGGTTTTCCTATAGTGGCAAGTTGTGAGGCAGAGGTGGCCACCAAGGTGGGACAGAACCAAACAGCAGGATTCACCACCTGAAGAAATTTAATATCAAAAGCAACCAAAAGATAAGCACACATCAGTTGTATTTTACCCAGCAAAAGCTCCCAGTTCCCAGACCAGCTGCCTTAAATAGTGCTGCTCCTTTTCCTTGCTTAGCTGCAGCTGGTCCTTATTCTGCCCCTTTGGGGATAAGCAGGGGCACAAAAACAGGAGCTGTCCATCATGTGAACTCCACCACTGTCAAGGTAGTGACCCACCAGCTCACACCACATCATTTTGACTTTGTTCTTGCTGTTCTTCCAAACTGCCACTGTGGGATATTATTTACTATTTCCAAACTCTTAAACAGAGGTATCTGTTACTTAGGCATCCAAGAAATCCTTTAACCCCAGTGTTCTCTCTGCACCAACACTACTCTTTCCCAGGGATGTTGGTGTGGCACCATTATTGCAATTTTTCACTGTAAGGGACCTCATTATGTGCTGGATGGGTGTACCTTAGGAGAAGCTGCTTTTGTCACGTGCTCTGTAAAATCCATATTTGTTCCTTATTCTGTCTATGCAAGCCCTTTCCTCAGAACACTACCATCTCGGCATGCATTCCTCTTTAACAGGTGTGATATGATCATATTTTTGCACTTGAAGTCTGATACCTGTTATGGGTTCCCTGTCAATACATCCTTGTGCTCCTGTGAGAAAATACCCTAGTCTGGATTTATTAGAAGTTGAGTGCTAGATGTAATGTAAAAGTTTAAACTTTGTGATAGTTGTATATGGTACCTACAAGAACTACTGCTAAATGATATTTCAAATGTCCAAGCACATTTGTTAGGATGCCTCGAAACATATTTAATTAACTATAACATTTTTTCTCACTGTGCACCAGCCTTGATGGAAAACAAACTCTTGGAAATGCTGAGTTATATTCTGAATTGTATAGCAGTACATCCCATGCTTGTGTTTTTATATTTTGCTTTGAGATGCTGGCATAAGATGCTCACTCCTAATTTCATAAAAAATTGAAGCAAGAAATGAAAGGAATATTAATATTAAAAATTTGGTCAACTGTGTATTTATAAACAAATGGCTATACATGACTTCTGCCAATAATGTGGACCATCCTCAATTTGTTTCGATTGACCTTTGTCACGTTGAAAGAGAATAAGCAGACGTGCGCAGGCACAAATGCGATGAACTCCGTTTATTGAATGGGGCGTTCCGAATTCGTGGTCACAAGGCAGGCGAGGTTCGGGTCCAGTAAGCAACTCAGTGCAGGCAGACACACCGCAAAGGGTGAGACTAAATCGGTGGTCAGGTACAGGCAAAGGTCGGTAACAAAACAAGACTGGAAGAGAACTGCTCGGTATGCACACATGAACCATGGGGCAATACTTCGCATTGGGCTGTTGGCAATCGCCGATCTAAATAGGCACCACCTAAGAGGAAGCAGGTGCAGGTGATCAGGAATCAGGAGGGGCGGAGTCCGGAGCCGGGGGCGTGACAACCTTAGTGCAGACAAAAAAAAACACAACTGATTACATTTTATTCTAGCATTAGACTGCTTTATTTGGCTTTTAAAATTTAAATTAAATATATTTCCAGTTACGTGGCATATTGGCTTTGTCCTCTAGACATGATACTTAAAAATTCACACCAGGCATGACAGATGATGTTTGCTTGAATAGCATAAGAATATTGTGTGCCAAATCCAAACTGTGCTCAGAGGTCATCTCCAATTTTCCATTAACCTGTGTAGCAGGGTATAGGATTTTAATTATATTTTCTCTTTATCTTGTGATCACTTATCAAAAGGATATTTTGCATGATATGAAATGCAAATTTAACAAAGCACCGATTACATAAATGGCCCTCTGAATGCAACTCTAGTGAAGCACCTACAGCATCAATAGCCTTCAGAATGCAGTTTTAGCTAAGCATCTATCTATTGCATTCATACAGTTCAGTATTTAAGAAGACTAAACATGTTTTATCCAGGCTCATTTGGCTGGAATGATTATGTTAACATGAGTGTGCCACTGTTAGCCTCAGTGATGGCAACTAATAATAATAATAATAATAATAATAATAATAATAATAATAATAATAATAATTCCCAGTAGCTGTTGACCAGGGTTACATCACTGTAGTAAAATTTTGTTTCACTCCTCATTCAGCAACATGAGGTTTTCAAATATGAACAGCTCTTTTCAGGTTTTGCCCCAGCATATCCATCTGATTCAGATTAGGACTTTACACATATAAAACATCCTCAATCTAGGAATGAGAAACCATTCGTAAACCATAAAAATAAAGCCTATTAATTTCAGTACTAATTATGTTTTAGGGTTGCAACAAGCCAGGAAATGACAGTGTGGAAACTTTATTTTTAAATGGCAGCAGTCACAGAGTGTCATTGCAGACCTGCCCCTGATGCTCTCAAACACACTGACCATCAGGGAAATATCTCTCCTATAACTCCTCACGACCATTAACCAGTGATTTATTTATTTTTTGGTCTGCTATTACCAACTGTCCTAAGTGACAGTTGCAATCTCTCCATTCATCACCTCCATCTGTACTTAATACTCTTCATTTAAACCAATACAATAACTATTCATGCAAATCTACAAACAGCAAGGCATGCTCTGTAGTATTTGGAGTGAATGGCTGCATTTCCCACAAACCCTACAGTGGTGACACATCGTGTTTTGACATGATATAAGAATACATATGTTTTTATAAGTATTCTCTGAATTTCTTTAGTTCAGTGTGTTTTATTGGCACAACAATCTGCACATGTGTACTGTCAAAACAAGCCAACAACAGTGGGATAAAGTTGTACTTATACTGGTCATAACATGAGTGAAATACAGCAGGATACTACACAGAAAAGGTAGTTCAATCGTCTGATATCGATACAGAGAAACACCGTTTGCCTCTTTCAAGTTTTTACTGCCTGGTAAAACAAGTCATTCTGAAGAAATATAAAAACACAACTTTCACAGTACTTATACAGATCTATCTCTATGACACCTTTTGAAAAGAGTCCTTCTGAATTTTTCAAGGGGGACGGAAGAAACACATTTTGCAGAAACAAACACTGACAGACAAAAGCAAGCTGCTATAAGCTCGCACTTGCCTTTCTGATTTGTCTTGGCAGCATCTCTTCCTTTTTTCCATTTTTGCAGTGTGTTTCATGTGGCTAAATTGCTCCTTCATCTGCATATCTGTAATAATGATTGAAAAAGATTGAGAAACTGATGCCTAATGTGAAGGTCAATTTAGCTTATACATGAACAACAGCTTTTCTGTGCTAGATCTTTCTCTGAAATCGAGGCCTAACTTTTTTCAGTGTATTTATCTGTGCATTTATTCATACATTCATGAATTCCTATTAAAGTAAGTTATGGCTACAGATGTGACATTGATTTCCAAAACAAATGAACGGTCTGAAGTGTGAAAAAGTTTGGAAGGTATTTGACAAACAAGGTGGTGCAGCCCTCTTAAAAATAAAGTCCACAGGAGACGTGAACAGCAGCAGTGCACCCCTGCCCCCCCCCCCCCCCAACAGAGATTGCACTAAGGTTACCAATAAAATTTTGTGGGGGGTGGACTCATTTTTCTGTCTAGTACATCCTTTATATGTAAGTATTGTTTGAAAAAAAATGAAAATCACTTGTGCTTTTTTTCAGTAAATCAAAAGAAAAAGGACACTTCACAAAAGGAGCTGCAACTGTAAGTGCATACATCAGAGTTTGCTTTGTTCTCTTCTGTCCTTGCTTTGAAAATCACTGAGAGCATATGGCATTTTCTTAAATGTCATTTATTTATTTATACAGAAATTTTTACTTTTCTCAGTTGAAACTCCTTGTGCAATATCAGTGTTCATCGTTCCACAGAGGCTTTTTCCTTCTCTGTGCTTTTTTGTGAGATTACTTTGTCTGAGACATTAAAAAAGAGCCTCAAAGCTTTGTTTCCATTAATCTGCAGGGAGAGATACCACAATACTATTTCTTATTCTCTGTTATAACACCAGCGTGTTTACAGCAACAGACACAATAAACAATGAGCACTTGCATAATGATAATTATGTATGTAATGATGTATGTAATAATAATAAGAAGAACAAGAAAAAAGCAGAAGAAGAAGAAGAAAAAGAAACGTTAAATTGCAGGTTATGAAGACTGTTATCACTGGCTATGAATCCATTATCAGGTGCCGGGACCATTTTAGTTACTCTAATTGCTGAGATTATTAATGGCAGTGCTGATTCCAAAACATTTCTCTTTACTAATACAGCATATTTTTCCCATTTCGAACAAGTTCATAAACTCAGCATGCTGAAATTACACCCATCGCAGGTGGCATCTGCATTTTTGATCCTTTTGAAGGTTTTGATCGCCTGCCCGCTCTTACACAGCAATACCGCAGATCAGCATACAGCAGAAAAGCACCCAAGTGGTGGTGAACCAGGCAGGTGCAGAGCATAAACACCAAAGCAGATGTCCTGTGCCCTGTGGGGACTGCAATTAATCGGCTTATTAGGAGATGCCTGCTGACTACTGTCACCGACACGACAGGGATTTTCTTCCCTTTTGCGACACTTCAGACAGGTGCAGCCATCTTTTCAACACCCTTTTATATTCTCATTTTACACTCCTGCCTTTCTTGGTCTGCTTTCCCTTTTATTCGCCGGCAGGAAAATTTGCAGGATGCTTAAAAACTTAAGTTTTCAGAAAAACGCTGGACTGCATTCATGGCAATCGGAATTTGATTTGCTAATATTATGCATCCACATTGAAAAGCTAGGCTGCCATATAAAGTGTTACCCTCACTAAATTATTTCTGCCTTTCAGTAATTCAACATCTGCTGTAATGTTTAGATAATGATTTAAATGGATTGTTTTTTCTTTATTGGTGCAATAAACAAATACATTTGGCAACAAGTGCTCATCAGCATCTGGATTACAAAAATGTTAAATGTGGTATAAGGAAAATTACAAGTAATCCTTTAGTTATTAGAACAGCATAAAATTCTCCAATTTTTTTCCCTTAATTTCATAGTTTTTTTAATCATTAAATGTTTAAAGTGTACTCTGATGGAAAAAAAGTGCTAGATACACGTTGTTTTTCTTACATTCTTTGACATTTTCTTTGTGTTAATTAAAGCACAAATACCAAATTCTCATTTTTGTGTAATCTCAGCTCTTTCTCTTCAAAAATAAACATAATTCCAACAGTCCCATCATTAGGACTAACACAAAAATCACCCAGATGAATACAGGCCTTCTTTTCTCATACTACTTTATCAATAGCTAAATAAAATGAAAACAAAAAAAAATACCCATCTAGTTATTTCTGAGCTATTGGGTAGTAGAATTAAACAGCACTTTTGTCAAAAAACAACGAATGACTGGACTTGACAGAAATCCCGTTTTCCGCTTTTCCCCTTTTCAAATAAAGATAACCTCCTGATAAAATTTTAAAAAGAAATATTCATTTTGTGAGCACCTCAGGGCAAACATAGGGAACAAGTTTAGTGTTTCCCTGTATAATTCAGTTCAATTCGATTCAATTCAGTTCAGTTCAATTCATTTTATTTTTTATACGGCACTTCTTCTCACACAGTGACTCAGTGCTGAACAGTAAATTAGGGTAACGGAACAAAAAACATGTACATAGTGAAGCTATAGATAGAGGTTAAATGTTAATGAGAACAACTATTCAGGGTATAAATGCAACACAGTAAGCCTGACAGCAACTGAGGAGAGGAAAACAAAACAAAAAAAAAACTCTCAACAAGAAGGTGAGGGGAAAAAATAAGCCTCTGGAAGTCTGAGTAGCAGCTGCCCACCGCTCCTGGGCTTCTACACATAGAAAATAGTGGCAGTAGTAACAACCAGCAAAGGTTATACTAAAGACAACACTGCGAAGGACAGTGAAGCTGAGTCAAGTGATATTGAAGTGCAGGTGAGCTGGTCACATCATTAAGGCAGGGGTTCTTCAGCTCCTGGCAACATGGATTGCTGGTCTTGTCTGGCCTCAGTGGTGGAGGTCAATAATGTGCTCTAGCAGTTCAAAGAAACTCAAACAAAGCAAGTAGAGGTTAGTATTTAATGACATTAAAGACAATATAACTAAACAGTGTAGACAAGATGCAGAAGTGAAGCAAGCAGGATTCAACAGTACTTGCGATGAAAATGCCAAGGAAAAGAGAAACGTATTAAGTAGTGATTTAAAGGCCAACACAGAAGGGGCATTTCTGACATCACCGGCAGACTATTCCAAAGCTTAGGTGCTCCATAGCTAAAGGATGCCTAATGTGGATGCTTCTACTGCAATCTTATTGATCACAGGTACTTTATAGATAACCAGCATTTAACGACCGTAGACGTGAAAATCTACGTACTAAATATGACCTCATCGTCAGACTGTTTCCTTTTTATGCTGGAACAGAACAGTGAGGGGGAAGGTGCTATGGAGAGTTAATAAATGTTAGGATTTTAAAAATGGGGTGTAGTGTTAGTGGGAGGCCCTGGAGCGGTGACATATTAGTGACGTGAGAGTAATAAAATGTAGTGATATTTATTTTATATATCATGTGACGTGTTATGTCCTTTTTTCCTTTCCACCTTTCCACTGAACTATCATCAGCATGTGTATCGCTTTCTGCAATGTCTGCCTATTCAACGGCATTAACAGTACTTATATACTAAAAGGATCCACAGTTAAAGAGCACAGTTTAAGGGTAATACAATGATATATCAAGTGTTATTACTGTTCGCCTGTCTTACACCTGTTGGGTAACTGAGCTAAAGAGTAATAGAGAAGTATATTATCCTACGATAATCACATTTTATCAAATACCTTTTTAAACTGTCCATCCCTACATTATCATAAACCACTTAATCCTGAGCCTGTCCCAGAATCTTACAGTGCTAGACTTTGAAACTAACCCTGGATAGTGTAGTTTCATAGCTTACCATTAATGCCATCACAGGGTGGTCACATACATGTGTCATTCACAATGATCAATTAACCTGAAGCATATGTCTGTGGGAGGAAACCCACACAGACACAGGGAGCACATGCAAATTTTACACAAATTGGGTTGGATTTAAATTCATACCCAACCAGCTCAGGTAATGTGAGGCAGCAGTGCTGTTCACCGAGTTACTGTGCAACTGCATTTTTTGATCTACTTTATATTAATTGTAAACGTTATCTACTTTTCCTGAAATACATCAATATACAATTGGGAAAAATAAAGCTGCAAGCAACATTTCTATTTGTCGGAAAGGATTTTGTGCAGAAGAAATCATGTATGTGGTGTGTCACAAATGTATGAGTTTTTTTTTTAATAGGAATCCTTATTTAGTTGTTATGATCACCTGGTGCTTGTGAGCTCAAGTGCAGGTGTATAAACAGTGAAGAAGTGGTACAAAGAACAACCTGGTGCTATGAAGACAGTAGACTTATGAACACAATAATAGGAGGATTCAGGGATGTGGAAAACAGAACAGCCCTGTGCAGGACTGAGGATTGTGGGAGCACAGAGGTAAGTTGAACACATTGGGACACAGAGCAAACGACAGGAACAGATGTAGAAGGTCTCAATGCACAGCAACTCAGGTCAGACAAGCAGAAGGTCCTGGGAAAAGAGGCTTATATTTAAACATTGGTAATGACTGGCTTCAGAACAGTTGTGGCAGAGAAGAAAAATCACTACAGTTATTGCTGCCAGTTGATGTCCAAAAATGAATAAATAAGTAAATACACTTGCTGGTTTGTGTGAGCTGCCTTCACAAATTCTAGAACACCACACACCATCCCTACTATCATTTCAAAAACGACTGCAAAATTTTAATTATTGAATGATTATCCAGTTTAATTTTGTGAACTGGTGGGAGGTGGAACTATGGCAGGGTCCTGGGTAAAGCTTAGAAACTTTCATAATGCTTATTCCCTCCTTTTCTAGTTCCAAGTACAGTAGCTCTAATGAAGACAAGCTCCCATTGACAGAAGGATGGCCAAAATTAAAATGTGCTGAACACAACCGTCTGAGGGCAAGAAGGAGTGCCTATATACACTAAATGTTGCATGGACTCCTGTATTATAACAAAGTAAATCCTGAAAAATATAATTGCAGCAAAACCTTTTCTTTAAACCACACATTGCTGAACTGTACACTCAAATGAAATACATGCACTGTCAAAAAGATATAATTCAACTGAGTAGCTGAGGAGAGGTAACATTTGAAATTTATATGTTGAGAATTTAAAGGATTTGCTCTGACTAAAACTGTAACAGAAGGGTGGAGTGATGGCAAATGAGTTAGCTCATTTGAAATAAATTTACAGTAAGCACTTGCAACTGAACTACCAATAAGCATAAATGTAGTTATAATTACTTAGCAAGTGACTTGTAATATTCAAGATTTTTATAAGGTTTTGATACGCTTGGCAGGGCAGAAGTTACATAGCAAGTCATTTCTACGGTAAGTAAGCAAAAAGTAATGTAAATACTTTAAACAGAAAGTGAATTACACTGCACATTTCTACACTTTCTTCCACCTGGATGGTAGCAGTTTGATTCCTAACATGAACAGGGGTGTCCACTATTTGCTTTATGATACCTGGCAAAGAACTGAGACCATCAAAAGCAATGTTAGTATGATGAACGCAGTTTCTCCATGCATCTTAGGTCACATATATATCAAACCAGGTTGACATTTCTTTTAGACAGGCAAATAACTAGATGTTTAAAAGTCCCTAGTAACAGCAAAGTCATCTTACAGAGGCATATACGATTTTTATATCTGATATTTTAAAAAGCTAATGAAAAGCAGTTTGGCACTTTTAACTACAGAAAGTTAGGTCAAGCATCTCAAACAGCAATTTTTAATAAAGCACGCCTTTATTCACACTTTGTTACACAATGTATGAATTGCTCAATATAAAAAAGTAGCATTGTGAAACTGTTGTCACTTGCTCATGTACTGAGATTTGTGGAGTTTCCGAGTAGACATCATAGGATCTCTATAAAATATGGCCACTTACACTTCGTATAATATTTTTGTGACTGACTTTTATTTCAAGATACCAGAAGTGCACCAAAGATGAATGATAAGAGCAATGAGGGTTTTCAGACATACAATAAATTCAGGGCTAAAAATTAAGATCAGTATTATATTTGATGTGTGCAACAAATTAATTTGCATCATTCACAGACAGAAAATCCCAGTCCCATGGCCCATGACTGTGATAGTGAACTGCGAAATATTTTTGTTTGCCAGGAAAAATCACAAGCTAATATTTTTGTCTTCTTCAAGCATAATTATTGAATTTAAATTCTTCATAAATGATGGCTACAATCAATATAAAAAGTCTACACATCCTTATTAAACTTACAGGTTTTTGTGAAGTAAAGGCAAAAAAATGAAGAAAAAACGTCAGACTCTTTTTCTAGCTTTAATGTGACCTTGCAACCAATAAAATTCAGTAGAAAAACAGAGAGTTATTGTATTACATATTTTATGTCACTATCAGTTGCTTTTCACATATCGGTTTGAATTACTGGTCAAATCTAAGGATCAGCCGAATGCCGACAAAATTAATTAAACGTAAAACATCAACCAATACCAATATGATTCATGTATCATTGCGCAGCCCTACCTGCAGCACCTCAGTTGTCCCCTCTGGACAGGTTTTTGCCTTCTGCTGCAGGCTCATGGTGCCATAAAATTTGCTGAGACTATCATTAATGTTAATGCTTGGTGAACTGTATACAGCAAAACAAATGCAATGTTAATTGCCTTGGCAGACAGTGGGGAAAGCATTTTTTTATTAGAAGTAGTCTTGGTGCACAGTTCCAAGAAATGAGTGAAACATTTGTGCACCAACCTTGGTTTGCGTAGATACACAAACCACCACCCTGGGATTTCTTTGTCACATTTCTGTCCCCTCAAAATATAAAAAGTGTTTCTAGTTCAGTTGGTGGGTCGGGGACGTTACTGTGCAGTCACGTTTCTGTGAGAATGAGAATGCACCAGGCTTTCATCTTGGACTCTGTAGCATGCCTTAGCCTGAGCAGATCCATATTGCTGACAGTGAGCAGACATTAGCCCTAGAAGAGAGTTGGAATCGTTGGCTTCAAGGGTTGGCTCCTCAGTCTGGCTCTCACCCCAATTTCACAATTGCTTGAGCTGAACAAGTGCAGGTACACACACACACACACACACACACACACACAGTATTACAGAGTCATTACTAGTCATTAGAATTAAGGGAAACTGGGAGCTGCAAGGGAAGCTGCCTGGTTATGTAACCTAATGTAATGTTATGTTATGTTATGTTATGTTATGTTATGTTATGTTATGTTATGAAAACTGATCAGATTTATAAGCATCATTACTATGGACTTTATGTGCATTAAAAGTTAAGTTAAACTGCTCAGTTTTAAAGAGAAAACATATACCTGAAATTAGTGTAAGTTTAGCATTTTTGCTGAGGAGGGAGTTTGTGGCATTGGAATACAGTTTTGTTCTGCTCTGGGTGTTTTTTAAAATTGGTTATTATGAAAACAAAATGTTACGAATAATAACCTTGTTGTGAAGGCTGCCTCTTTCACCCAACAAGTAATTATGAGTAATGAATACTGATGAAGATGAGAAGGTGCATACAAATCTGTGTATCCTGTGGGGATTTAACCTCTACCTATAGCCTTACTATATACCTGTTATCTATTGTCCTAATCTCCTGTTCAGCACTCTGAGTCACTGTATGAGAAGAAATGCTCTATAAAAATGAATTAAATTGAACTGATATCGAATGTGTGTTGGACAAATGTCAGCAATATGTTTATCAGTGTTATTTCTCACTTACAATATTAGAATCCACACAATTTAAAATGCAACAAATAAACTCAGAGCATTGTTATTGAAGAGTTTGGTATATGAAGCATGATGATCACAGATACAACTTCAAAAAAAGGAAAAGCAAACTGAATTAATTCCGAATTACTGCATGCAGTGTTATTTTCACTGCCTCATAAAACTAGCATATTTGACCGGAGATATACCTTAATAGCCCAGCACTGCTGACATCTTTCTTGTGTGCATTAAAATTGTATTTTTTTGACTGACAACCTATTTTTGCAGGTGATAGAGCAGGTCCAAGAAGCATCAATCCTTGTTGTTGTTCGCACATTAAAGCTGTGAAAGGGGGGGGGGGCAGTTGTGCTTAAGGAACCTTTACCCTCAGTCTCTTCCTTAGGAGATCCATCATGAAGAAATAACCAGTGTGATACATGAGAGTTTTATGTTCCCCTTTTGAGACAGACAAGTCAGCTTTCATTAATTTAGGGTGAGTGAAGTCTTTGACCTTCTAAGGGGTAGTTTAAACCTTTATAAGCACCCTTGGCCACATCACTATTCAGCTCATGGACCCCTGGGATGGAGACTCAGCAGTACACTTGCTCTGGACCGTTAGAACGTCTTCAATTTCAGGGGTTATAGAACTCTTCCTAGTACTACTAAACTGTTTTTTTTTTTTGCATTTTCAGATCAAAGAAATGGTACCTTGTGTCATTTTTAAGCTTACTATCATTTTAAAGCTTACTATATATCTATATATCATTTGTTCTGTCAGATAAATGTTACCATTTTGCAGCAGATTTTGATCCATAGTGTAGGAACATGATTTAGGATGTCTATTGTTTTGTAATTTTGTTTTGTATAATATAACTACTGATAATAGCAACTTCAAACTGAAAGCATGTTAAATAATACATGTAATTTTACATTATCACCTTGTTACAACATATTTAAATCCACTGGAATATTGGAATATTGTTCACACAGCTTTTGTCCTATTGATTTATTAATAAGACAAAACACTTGCGCTATATCCCAGGGTTTTACAGTTGTTAAAAACAATGTATCAAAAGTCTCAGACATGTAAATGATTTCCATTCTACTACTTTAGTGTCTAGAAAAGTTGCCCCTGAAGTTATGCATGTTAAAATAACTGAATAAATTATGATTGTAATATACCAGTAAAATATCTATTGTTCCAACTCTCTTTTTTGCCTTTTTTTTATCCAGTGGTCTTTACAAGAATCTTTAGCAGCTCACCCACCCTCTCCAGTCATGTAGTGGTGACTAGTTACCTAAGCTATTCAGCAGGGGCAGAATTTACATGAAAGTACTATATATATTCTTTCAAACTTTGAAAGTACTGATCAATTCTGAAAGTAGTGTCAGTTTTATAAATAAACCATTGACACAATTGACAATAATAGCTTACAGCATCATAGCAATAGAAAATAGCGTTCTTAATGTTTTTTTGTTTTTTTAATCAGAACACGCAAGCATAAATGACGGTAAATACTATACGTGGTGTTCCAGAAAGCATTCATTCATCCATTACCAGTAATTGCTCTTCCACTCAGGGCTGCAATGATCTGGAGCCCATCCTGAGACATGTGGGACTCAAGGCAGGGCACACCCAAAGCAAGGCGTGGGTAATAACTGTGATTGAATAAAATGGAACAGATTGCATAAATGGAATTTGTCTCACCGTGCTGGGTTTTGTTATATTGTGATTTGAGAATAATGCCTCAGTAATTCTGTTGAGGCGTTTTTTTAACCTGAGACTAAAAAAAAATGACACTAATGACAAAGATTAATACATATGGAATATTACAAAGTGATTTGTAATCTTGAAGCTGATAAAAACTTGCTTTTTGGTAAAAAGCTATGCAGGATTAGGCCATGATGAATGTTTTCTTTTGATAGAAAATACACCTCACTCCATCTCTCTGAAATTGCTCAACGTAAATTTAGATGTTTTTAATTATATTAAAATAGAAATATACTAGGGCCCACAGATTTCTTGGATGGCAAAGTCGCCGACACAAGAACACAGTGCATGTGCAGAGTTTAATGTTGGTACGTGAATATGTGCCGACCTATTTACAATATTTAAGTCCACAAAATTGCATACATAATATACAATAGAATGTACAAAGTCTATACAGCTGCACACCTTTAACTGCCAGATTGACACACATCACCTTTTGCCCCTCTCTCTCCTCCTCAGAACCTCCTTATAAATCTGAAGCACCACCCCTTGTAGATCATACCATTTTTAAGTTATAATGACCATGGTGAGACATAAAACACAGAACTTTTAAAGACAGAATACATGCAGACATTCGTTTAACACATCAAAGGTAAGCAGTTGACGGGCAGAACAAAATACAGTATTGAAACAGTGTAAACAAATACATACTGAACTGTCAAGTATGAGCGGTAGTTACCAAGCAGTAAGTGGGGGGGGGGGGGGGGGGGGAAAAAAAAAANGGGGGGGGGGGGGGGGGGGGGGGGGGGGGGGGGGGGGGGTGGAGTACAATAAAGTTAATTCAAAAACATGGCCTCTGTTTGGCAGTATTGAAGCAGGAGCAGTAATGAACAGTAGTGAACCATTAGGAATAACGTACTATGGCAAGTATCGCAGTACAACAAACAAAAAAAAACATTATTATAGGAACTGAAATTCTACACACAGACAGAATAATGTTGGTGACATGAGCTAACACTGTTTTTGCCTGTGTGCCCACAAACACAGTGTTGTGATGTTGTGGTAAATGAGAGCATTGCCATGAGCAGTTGCAGTGTTGCGACAGCCTAGGCCGCCACGGCTAGCCTATGCTCATTTGCATAAGCAAAGAATAAAAATGTTTTGCATTTCAAACATGCAATAAGCCCAGTTAATCTAATGAAAAGGAATAACATTCCTTTGAGCCTCCTATTTGGAGGCAAGGCTTTGGAAGACTTGCCCATTGTTGACCTTACTCAAAAGCACAGTCAAGTCCTTTGTAGTAAAAGGACCTTCCTTGCACTGCCCACCCTCTGCAACATACTGGCCATCCTACCAAATTACACAATAAACTAAGAAGGAAAATTGCTCACTGTCTAAAAAAGGAAAAACTGCCAAAGTTTAGCAATCTAAGTTTGGTCTGTCTTATCATCCTTTTTAATGCCTTCCTAATATAGTATAGTATTAAATTCTGTCATTTTATTGTCTAATTTCTGTCTATTTATTCCCTTTCTATTTCCTTTCCCTTTTCCTCATGTTACCTAATATTTCTGAATATCTCGTATGCATTTTTGTATCGTACTACTTACAATTTATAAATTGTAGTATCTGAAGAATTGTTTGTCCTTCATTTTAATATCTCATGTATTCCCCCAACTCTGTTTTTTTCTTTTTTAATTTTTTTTTTTCCTGCCTATCCTCTTTTACTCTGTCTCGGTGTCTGGTTAAGGTGTCAAAATCAGTTTATGCATAGCTTTTAGAATTTTTGAATTTTTTATTATCAATTTTGAATTGATATTTTTTCTTATCATTGTTTTATTTGTTTCATGGTTTATAGTTTTGATGTGGTTATGGGTTATGGATAGGTATTGGGTTGACAGGTTCAACAAGTTTTCTAGTAGTTTATTTAATACTCAGTCTATGGCATTTTGGGTGGCACAGTGGTTCAGCGAATAGCTCTGTCACCTCGTAGCATCTGGGCTGTTCTGCTGTGAGTGCAAGTCCAGTTCAATAAAGCTGGAGTTTACATGTTCTCTCTGTGCCCGAGTGGGTTTCCTCCCACTGTCCAAAGACATGTATTTCAGTTTAATTGGTCACTCTAAATTGCCTATAGTGTCATCATGTGTGTTTGGCCACATTGCAATTGACTGGCATTCCATCTGGGGTTGTTTCATAGCCTGGCACCCTTGCGGGATTTGCTCTGAACTGCCATAAGATTCAAATTCTAACAGGCAGTGAGTGAAAACAAGGCAGTAATGGCTCACAAACCATGACAGTATTCTGTAATGGCAGCAAAATATGAATTTCATTTAAAATCTACATTATCACCTTCCCGCAAACATTCTTCGTTGTTTAGCTTATTTGGCAGAGCTGAAGTAAATTTGGCTAAATGAATGCAAAAAATCATAAAGCATAAATGTGTAAAGCTCAGAAAAACATACACTTGAACATTTATAAGTGTATCTGCTGCCAAAAGCCACCCAAAGTAGTGAAATCACCAAAATGAAAAAAGTGGTTTAATTAAAAAAAAAAAATCAATCATAATGATTATAGTGACAAGTTTTGTTTATAGTTCAGCTTTTTAGTCACAAAGTAAAGGTGAAAAAGTTAAAAGAGGTGAACACTTCTCAAAGGAATTGTGTATAATACATATACGATCAGCCATGTTTAATCAATCTCAGTACAAAGTCTATCAATCTAAACCGATGAAATTAATTAAAATGATTTGTTTTCAGTGAACTGCTGCATCAGCAGGCCAGGAAGAGGAAGATTTGTCAGTAAAAAACTTTTGGAGTTAGTGAATAAGTGCCTTTCCAGAAAATGCACTTGAAATGCTGGTAAACAAGAACATTTAATGCATGCAAAATACAGAGAGAGAACTTCTGCTCCACTGATTCCTATCAAACTGAGCAGGATGGTTGTCAATCAGTAAGTGTCAGTTCTACCAGGGATATTTACTGTGAATTTCATATAGAGAAATACATGCAAATGACTGCAGCACAAAATTAAAGTAGCCACTAAACAGTAAATTAGTACATCCTCAGAATGTTTTCAAATGCTAAATGTTTTCAACCATATCTTTATTTGAGAACACGTCGTTCAAATGTGTTTTTGCAGAACAGATTTTGCAAGAAATCATCTGACTTTGAATAGTAAAATGTAAAATTGACCACAAAAATTATTTAGTCAATAAGCAGTAAAGAAGTCTTAATTACAATATAATTTGTAAGTACTGTATATACATAAGGAATACTTGAGCTTACAATATTTATTATTATAGCGCAGAAGTGATTTCAGAATTTTGTGAAAACTTAAGGTGGATTTCACTGGGCAAAGCAATTTTTTTGATGATCTGCATACCATATGTTGCAACACACACACACACACACACACACACACACACACACACACACACACACACACACACACACACACACAGAGTTGCCAGCCATACAGTTTTCGAAAATAAAGGCCTTAAAGCTGTAATCACTGAAGTGCAGTACTGAAAAAAGGATAAGAAAAATTGTGATATTACTATATACACTGATCCCAAAGGAGGCAATTGAGCAGATGTCTGCTTTGGACACAGGTCTGTTTAGATGAATGCCAGCTTTACCCCTCCCTTTGATATTCCTTTTCAGAAGCCATTAGAAGTGAGGGATGAATTATGAACAGCTTGAGAGCAATAAATAGATGAAGAGCAAATTCTGAAACTATGAAAGGCTCAAGGTGTATCATCCTAAAGACAATCATAAAAGTATATGTGTTTTTCTTTTTCTTTATAATATATTTTTCTATATAAGTATAGTTTTGTCTCTCTGAATTAAGATGCCCCTCCCTGCTGGCCTGTAGGATTAGACACTGACTCCACACAGTTTGCATGTTTTCCAAGTGCTCCCAGTGCTTATGTGGGATTTCTCCAGGTGCTCCAGTGTCCTCCCACAGTCCAAATGTGTTTCAAGTAGATTGGTGACTCTTAATTACCCTTTGTGTGTGTGTGTGTGTGTGTGTGTTTCAGAAATAAGAAATAATTGGTATAAGAATGCTAGCAAAAAAGACGTAAAGCGTAAAGCCTGAAATTAATATTCATAAAACTAAAGAAACAAATGGCTTTAGCAATTAAGTGTTTTATTTATGCTTTTCTCAGTAAGTTTAAACAACACTTCACAAAATTGTTCAACAATTTGCTTTTTTTTCAAAAAATGTAAATTTCAGCCTAAAATTCCAGTCTCAATTTTAGTTTTCACCATAAACAGCAATATGTAATGAAAGGACACAGTCCATGAAAAAGAAAACAAATGAAAAAAAGACAAATACTTTGTCTGGCAAACCCGATGAGAGAAAAATATATTCACTATTATTTTTAAGCCATTGCCAAGGCAATTACAAAACTACAGTTATGTAATGACAGTGCACTTGGATATACTTCAAGGCACATTTTGCTTACTACAGAGGTCTTGGAGAGCTCCAAGAGACCGATTCTAAACAACCGACTAGATAAGAATTGTTTTTTTCAGCAGTCTTAGAGCTGCATATTAAAAAGAACTTTTTAAAGAAGAAATTTATGGAAACCAAAAAACATCAATTTAGTTTTGACCTTGTCACTGGGATAGTCTCACAGTTGTGAACCTAGGGCATCAAAACCAAAACTCTAATGAATGGAATCGGAATCGATGCTACACACTCTATTGTTTGCACAAATATAGATTTAACATGTGACGTGGATTTGGGAGAATGAAATGGCATGAAAGTTGAGCACTCCTTATATACAGCAGTAAATGATGCTGTCCATCAAGCGCCTCTGACCTTGTTTAGTTTTGATAGTAATTCAGGGACCCAAGTAAACTTTTGGCCTCATCAACATGTAATTTAACTTCTAATTTATATTCCCTTAGGGTATGAGAAAATTCCTTGCATTGCATGAGATCGATAATTCCTAACAATTCATAAAACACGTTGTGCTGTGCATCATGCACACATCATAAATGCTTGGATTTGTTGCCTAAAAAATGACTACCATCAATCTGACATGATTCAATACAATCAATGTGAGTCAAGACAAGTTAGCAAACATGAATAAGCGAGAGTCCAAAAGAGTTACGGTCACACCGAACCAAAGTATGACCAGTACAAAATGTTCAGCTAACAGTGAAAGTTCTCAGATGACACATTTGTAAATGCATATTCGCAAATGAATGGGGTTATGGTAAAGAAAGAAAGAAAGAAAGAAAGAAAGAAAGAAACATACATCAAGAATTTTAAATTATCTGCTAAATTATCCAACTCAGAACTACAACTATTGTAATTTGGGTCTAATTAAAAAGCATAGAAAAACCTACAGAAAGATAGGCATGTAATAAAGCACTGTTCTTGTCAACATTATTATACCAAGAAGAGCTTTAAAGGAAAGGCCAAGGAGGACCCCACTGCTGAAAGTGAAACATAAAATCTTTGCCCAAACCTATTGAGAGAAACCAACATCCTTCTGGGAAAAGGTTTAGTGGACTCATGAAAAGAGCAATTGATCACAATGTAGACCAGCAATTTGTTTATAGGTAACAAAATGAAGCGTAAAGGGAAAAGAACGCCCCACCTACAGTTAAATATGGGGGAGGTTCCATGATCATATGGGGCTGATTTGCTGTGTATGGTACTGAAGCCCTTGAAAATATTAAGAGAATTGTGAAATCAGAGGATTTCCAAGGTGTTTTAAAGCAAAATGAGTGACCCAGGGTCAAAAATCTTGGATCCTCCAACAGGACAATGACCCAAAACACATCCAAAAAAACAGAAGAATGGTTAAAATGGGGAAAAAATTCTCCAGGAATGAGTTTTGGTTTCAATCTCAAACCTTTGGAAAGAACAGAAATCTGCTATTGATGAAATAGATTCTGTAAACATTTAAGAGCTATGACAAACTGCAATAAAAGAGTGGGTGAAACCACCAGCAGAATGAGGCAAGAAATGTATAGATGAATGTATAGACCTCCAGGCCAGCAGGGAGGGGCAGCGTACAATTGTTTAGAGGCTGTTATCATTGCCAAGGCTTTTGCAACCAAGTATTAGTATAGGGTGCCTATAATATTGACTAAGACATTTTCTTTCTCTTTATTGAGAAAACTACATGTAAGCTCAACAAACATCTTTTTGTTTTATAACTTTGAACATCCTATTAAAATATTCTGATGTTCAGAAGTTGGTACATTTCCAGTTTTATTTCTGAAGATGTGCTTGATATTCTTAGCATACAAGGGTGCCAATAATGCTGACCATAAGGCTTGGCTGGAAAAATTCAGCCTTGACAACAGAAGTTAATAAGAGTTTGCATGAAGGAAATGAACACAGCCATGGGTACCGGAAGCAAAAGCAGACATGACATGAAAATGCTGATGCAATGGCTGCAGGAAAAGAAAAATCAGAACATAGCAAACAGGAATCACAATAAGCTGGCATGTGTTGAAAGCACATAAGCAGATGCTAAGGACACAGAGGACACAGGCATCAATAAAAAGGCCCACGAAGGGGTGTGACTGTCATAGCCAGTGAAAATATCCAAGTTACTCTGCCAGTGGAAAAAAATAATAGGAGTGTTCCCATTTCCTAATGTGTAGAAGAAAAATCTATGCCAGTACATGAGACAGAACGGTCGAATTAAAGCACGACATGATTAAGAAATTATTTAGAAGCTGCTGCATTAATTTGCCGCTCCATATATTTGTCACATATGAATGACATCATATTCTTTGCCTAAGGGTGACTTACAAGTTCACAACTGTTCATACTAGCTTGCTTTCAAGGGTTAAAAAAACCATTAAAAAATTATATACTGCATCACTGTCTTAAAGGCATTGAAATGGATGCACAGCTTGCATGGAAAGGGAAACGACATTTTTAGAACATTAACATGTTTAATACATAGAGTTACAATGTTTATTCAGCATTAAGCAATGAATGTAATGAGACAGGCTCAGTATTGCAGGTCTGAAAAGTGTGGCGTTGCTTTGTGAAATGTTCTATTTTTCTGTACCAGTGGTTTGCAAAGGCTGCGCAGTATTAGACATGATCAAATTTCTATGTCCTTGACACATATAAAATGCATGGAAGAAACCTATGTGATACTTAACACAACAACCCCAGCCAGTTATTATTTGCACAGTTTGCTACAGTATTAAAGCATAAATAAAGATACACATCTTCATTTTTGCACATGGTTTTTGGCTCAATAATATTTAAATTACCTTTATTTTATTTTGCATGTGAGGCAGACAAATGATTGAATAGACAAAAGTAACTGGCTTTACGAGGAACCTATCAAACATTGAGTTCTAATCTAGAATTTTCAGAAACCAATTATGCCAAGTTGTGTATTTTATCACAAACTGCTGACTGGTATAAAATTGTGAAACTGTGAGGACAAAAAAAAATCTAATTTAGTTGCAGACTTCAACAGTTTTTGGCCACAATGACCACATTTACCGTTTTTTACTAGCTTACGCAAAACCATCCCCCAGTCAAAGCAGATACATAACCTGTCCACCGTGAGTGATACCTGCTGTTAATCGACTATTCGCCCACTAGCTTGTAGGAAACCTACTGTGTCAAACAGGGAAGAACTTCAACCACCAACAACAAAGGACAAAGGGCAGAATGTGTTCCTTGGAGTCAAAGCAAGTGTTTAGCTGACATCTTAACAAAAGTCCCCGCACTGTAGAGTATTCAGCATTTTAATACGGAACCACAAAGGGACCTGAAATCAGAATTATTTGCAACTGAAAGATTCTTTAATTCTCACTAACAAACCTCCTTTGACCTTGATACATGTATTGTGTTTGTTCAAGCAACGGTAGCTCATTTAAAGTGTCAGAAGCTAAGAGATAGACGACTCTATTGACATTGTCAGTTTTGAGTGTACCATGTGGACCTGATTTGCTTTTACTGTTTTAATAAACTGCTCGGTGTAGCACCTAATTGCAAATATGAATATTAATGTCACTGTCTCAAACTCATTCACAGCCATAAAATTATTAATTTTGAAAAAAGGAAAATGGAAAAAAAAAAATCACAGAATTTTTAGTACCCTCTTAATTCTAGAACAGCAATATTCCTTTTGTGTCTGTTTACGCCTGGAATGACACTGGGTTGATATGAGATATGTAATTCTTAGAACAACTTAATCTCATGAAAACATATTCCTCCACTGGAGATAAATAGTTATGATTAATTAATTTATTTTATCTTTGATCTTTGTGAATCATTATTTTACTTTCTTCTTTCAACTCATTCTATGTTCACTGAAGGGAAAAACAGAGGGAAAATTTAGTATTTTTATTGATTTACATATAAGCACAAATAAATTAGACCACCAGTTCAATTTAATAAATGCATAACACATTCTTCAGCGATTTCATAGTGGAAACAGGAAAAAACATAATGCCTAACCCAACAATTTGATTAAAGATTTTTTTTAGATGTCGTTGGCTTTGAATTCAACTAAGCATTGAAATCATAACCTAATTTCCAAATGAAAAAATGTATTCCTTGTTAACCCATGAACTTATAACAAACAGAGATGACACCAATAAGTAAAAAAAAAAAAAAAAATCTATTTCTTCAAAAGGTTATCCACCTCCTGCTGAGCTGACAGCTTCTACTGGGAGGTTCATATGACCCAGTCTCTGAGGACAGTGCGGCATACAAATACCCTTACTTCTAAAACCAGATATAAGCCTGGTACTAATTTGCTTCTATCATCGTTTATTTGAAATCTAGCAAAACCTCCTGTGGTCTTCATCTCTTGGTCAGTGCACTTTCGCCTGTCTTCAGCTTGCTGCTGCAGTCATTATGGCCATTCAGAAAGCAACGTAATTTGTGACTTTTCCAATTAAAATAATTGCATACTGGCAAGGAACAAATAATACCATTAATAATTATCTTCCTTTCTTGTAGTGTGACCTCCTTTTTTGTCACTGCTACTATAAAGCATGGTCACATTATCACATGCGGTTACACTGAGGACTGCTAATGACTAACTGGTGACAATTTAAAGATATTAAAAGGCACCCATTATCTACCCATTATACAAGATATTGTGTAATGGTGAAGATCTTGGTGAAGGCATTCTTACTGACTCGGTATTATATTAGTGTCCAGAATGTTTTTACTGCTGGAGGTTTATAATTGTCATTCTGGACACAGAATGTCATTATTTTTGCATTTAGTATTTTATTTTTAGAAGCTGCTATTACTTAGGAAAACATATTTTTACATCAATGTTTAAGAAGGTGCAGCTCACAAAAAGTCCAGCTTGTTGATTTTTGTGCTTGAGGCCCAGCTTTTTGTTGTTTCAAGGTTATGATCTAGCTCTACCTAACACTGTAAACAAAGCAATTCAATATATGGCAGTATAAGCGCACAGTATACTGAAACATTCAGCAAAATACATTTTCCTCAGATGACATGATTGATATATGATGATCAAAGATTTCTGTTGCTGATAATATGATTAAAATAATTTTCATTATTTCCTAATTTTCGCACTTTAGTACAGCTTAACTCCTTTAGAACAGCTTAACTATTTTTACCAGAATCTTTAAAATGTGTTGCTCTTAGGCAGAAAATTTGAATCATAATTCAATTTTAATTACAAAAATATAAGCTTAAAAACCACAAATAGCCATATGGTGAGTTTTGAGAGCCTGCTCTAAGAGGTAACACCAGCGTTTATAAAAAAAAAAAAATGTAGAATTTGAGGTATAAAGTACTGCTTACATAGTGAAGAATTCTTGATGTTAATTCACCAGTGTCTTTCAAGAACAGTGTTGATGATGCACTCTGGGATCAATTAGGTTCCATGTATTTCAGCGATAACCAGTGCTGATTTGCATATCGCTTTAATCACAGCTAAAGCTACAACAGAGGATGAACCACTGATCACACCAGACATATAAGTGGCCACAAGTAATCTGAATATGAAAGACACTTGTAGAGGCTTCACAACCTTCAGGCTACTGTTCACCTTGAGAGTGGAATGTGCTCAGAACATATGTCCCAGTCTCATGAAGAGACGAAGGTTTTTGTATAGGACACCATGTAGACAAATGCTGGAAATCCACAATAATTTAAAACACAGATGGCCACATTTTCCTGGGTGGGATAGTGGTTCCCATTTGAACAGGGTGCCACCCTACCACCCCTCCATATTATTTGGCAACTAAATATGAAAAGTTTATGCAAAAAATGAAGGTTCACACTTTTAATGCAGTTTAATCATTGAAAAGCAGAAATTATACTAAGTTTTCAAAGAATGAAAAATGTGTAACTATTAGGGGAAATAGAAATTTTATATGTCCCCTTTCTCTCTCTCTCTCTCTCTCTCTCTCTCTCTCTGTCTGTCTCATACACACACCTACGCTGTCTAAATATTTATTAGTTAATTATAATAATGTATAATGTAGCCTTTGCTGAAAATATTGATACAGGAAAGAATATTCTCTTGTCAGACTTATTCAACATCCCACTGAGTTCAATTAAATCTAAAAAGTCTGCTCCCTTGCAACCATATGCACTTCATTACCCTTTATTGTTATATTAAAATAAATTTTCGCTACTGAACCAACATCAAATCATAAAATGCTCTCACCCAGCATTCTAGCAGATTATCCTCCTGTTGACAGAAAAGTTACAGAACTGTTGCAGCTCCAGTAAAAATAATGAACCATTTCAACATAAGACTGCTTCCCAATAAAGGGAGATGACATTTTTACTTTCTGCTCTTCGTTGGTGAATCTGGAGGTAACAGTGGTAACTGATGGTCTCTGAACACCTTTGTACCATTCAAATTTACTTGTTTTGCCTATTGAAAAACAAGGCACTTGATACAAGTCAATGTGAATTTATACCTTTTGTCTTTTTTCAATAAAGATATTCCCAATATTGCCATAACGAAATTTTAAAAATAGGTAGAATTTCTTAATCCAAAAAATGAAGTGAATCATTTTAGTGCCTGTTTTTAAGTGGGTTAAGATTGTTTGTCTCTATTTTGTAATAAATATGTGTACCTGTGTCATTGTGGCCAGTCTGCAGTAATGCAAAATGTGCCTTGTAATTATTTTTTAGAACAGTGGAATTACAATAAGGAAATGTTCAGCAGAGTAAATATATCTAGCACTTGAATTCTGAAATGCAGGTTCTGAGGAAGCATGTCTGCTGCTCTCGGATGCTGTGGTAGACCACCTGGACCTGTAGACAAGTACAAATGAAAAGGACTTAAATGGCCAGAAGCAAAAGTGGAGGCAAATCCTATCCTGTCTCACTACTGACTTAATAAAATGCAGAATATTGTTAATAGCTAAACACATAAATTGAATTATAAATATAGAGTGGGTGAACTTTATTCGAAATTAAGCAGTATGCTTGCTTGATAAGAAAATTGCACCAGCAAACAGGATTTGTGGAAAATGCAGCATCTTGCCTGATTTTATGCAGGCAGAGGCCATGTTCTTAACAACAAGAAGGGACAAAAATTTAACCATGATCTTATGGTGATGATTTTTACCATCAACTTTGTACGGTAAACCTTTGTAGCTCAAGCTATTTTGGTCATCCAAGTCTGCCCTTTGCCAGACCTGTTACAGGTGCACTCAACACAAAATTAAGGCCAAAGTAGACACTGAATATGGATAACATTCAACCTTTTGGACATTTGCTAATGAAAAATATTTTTTATATTGCTAAACAGTGCTTATAATATAAGAGTCCCAGGTGAATATAAACTCGGAAAACACTGAATCCTTCGATCCCCTCTATCTTGAGACCAGGTTATGCATGATAAACCTTCTATCCCGTATGTTTGCATTTTTGTTTCTCATTTTTTTCCTGTGGACGTTGTATTTGGACATCTTTGATCCTAGTTCAAAACGCCAGCACATTGCTGCTATGATGCTGGTATTCACTGAATTTAATAATGGTGCTAAAAGAATTGTTCCATTTCTTTGGCAGAGCCTACAACATTTTATGATAGTACAGAGAAAGAAAGATGACCATTGTGAGAAATGCAGAAAAAGAAAAATCTGTAATTTTCAGTATTATTATATATTTAATCAAAGCAACACATAAAAGCTATCCTGGAATGTGATATATACCAATTCTTTTTTCCTTAGTCATTGGAGAGCTGGAACTGGGATATTATTTAACAATACTGACATAGATTTTATTTAGAATGTAACGCATTTCTATTCACAACTTGAACTTTCTCCATGAAAGCATTTCCAAAATATGAAAGAAAAATTATATGTGGTATACAGTAGTGCTGTGCTCTGCCTTTGAACACAGTGGATCAGTATTTTCTCTTTTTATCCACACTAAATGGGGTGAAAAGCACGGCGAAGCCTAAGAGTGGAAGCTAGTTCACTTATTGGCCAAGCTGAGGATTAATTATGGGATGCGCAGATGTTACGGAAGCGTATGCTGTCTGTGCTTAAATAAAACACATATAAATAAATGGGAGAAACAAATGCCTGGAGGAAAAGAGTGATTATATGAGCTGGAAATACTATGGATGAAGAAAAAAGTTCAGTCAAATGTAGTTTTATTCTCTGAGGGGCTTTTAACAAAGCATGAAGTGCAGCATTTCTTTGCAAAAATTTGCATTTCTCATACATTTCAAAAAATCCTGACAATGTGGTAGACGCATTAGCTAATTTATTACTGATGCAAAATTCCTAAAGCATAGTAAAATGGTCCTCCTAAATTATAAATCTCTCCTCACGAGTGACAAATGTTAACACGGATGTGTCAGTGGCATCTCAGTGACTGAACCTGGTTTATGAGCTACGTACCCTGCAGGTGTGAAAAACACTTTGCAACAAGAAATTATTACGGGAATACGCCTCCCTTATGATGCGGAGGAAATCCATAAGGAGAGCGAAAACCAGCTGGACCACAACATGACATTCTCACAGCTCAGGGTTACAAAACACGACCTCCAACTAGCAAATTTATCTGTACGTATGAAACTATATGCATCCCATAGTCTTGTTTTTCATTAACATTCATGAGCATACCAAATGCAGAGTCATAATAAATGTTTACACTGATCATTTTCTTACATGTCATAATTCTCAATTTAGGTCAACAGTGGCACTTAGGAGCCTTGTGAGACATGTACATTAGAACTCCCTTGTTAGAACGGATTATGGTATCAAACACTAAGAAATGAAGAAGTTTGTCTTTATTTTTATGATCAAGTGATATTTAGAATCTCTGTTTTTTTCAGTCCAGACTACATGTATAATTTTTGAATTAAAGATACTTTATAATACAGTTTATCAGAATTTTCCTTTGGACCAGTTCTTCTGGAAAGCATTACACTCATAAATAAGAGTAAGACTGTATTTGCATATTTGTAATCCATTTCCAGACAAAACTAGCTAATAAGAATCAGGACAGCACAGTGGGTAGAAGTGCTGCCTCACAATGCTCGGGCTGTTTGGGTGTACATTTGAATTTAGCTCAGTCTTTGTGAGGTTTGCTTGTTCTCCTTGTGTCTGCATGGGTTTATTTTGGTTTGTTCTGAGTCCTCTGGTTTCCTACCACAGTTCAAAGACATGTTTTTCAGGTTAACAGGTCACACTAAGTTGCCTGTAGTGTGTGTACGTGTGGCTGAGTGTGAGTATTGCCGTTCTGTAACTGACTGACATCTCATCCAGGGTGTAGGTTCATAACCTAGTGCCTAGTGATTCCAAGATAGGCTCCATACCACTATGTCCCTGACCAGGATAGAGCGGTTAAGAATAATGGATGGATAGATGCAGCAGTGTAATTTATTCAGTCAGGTTTAAAAGTGGATGCCTAATCATAGACATTATAACTTAAAAATATTAAGGCACTCACTTTGGATTTATGCTGTGGTATTTCTCACATGCGGCAGTCTGAGAGTTATCGTGACAGTATCAACACTGTGTTCTGCAACAGTGCTGGCACTGACTGCAAAACACTTTTGTCAGTGTCTTTCTAATTAAAACTCTTACAATACCTGTCTCTGGATCTATTGTCAACAAGCAATGTCATGTGAAAATCTGGCACGTATGAGGTTACCATTGAAATCATCTTATAACCTGACTAATTTACTCCCTATATCTAGCCAGTATTTTTCCACCTCCCACATCAATTCAAGGTCCTTCTCAGATAAAGAGGTGAGAGGTGACTTTCTCAGAGTCTGTTTCGACTGCTAGGATCCAGTCCGTGCCACCTTTAACTTTGCAGGAGATGAGAGCAAAAGATGATGATAATAATTTCTCAGCTGGTACGTCCTGACGTGTTTCCTTCTGTTTGCCCAACTGTCACTGGTCCTTCATCCTGTCCATGATAGTCATTGACGGATGTCACCGACATCAACCACCGTCATGTCAGAAAGTTTTACAAGCAGCCAGCGTGGCACCCACAGCAGCTTCTAGCTTTTTGTGTTTGGCTTCACTCTCTGCTCTGTTTATCCTTGCTTTTGAGCTTCTTGTGTGCTTTGTGCTTATTGCTTGTATATCCATATGTTTCCAGTTCTAACTGCATGTCAGTGCCCTGTGTTATTATTAGTGAGATTGGATTAATTTTGATTAGTTCTTTTTGCTGGCATCACTTATGTTCCTTTTCCCATGTGTTTTTGTTTATTTGTAATATTTTTAAATTCTGCAAATAGGTAGGTTAGGTATATATATATATATATATATATATATAGAGGTTGTATACAGTTTCACTATCAAACATTCATTTGTAACCATTGTATATATATATTGTTTAATGTTACACCCCTGCACCCCTAGACAAGTTGGGGTGTAACATCAGCATAATAGAAAGTCTTGTTATCTGCTAACTTCAAAATTATTCTTTGATGTTTTTGTCAGTAATGGAGACTGTCCTTCAGTCTACAAATGTTGAACAGAAACTAATTCTAAGGAGACATTGGCCTGACTCATAGATATTTAGGTACTTAGCATTTTACACCTAATTCTAGGGATAATCTTTTCAAATTAATAAAATAATTATCAAATTAAGCAGACTGGGATCAGTTCAACTAGAATACAAATGAAGTAGTTTTGCACAAACCAGGATAATAAACACTAATGAAGGTGTAACCGTTTCAATTTAAGTGTCTTCAGCACAAGTAGCTCACTAATCTACTACAGTTAAAAAAGACTTTCTCCAAGAATTTATGCAAGATTCTGTTTTTTCTATTTCTATTCTATTTTTCTGTTTTTTGAAGCAACGTAGAGGTGATTGACCAGCCCACACAGACACAAAACTAAATTTAAAAAATATTTTTTAAAAATAATAATTAAATAAAACTTGAGAAGTCTTTTAGCATGATCCTCAGGTCAAGATCAGACAGTGGAGTCAGTTGCATTAGAACTCTATGGACTCCTGAGCTCTTGAGTGAGGGACACAATACATGACTTTTGTGGAGTATGTTGTCAGTATGTATGCTAACACAGAGTGGTAAAATTGACTGTGTGTCACTAGCAAGTCTCCAGACTCACCTGTGGTTGAGTGATTAATACTTTACTGGAGGCCTTGAAAAACTTTTTTTTTCTTTTGGTGAAATGAAAACAGTGAAAATGACTTTGGGTTTTTGCTAAGATGTGATCCTTGAATATTAAATAACTGTATTAAATTGGAAGAGACAGTTTCATTTTCCCATTCAAATGGTTTTGGTGGAAGAAGCAATTAAGTTGCAGCAAGTTGTAAAACTGATGATAGAAATAAAACATTTGTGGCAGTGCCCATCTTATAGTCATATTCCTCGATGAGAGAAGCCACTGCTGACCTTCCAGAATGAAGCAAAATTGACTCTTGGTGCCCTGGGGTAAGGTAGCCATAGCTGCACTTTGGGATGTTTCAAATGAAAGCAGAACTCTGCCCTTCTTGGTCATCTCCCCATATGCCATCTTTCCATTTTTATGTTTTCTCTTTATATTGAAAAGTTCATTCCCTGCTTCATTGAGTGGGAGATGCTTGAAAGGGTCTGAAACTACTGACCCCTATAAAAACTGTTATATGTAAGACACTAACAATATGAACGATGCATCAAAAAACCTTTGAAAGAAAAATGAAATGGACCATCCTTTCTTGTGAAAACCTGGAAAAAGATTCTGGAAAGGAGCCAACGATTGCAATTAAATTTTTATAAAATGACAACTTGTCTGTAAAACAGACATTGCCTCTCTAACCAAAAAAAGATCCTTCTGAAGATTCAGGGCAACAAGAGAATACCCCAATACAAGGATAAGTAACAATGACAAGAGATTTTTACCGCAGATTCTATCCAAGCATTGCCTGTAATTAAAATAGGATATAATAGAGGAAGAGAACCCAGCTGAAACAAAAGAATTGCATATTTCGCTTGAATATATGGTATGAAGCAGCACTAAGACTGTCATACCTAAGCATGCACACCACCACAGAAAAAAATATATTATCTACACCTTTGAAAAAAGTGCCAAGAAAAGAAATGAAATGCACTTTCATTTCTTGAAACAGTACCTGTCTGAATATCAAAGGCCCACAAGAATCAAACCTTCACTGTTTGAAAAAAGAGCACTTTAGGGAAGGAGAAAATAAAATTTAGATTTTAGGCATGCTGTTGTAGGCCTTTTGTGATATTTGAATTTAAATGTCTGCGTAGAAAATTGAGGAAATAATAAACGACAAAGGCATTTGCATTTCATTTGTCACAAATACTTAGTCATTCATTCATTTGTAGAACATGCACGACTTTATTAGTCCATAACATACAATATTGTTCAGACCAAAGTGCCTTAACAATTTACCTTTCAAATGAAGCAAAGATATTATTACTCTCATTCCCAGCGTTGCTCAGTGCACCCCTCAAAACATAGGATTATCAGTAGAACAAACATACAACTTCTCTGCTGTTCTTTGGCTGCCAGGCAAGCACGGATTACCTTCGTAATATTTTTAACTATTTAAACACTTAAGGAATTAGGCAGATTTGATACTGCATCAGCTTTAAAATGTTAACTTATATGGACACACACACACACACACACACACAATTGTCCTATAATTTACTTGTATTCAGCTATACTTTGTGCATTTTTGAGTATAAAGTGCTCCATGTCAGCCTTCCACAGCATTTCATACAAAATAAATATAAATATTTGGTTTTGTACCAAATATCAATCACCCGGTGATTTGCATTAGTCTAACTGGTGGGCTTGGTTTCATTTCCATTTCTCACATTCTTAGGTGGCTTATTTGGGCACTTTTACCCAGGGCACTGAGGAGGTGTTTGCAGTTTACCCTCCCTCCTGCAGCAAGAGACTAGATCAGCTGAGCTTTCTTTATAGTGGCAGCTGCTGTGAGCAAGCTGGTTTGGGTGTGTGTGCGTGGGATAGGTAGGAATATTTTCTCAGATTCTGGTTTTGTTTGAATGGTTTTAAAGCCATGCTCAGAGCTGTGTTCTCTTTTTACAGGTGCTGATGGCTCTTTTACCTGTTGTTAATTATTTTTGTGTTCAATAATTGCAATAAATTTTTAGAGATTTTCATTTTCACATTTTCTTTTTCTGGTGATCAGTGTCAAAAAAGCCCAATTAAATCCACCGTGATTCAATGTTGTAAAACAATAAAACTTAAAAAACAATGAATACGTTTTATTTGCACTGTAAATGTTTTATCTGGTTTCATTTCATTGTCTGGTTTACTGTTTTTATGACATTTTGATTGGGTTTCAGTTTTTATACGTATTATTTTAATCGCGTGTCGAGCCATTCCCGAAGTGAGTGACTGGTTGACTGGACTGGCTGGAACCCAACCTTCTTTTAGGCATCTTATTGAACTCTAGTTTTCAGGACCTGAATCCTACGAACCTCTACAGTACAAGCGGTGGAGGTCACAGGTTTCTATTCAGTGGTCTACTTCAGCAGCATATGTGCTATTGATGTCCTGTCTCTGCAGGCACAGTCATCACATTGGGAGTCACTGCCACTTGAAACCCTACTGTAAAATGTAAGGTGTTCCCTGGTTGGGGAGTTTGGGAGGAACTCTGTTCTGCATGAGATTAGTTTGTGCGATTATACCGTCACAGGTCTTGTATACTTTCTTTTTATTGCAACTGAAAGGATATACTGTGGTTTGCATGTAGTGCACTTGAGGATAATCTGTTTACTGTGTGCACCTTCTCCAAGTGTGCTCTACCCATGCTCTAAGTACCTGGGCTGGTTGCATTTTTGGATGGTTGGATGCTTTAGCACTTCTTTGGATCTGTTTTAGTTTAATGCAATGGCTTTTTGATTTATCTTGATAAATTATGCACTGTTCCTAATAAAGTTAATGTTTGGTTAGAGGTCCAGAATCCTGGAATCCTCCCACTGCGGCCTGGGTGCGTGGAAGTTCATAAACTATTTTTCCTGTTGCAGCTCTGAGGGTGGCATAGACTCGGTGCATGTACCTGTTTTACACTTAAGCTGGTATGGCTTATTTTCCCCTTAAATCATTGCAGCGACACACCATGCACTGAAAGGTGCTGCCATAGTAGCAAAGTATTAAAGCTAGTAATAAAGGCTGTTTCAGTCACATTCACTTAAATTAGCTACAATTTAAGCTAAAAAGCTGTACATATGATTACCTATCTATTTTTATTATATGTCACCAGTGTAGATATTGTACAGGCTTATTGGGTTCAAATGCCCAGATAAGTGCATATTTCTCAGTTTCTAATGTAAGTGAAACTTAATTTCAACACAAACATACTGTATTTAACAAAAGTAGACTCGTTCCCAAGCTTTGGCTTTTTTATGAATACAGTACACTGGTTACAACAAATATCTGAACATTTTTGGAAAACTTCCTGATGTGTATTTTAGAAAAAATACCACGGCAGACTCAGGTTAGGACACTTTCGGAATTGTCCTAACCTACCCGACAGTGCATGTTCACGGATGTCAGTGTAGTGATGCAGTAGAAGTGGATCTTTTTTTTCTGCTATTTGGGCAAGTGACTATAATGTTGTGTGAATGTGTTTCATGTCAGTGCTTCATCACCCTATTTGTGACCCCAGTTCTGCTCTCCTCCTCCTGTTGGAGTGAAGCTGTGTATTAGTCAAATGCTTGCACTACAAGTACACATTTTTTCTGGCCACATATATCAAGGTTTGTTTTTTTCGGAAATATTTAGTCCTAATTTACTCTTTTTTCAAATTAACCCAAAATGCAATATTTTTGGTTTACATGTTGATATCCTTTAGCAAATTCAGTTTCCGAAGCAAAACATTAAAATTTAGAAACATGTATATTTTTTGGCATTGGGCTAGTTATTTCTCAGTTCCTCAGTGGTAACATTTAGCATAATGCGGTTTGAATCAAGAGCCAGATTAATTTAAATCCCATTCATACCTGAGCATTGAACTGTTTAGATGGAACAAACCAGTCAACCCCCTCCGTTTTAGTTAGTAGCAATTTAAATGACATTTGATACAGTCAGACAATATGTACCATTTATATAAGCAGACAGTAATAGTCTAGACAACATTAACATTTGTATCATTTCATGCTAATGGTGAAAGTTACTGGAGTTGGTATACGAGCTCGTCAATCTGTCTCCATTAACTTCGAATTTGATCGTTTGAAACATGATGTATCAGCTTCAAAACTGAAATTATAAAGTGAATACGTTACATAAGTGACGGAGTTTAATAAATCTTCAACTGTAAATTAAAGTAGGCTTGAGGTTGCACTTTGTCTTCACTCATCAGGGACCTCTGAGTTCTGATGCTCTCAGAAGACATGATGTGAGTCATTGTGGTTTGGAATTGGACAAGATGAGGCTAACTGGAGTAATGATTAATGATGTTCCCAGTAAAACAAACTCAGCAAAGGCCATATTTGTTATCCCATATGAATACCACTTTGAAGGCTACTCTGACAGGAACAAGATACTTAAAAAAAAAAACTAAGATTTTGACTGCTTTGACTGGTTTTGGAGTTATTTTGTGATTCAATAAGAGACCCTTATATTAATGCTCTTTTTGACTTGTTTTACTTCATAATTCAAGTTCTGAGCAAGTCTTGTAAGACTTTTCTTGAAAAACCCTGCTGTGGCTGACATAACAGCCTGAAGAGGAATTTTTATCGAGCAAACAATTCGTTGTGATGGTTGAGAGAGCACAACTGTCTTCATGTCCTGACCTTAGCCAAATGACAAGTAGTGATTATGAGAACAAACCTTTATTGAATCACTGTGAAATGTTCAGTGTTGCAACGGACTTCATTTTCTGGTATCCAAAGTCATTCCTTCTAGTCAGGCTAGGTATTTAACCCACAGTTAATTTGATTCATTTTATAGGAAAAAAGAGACCTAAAGGAAAATGCGCAATTCCCTGGGAAATACTCCATAACTCTGTTACATTATTTATTTGGCTAAGTAACCTGTGTAACACAGAGTTTTAAACATTTATTGCAGCAGTGTTAGGTTGAAACTCTTTCATTCAACAGCAAGGCCCCACTTTTTGATCACCGTAGCCTTTTTATGGATACACAATACAAATATCAGCATTTAATTAAGAGGTTTATGTACAATTTTCATGGAAAAGAACTATTCAACATGTACAGTACTGTGCAAAAGTCTTAGGCACCTGTGGGGAAAAATGCTATAAAGCGAGGATGGTTCCAAAAATAATGCCATGAATACTTATTAATCAATAAACCTTTTAAAAAGTGCAGTAGACAAAAAAAAACCTCAGTCAAAACAATATTTGGTGGGACCACCCTTTGCCTTTAAAACAGCTTCATTTCTCTTATGCAAACTTGCATGCAGTTTAAGGTAGAGGTTGGTAGGTTCTTCCAAACATTTTGAGGAACTGGCCACAGTTCTTCTGCAGACTTTGACTGTCTCTGCACGTACTCCAGGATCATGTTGAGATCAGGGCTCTGTGGGGACCATACCATTTGTTGCAGGATTCCTTCTTTTTGCTCAAGATAGTTGTGTATGACTGAGATTGGGTGTTTGAGGTCATTCTCAGGCTGCAGAATGAATTTGGGACCAGTCAGAAACCTCCCTGATGGTAGATAAGAATCTACCTGTACTTCTCAACAGACATTGAAGTTGCATGCCTAAGACTTTTGCACAGTACTGTATGTTGCAGACTTTAAAAGCACTTCATCATTAGAGCAAATTATTTGCTACGTGGAAAATTGAAATTGGCAAGCAGACCAAACATAAGGCAGACTGAAATTGAGAAATGTTCATCATTGAGGGATCAGATTCTACTTTCAGGTCAGTAACAAAGGCTGATATTTGTCCTTGAAATGGTATGAACATATGTGAATCATTTTTGTTCCATGAACATCTGTCTCTGTTGTAACTTTCTTTGTTGTGTACTTACTGTTTGTGCACCACTCAAGGCCTGACACCCTTATTCCAGTTGCAATGCATGAAACATCAAAAGAGAAACACTAAAAAGTCTAACAGCAAACCAAAAACAAAGGATAAATTTGCACTGACATTTTGCAGCAGTGGGCAATAAAGAACTGAAACAAATTGGAAATATTGAGGCAAAGCCAAGAACTAAATCAACAACTTTCCGTATTCTCTGTAATCAATTGGAAACCTGTCTTAAAGACAAAAAAAAGTTCCACTAATGAAAATAAGATGTAGTTTCAAGCAATTTTGGCAAGGGGTCAAATCCAGCTCACTCTGTGTGGAGTTTGCATGCTCTCCCTGTGTTTATATTGCTGTCCTTCCACAGTCTGAACATGTGTTTCAGGAAAACTGGTCCCTTTAAATTGTCCATAGTGTGTGTGTGTGTGGGGGGGCTGTGATGGACTTGTGTCCCACATGTTTTATTCCTAGCCTAGTGCCCAATGATTCCAAGATAGACTCTGGACTGCCACAACTCTAACTGGAATAAAATGGTAATGGCTGGATGAAAGATGCAGTCTTCATAACAATGCAGAAATTGTAGAGAACTCGTGTGAAATACCCAGCTTGATCTCTTTTCCTGCAAATTGAATTTTGCTTGAAGACCCTCCCTGTAATATTCTTCATTCAGTAAATGAAAGAAACAATTACTACCAGGAGATAAGATATGACTTGATGTTTCAGTTGTCCAGGTCAAAGTGAGCCTTAGGGTAGACCAAAAAGAAGATTAGCACAAGCATAGAATGGTAAGCTGAGGAAGGTATAGAAAGAAACAGATTCTCAAAGACTTTGTAATTAACTGAGGGCTGTTCAAACAACATAGCCTGGAGACCTGAGCTGTTACAGAACCACATAGCAAAGGCTTTTGGAGAAAAAAACAGTCTGAAGATCACAACAGCAAGACAAGAAGAAAGAGAGGGAAAAAAGAGAAGAAAACCATGTAATACTACATCTGCAATGCATTTACCACTCCAACAGGTGGCATGGGGGCTGCTGATGGAGTAGCGCTGCTACCTCACAGTGCTTGAGCTGGTCGGGCAGGAGTTCAAACCCTGCTCTTTCTGTGCGGAGTTTGCATATTCTCCCTGCGTCTGTGTGGGTTTCCTCTGGGAGCTCTTGTTTCCTCCCACAGCCCAAAGACATCCCACTTAGGTTGACTGGTCACTCTACATTGCCCATAAAGTGTGTGGTCATCCTGCGATTGACCTGCCTCCCAGCCGCAGGCAGTTTCCAAGCCCTCTGCTTCTAGAATGGGCTCTGGACCACCACAACCCTCCTTAGGATAAGCAGTTACCAATAATGGATGAATGGATTTGCCAGTCCAAACAGTAGCTAACTGCATTTGTGCCAATCACCCTGTTGGAAAATGGTTGAAGCTATCAGCCATCAAGATGTTTGGAGGGAAGTTCAATAGTTAGAACCAGTCCTCAGGACAGAGAGCGACAGGAACATTAGCCTCTGATTCACTACTACCTGTCACTAGCTGCTGCATGTAATTATGTTTTTCTGTTCCCAGACCAGAACACTAATATATTGGCTAATTTTACTCCAGGGCAACATGCAATCTAGGGTTTAAGTGAGTGTTTGCAGTGTTAATTGGTAGTCCTTTCATCATTCCTTCCAAATGTGTGGCTAAGGCACCTGAGCCTCCCTGACAGCCCATATGGCACTCAGCTCAGCTGGCAAGGGCAGGAGAGGCCAGTTTGTGGATATCAAAAGCAGTTTAGTTCACACACCCATGCTTCCGTTAACTGATTTTTGTTTCACAGGGGGCTGCTCCGGTTCAGAGGGGCTGAAATAAATGTTTAAGGAGGTCTGGGTTGAGCGGTGTGCAAAATGGCTAGTAGAAAAGACAGGTTTCTGAATGGTAAATTTTGATTGGATCATGTGAATGGTACCTTTAAATGCCACTGCTTTAACATTGGTCTTTTAGAACTTTTACCTCTCAGTCTTTGCATGACATTTAAAACAATGAATTGATCTTGTTTTTCTTATTCGTATGGGAAGCTCAGCAAATTCATTCAAAAAGTGAAAAAATACGATGGATGCCTTTTTTATGAGAATAATCATCCATTTTAAGCACTGTATATATTTTTGCAGATTGGATACAAAGAAATCCTAAAAAGTCATGCCTACATTAGCATAAGTTCAAGACTGAACAAATTGTATATGGCTTCCTCGGTGGAATGTGGAATGTGTATCTCTGACCCACTGGCAGACATGATTTTACTCATAGCATCAGAGATAAGGAGATATAGAATGAGTTTATGTGTTATGTGTGACTGCTGCTTCTTAGATACAAAGGACCATCTGACCAGCTTAAAGTAAGAGACTTCATTGCATTCCAAAAAAACCATGAAAAATACTCACGGAGGTTTTGGGACTGAAAAGTGTTGTCTAGTTGCAGGGTCTGAGTAGAGCTCAACACATGAAGGCGTTGTGCTATAAAAAGAAGACACTGCTCACCATTTGTCATGAGACTGAGTCAACTCCTGTAAATCTATTTTAAAACTTCATAGATCTTATCGTAAACAGAAAGAAGATTAATTAAGTCTATGGTATTCATGGTTATAGAAGTGACCAAAATGCTTAGTTTGGCATTAAAGTTTAAAATGGGCAGTTGTGATTTTGCTTTTAAAGCTAAAGGGAAATAGATGTTTTAAAAGCAGTTTTGTATAAAAAAGAAAAAGAAAAAAAAGAATTACTTTATACTCCTAGATTTTATTTGTAATGTGACAAGGCACACAAAGTACCCCTTTCAGCTTTAAAGAAATGAAAGGCTCAATGAACTGGAAATGTCAGAAATCATCGTCCATATAACAAAATGACAAAATGCTACAGATAACAGCAGATCGGTATACTTTTGTAGTAAAGTGTTATACAGGTGACAAATGCAGGTTTTCTGTATTAATTTTATAAATTAATTTATATGTTTTATAAGTACTGAAAAAAGGGAGAGCACAAAGCACTGTATGTAGGTACACTGTCAAATTAAAATCTTTACACTTCTGAAGTCTGAAAACTTTTGTTCAAAACTCAAAAAAACTGTAATTCTCAGTAGTAACTTACAGTCACAAATGAATAAACTAGAAAGCACATTTGTCTGATAGATATTTATAATAACAATATGAACATACATATAAAAACTGCCAGTAAATAACTGCTTACCTTGCATTTACTCCACGGACCAGGGAATGGTGTGGAAAATAACTGCACGCTGCAAGTGATATAGTCAGCTACCATTGTCCTGGTCTATTTTCTTAAGTTTTTTGACTGTGATGGTCCACGGAAACACTTCCCACACCATCATCCTAAATATTGGTGGTCTGTAGGGCTGTGTGTTCAGCCCACTTTTGTACACCCTCATAACCCACAACTGTGTCACCTTATACAGTAGCAATAACATCATCATATATGCAGATAAAACCATAGTCGTGGGTCTCATGTTCAACAACAATGACTCAGCATACAGTGCCAAAGTGAACCAGCTTGTTGCCTGGTGCAAGAACAACAATCTCTCCTTAAAGGTCAACACGAACAAGGAGATGGTTGTTGGCTTCAGAAGGATTTGATTCCTCTGTGTGTGGGTGGTTCAGCAGTGGAGCTGGTGCACAACTTCAGATGCTGCTCTTGGAACCACAACTCAGTTCACGCGGTGAAGAAAGCACAACAGCATCTCCACTTCCTGAGAAAGGGTTAAAATGCATTTGCATTGCCCCTCATCATCACGGAAACTTTTAATTGTCTTTAATTTAATTCTGGCTATATCTAATCAAACAATTAAATGGCAAATGGACCCTTTCATATTTGCTTTAAATCTGGCCTGCTTTTCATTTATGACAAGTTGTACATATTATTAATTAAAAGGCCTTGTGAAATAAACTGTGTAATCTTTATTTGTTATCTCAGTAATGGTGTTCAGGATCCCTAATAAAAGGGAATCTTTGATATCAATCCCCTTTTCCAAATAACCTTCCCAAGAATACTGTCTGGCAAGACCTTAATGTATCTAAATATTCTAGCTAATTAGCTCAATGTGCAAAAGTAAAGTAAATCTCCACTGATTCCCCCATTGGGATTATTTACAAATGGAGGGTGCTAAATACAGATTCTTCTTGTTTCCAAATTATGTTTTCACAGCATAACCTCACATAAACTTTTAAAGGATTCTGTTTTTTCGCATAAACCACAAAGGATTGTGAATGAAAAATATCAAAGGACACCATAACACCAATAAAATATTCATTAGGACACTATGAGTGGATGCACACAAGTGTGGAGTTTTTTTTATTTACTGGTGAACAGTTATCAACAAAAACACTGAGTCTATAAAGACTGCAAAGTAAGTGAATGCCAGTAATGCGTACAAAGTCAGGACTTAAGGTGTGTTGTCACCCGACTCGAAAAAAGCTCATCTAAGATTTAGTGAAGGTCCATCTCAGTATAACAGCTTGTTTTGTGGAGGTTGACTACCTTCCAGGAATCAGGTGTGCTCCCTCACACTCCAGAGCAAATCCTCCTGGAATCATAAGTAAGAATGTAGGTCATTATTTGCAGATGTATTTATTTGGCAATACGGATGGCCTGGCTGGTGGTGCAGTGGGTTGTGCTTTGCAGCACTTAGGTTATAATTTCAGATCCATGTTTCGAATCTGGCACAGTCTGTGCAGGGTTTGCATCTTTGACCTGTATTTGAATGGGTTTCCTGTGACTGAAGATATGCGTGAAATAAGGTCATGGTCACATAAAAAATATTGAACAAATACTGTACCCTTCTGTAGCATAGAACCATGCAACTAGATGCTGTGTGTTGGCTTCAACTTTATGACACATGAATGGCCTTATCTAAAATAGTCAAGGTTTATAGCTACTACAGGTTAATTTTACATTTGTACCTGTTGTTTCTCCTTAAATTCCCTATTATGGGTGTTCTATTCATTTTATGAGTTTTTCAGTTAATTTTAGAGAAAGCAATGTTCTACACCATAATCCCTCAGTATCCAATCTCTCTATTTTTGCTCTCTATCACTTGTTGGATGTCTGTTGCTTCTCATGTATTTTGAAAGTGTTCATATTTTGAGGCATTTAAAGCTCCGTTGGTATTGAATTCAGTGTACCATAATCTCGTTGCCTTGGGTGGATTGTGCACAGTGTGAATTGCCTTTAAACAGTAGGCAATTTTGTTCATCATAACGAATTCTGAATGTGAGCCTCCATCACTCATATTATTGTCAGACATGCGGTGCTACATGCAGATCACATAACCAGATATCCAGGAGTACAATTAGAAGCAGCGGCTTTTGGGTATGAATTCATCCAAATCATATATGCTTGTAATTTCCAAACATTTCCCTTATTAGTGGTTTGTTTTAATGAGTATTTACAGAGTGTGCAATTAGGAGCAGCAGATGGTTTATTGGATAGAGGTGGTACCTTTCACTCCGAGGACTCAGGCTTGATCATATCTCTTGCTGTAGTACCTTTTAGCAACTCGCTTATCCTCAGCTGCTGTAACGAAAAAATGCCTGGATGTATGAATGGGTGAATGACATTAAGTAGCTTACCACTGTAAGGTACTTTGTAGTAATTTGTCAGGTAACTGTACATAGGTGTCAGTCATCAATCATTGATCATCATGGCTTTTTTGGGTCTCCTGGAGCCCTCACTGGTAACACCCACCTTTCTACATGCCAGTCTTTCTGACACTTCCCTCCTTCTTCTGCATTATATACATATCTCTGTTTTCACTGACTTTTTTGTCAGTCTCAAGTTCTCTTTACACATCTACACGTCTTCATCTCAGCCTGAACTCCTCGCTCGTAAAACAGAAGTGGCCTTTTCTCCTGGCGGACTTTTGAAACTATTGCCTGCTGTGTTTTGCTGAATTATGACTTTCTTCCCACTTCCATTTCTCTTGATATTTCATGCCCCAGAGGTGGATTCATAGCTCACCCAAGGGAGGTTTTTGATCCTAGCCATCTGAATTTCCGTGGAATGGCTTACATGATCTTATTAAGATATTACAGCATTTTTAAGTAAAACAAGTTTTGATAAACTTGTTCTGTATCATACCAACCAAGTATTAGATAAAGGGTTTCTGAAAGTGAATGAATGAATGGATGAACACATGAATTACTGAATGAATGAATCCATGGACATAAGAATGAATGAATTAACCTGAATTATTTTAAAGACAATGCCTTAACCAATCTAACAGAAAACTTATTCTCAACACAAAATTTAGGGTTTCATACATCTGCTCCTGGTAGCTAAACCTTGTATCGGTTGCTTACATACACATTCTGTATGGTCACCTGGGTCTTTACTTCAAATACTGCACACATTCTGATCCATATGGTTCACTGTCACCTGTTTTATGGTATACTGCACTCGTTCTACTTTTGCATTCCTACGGACCTAACACACGTCACTTAGCAACATAACAAAGTTCTCTCCATTCTTTGTGTACATGTACATTATATATAGGGCATATATATTTATATATATATTAGTGCAGAATACTGAAATTATGCAAGAAGCTTTTGATTCTAAATTACATTAGCCACAGGACTGTGACCCTGAAAAGGTTCTGGGCTTTTTATATCCTCCATATTCCTTGGCTGACTCATATTCAAGGGAAACTCAGCAGGTTGATGGCACAGAATACATACTAGGCCTGTGAAGGCAGTGTAGTATCCACAAGTAACCTGTCATTTGTAATAGTTTTATGCAGAGATATTTTTGAGGGGGGGGGGGGTAATGGCTGTTTTTCATTTCACACACTGAACAACCATACATTCATGAATCGTTCAACACCAAATTCATACAAACTGAAATATGTGAAGTGGAAGTGTAAGGTTATATTCTGTCCCTTAGAGGTTTGGTGCCAAGTAGCCCTTTCCAATTTTTTGAATAATTTTTAATTGAAGGGGTTAAGGTGGAAATAATAATTTATCCATATGTATATTCTTACCAGTTTTCAGAGAACTGGCAAAACATTTCCTTTGGAGCATTATGCACGTGCAGAGTTATTGGTGTGCACTTTCCGTCAAAAGGCTAATTTGGATGCTTTTTCTAGCAAAGCAATTATTTTCAGCCATAGAGTTCTTAAGAGAATCTCACTTTAGTCATTTTCAGTTCTGCATCCTGCAAAGGGAAGGAAGAGTTTTGGTGGAGTTTTGGAAGACGTTTGTTTGCTAGCAGAAGTCTTATGTTTGTAAATAGTTACTATCTGGATTCTTGCAGCTGTAATTAGAACAGCTGTAATTGCTGAGGAGAAAAAACCTCCTGCGGGTCCACATTAACTTCGTGTTATAATCCCATCCGCAGTGCCTTTCGGTGTATTTTTTTAGGAAAACCAGGAGAAGTGGTTAAGGACAATGGATGGATGGATGTAATAGAAGTAAATGTAATGCAAGGAACTTTTGACAAGGTATAGGACTGAGAGACCTGTCATTTCTATACCTCATTTGATTTTTTTTTATTGTTTTCATCTCACTCTTTATAGTTGTACTGACTGCATGTAAATTAGTTAATTATCATTTTTAGTCAGTACTGTTTCTTTGAAAGACTGTCACAAAAATGACTGTAGAAAGTTTTTCAGTACTTCAGCTAGTAAATTAATCAGCTTTGATGCCAATTTCAGAAGTGTATAATTTTGCCTGAATCTTAATGCTGCCATTTTTATTATTCATTTGTTTAAGCATGTATTTATTTGTCCCAGATATGACATGTGTTAAATTATTCTTTAATGATTGTAATTTTTTAACTTTTGAAAAGCTCTTTGAGTTTGCAGTGTGTGGAGACGCTAATGTTCTTGGGTAAAAATCATTCTACTGGGAAGTGCTAAAGGACATACAAAGAAGTAGAATTATGTGAAGTTTAGAACACGTCAAAGTTGACTTACTGGTATTTTTTTCTTGTCTCATTTATATGCATCCTGTAAAAACACTGATACAGTGATACATTGGGCTATAAGTCAAGTTTGGAACACATGAAGAAATGACTAAAATTATACTCTGATCTTATTGCAAGAAACATCAGCAAGCTTACAAGAAAGTTTGCATTACTTTCTCTTTGATTTTCAGCCTGATTTTGTCATTTCCGGTTAACACTCACTTGTCTGCAAAGCCAGCAGGGGTGCTAGGAAGCTGGACACAGCTGAAGTCCAAGATTTGCACATATGTCTCACTCGATTCCAACTTCATACCACAGGAAAGCAAACCCACCACTGAAGGCCTGCCACTCGGTGCCTTCTCACACACCAATAGAGGAAGTCGGCAAAGCAGTCAGTCTACATTCCCTGGCCAGTTAAACCCACTTGATTGGAACAGGGTAATTCATTCTTCTTTACCCTCTTATAGAGGTCCTGGTCACAGTTCAGATGCCTGTTTTCTGGTCCTGGATGGGTTCTAAAAGAAAGCTTGATCTCTGCAGTTATTATACAGACTGTCACAAGCTAAAGACCATTTCCTTGCACAATCAAATTTTGTTGTGGTTTGTGCAATATGAATGCATGTGTTGTGCCATTATAAGTCATGCACATAAAAGGCAGTGATGTCTTAAAAATGGGGAAGCAGACCTTCCCCAGGTGCTAAGCAGATAGGAGGTGCCAGACCTGTAAAGAAATGAGGGTGTGTGGGAACTTTTTGGCTGATTAAAATAGCTAAAAACAAAATAATTTTCAGGGCCTGTCTGTGAGCTTCAGTTTATTAAAAGCCCTCCCGCTGAAGGATGCTATCAAAAGAGATGGAATATCTCAAGTTTTCAAGTACAAGTTTGCAAACCAGATGAAAAACAAGTTGTGATTAAGGGACAAACCAGGGTCACACCACAGATACTCTTATTTATGTGGCGCAACATTCAACACAGGTACAAACATTCTCCCCAAAAAAACAAATTCTAATGCACAAGGACACCAAATGAAATGTCAGCCATACAAGGGGAGGGAAACCAAATATTACACATGCACATGTACACTAACCCACCCAGGTTACTAAAGCATCATTAATGCATACTGCGCATTTTCTTACACAATCAACTACCTTCGAAATTGCAAAACAATAAAAGGGAGTGAAACCCAAGGCAAAGCCTTCCATGAGCAAACTAACTACACCACTCCACATTAACTACAGAAAACACAATATTTTTTCTCCTCTGGATCGAATGGACATGTTATGACACAGTGTGATTTGCCTGGAAAACAAACAGACAAACAACAGCAAAAGGCAAGCATTTCTTCGCCGCTGCTGGGATTCCAGGGCTGAATGATGATTAATGCATGTCTTCTCCAGTTCCAGTCAGGGGTGGGAAAATAAAGAGAAAAAAGCAAAATGGAAAACACCAGTGAACCTATCAACATCTCAGTCCTTTTCTTCCATTTATCAAAAATTCCTCACTTTCTTCTGGGTACTTCCCATCCAATGGATCCTAACATTTTTCCATCCAAACATTTGAATTTGATTCATTGAACCCTAATCTTGAGAATAAAACATAGTGCAAAAACTTTTCTAATGTAAATTATTAATTTGGATTTATCATTAGTTTGTTTTACTTTCATTTTGTCGAGACAAGGAAAATTTAGGTTCCCATTTTTTCTAGAACAATGACAAGATTTATGCAAATGCAGATTTGAAAAAATAGTTACTCCTAAACAAAAATACATCATTTACTTCTGAAAACAAATGTACAAAAAATGTAATGTCCTTCAAAACAATGTTGTTGCTATTGTTTGCATTTGTTTCATGTTGTGCACTTCATGTGCCTGAAAGAATAATTTCCAGGATGTCAGCTTGCCCTGGACAAGTCCTCATGTATTACATTCAATAAGCACTTTGTGATTTTGTGCCTTTTTCATTTTCAAACCAGTATATAATGATTTATCTACTAAGATAAGCTACACTGAGAAAATATATTAGTCACTAATAAACCTTGTCAATCAACTTCATAAAGCTCTTGTCAGTTTCTTAAAAGGGTTTTAAAGATGTAGTTTGCCTGACATGTTACTTGAATACAAAAGGCAATAAGTATCTAAGTCTGTTTGGAAAATATGATTTTTTGTTTAAAATATACAAAAAATTTGTATAAAGTTAATGTGTACATAGTTACTTTTTCAATATGATTTATGCAAATCATGCATTTACTTCTCTTGACCTAGAAAAGTAAAACTTTTAACTTACCCTATTTATAATGCTATCATCACAGCAAATAAAACTTGTTTTTTTTTTTTAATTTATGCATTCTCTTGCTGCTCCTATGGCTTTCTTTACTTGGCTGTCCTGACATTAACACTAGTCTGTCTGAGGTAAAGGGATCTTGTCACATTCAACATCTTGCTCATCTGATAATTTTTTTAATGTTCTGCAGTTTGTATATTTTATATAATACTCCGTGCTGTGACTCAGAACCTGTAGCTACAGAACCTTACCTGTAGCTACAAACAACTTAACTGGCTCAGTACTGTATTAAGCAAATGCCAATCTATTTATTGGCACCCTTGCATATTAGGTATATCATGTACAATATCTCATGAAAAAAGTGAGCACTGTAACAGCTTTGGTCTATATACACTCATTTGTTTGATACAGTAGAGGATGAAATAGTATCAAATAATGAAGAACATGTGTGGAAATAGTATAAAAACTGAGAAGATGCCATGAAAAATTATTGCCCCCCTTTGAACAATTCAAATCTTTTTAGAAGAGCTAGATTCTCATTGCAGTGAAGTTAGTCTTACCTGTAATAAACTGCCAGGAGTCATATGACATAAATTAAACAATTATTAACCAATAAATGATGGCTTTAATGCTCAAAAAAGGTCACTTTCATTCCCTTGTGAAGATAAGAAAGCTGTCTGGGTACATAGGCATCTCCAGGGACCTTGACATCCCTGTTTCCATAGTTCACAATAAAATTATGAAGTTTGCTGCTCATGGAACCTTCAAGAACCTTCCAGAAGGTGGTAGGAAGAGGAAAGTTTATCAGTTTTCAAAGGCTTGTGTGAACTGTGGAAAAAACACCACGTAAAACATACAACATACAAACATGCAATATATGCTTAAAAAGCAAACATAAAGGTACAACTGACCTTTGCACAAACAAACCTAGAAAAATCAGCTTCCTTCTGAGAAACTTTTGTAGGCTGATGAAATCCCAACGCTGCTCAGCAACGCAGCGCAGTGATTTATTTATAGGTGACACAATGAACCTTACAAAGAAAAGAGTATCATATCTACAGCTGTGGTGCTGCGTCACTGTCTCTGGTACTATGGGCCTTGATCCTATTAAGGGAATCGTGAAATCACAGGATCACCAAGGCATTTTACAACAAAATGCATTCCGTGGGTGTCAGAAACCTAGGCGTGGGTCAAAGATCATGGATCTTTCAGCTGGACATCCTCAAAAGCCTTTTTCTTATTCATATTCTTTTATTCTTATTAATTGTAACAGCACTGTTGCTGCAGCTGCTATTTTATTTTTCTTTATATTTAGCCATTTTCCAAAATATGCCCAGTTACCAATGTTGTTTCTTGTCCATCTGCCAATACTACACCACCATTCTTTTGTATACATACTGTACAACTCATAGCCGGAGCTATAATTTTGCCTTGTGGAAATAGACAGACTCACCCCAACTGCATTCGATGTAAAGACATTCAGTCTCTAAATGAGTCCGTTCACTCGGCTGTAACAAATTATATTTGGTTAATAATCCCAATTAAGAAACTGTTGACTTTCTTGTTGCATATGTTGCTTTGTGTTGAATTTTGATGGCCAGTCATCGGATTGCAACAGCCTTTGACTCATTTCATGCATAATACAGCACCTAATTGGCCGTTCGCTTGGGTTAATAAAAAGGAATACAATCCAGGCATCACTGAACTGAACCTGTGCTCATCTGCATAAACAGTAAGTATTTCATTTTAATTCATTAAACAAATTTTTTAAATCCTGACCTTTAATCTCTTTTGAACATTTCTACTTGCTACTTTTCTGAAATTATGAAAACAATGCTGAAGGCTTAGTTCTTCATTTCAAAAATGTACCAGACAGTTGCAAAGCATTAGTACATTTTGGGGTCCCTTTCAGGAACACTGATGGACATAACGTGATTCCTTGGCTACATTATCACGCAGAAGCCATGTGTGGGATTGTAAAAGATAGAAACCATGGAAACAGAAGGAAATCTTTGCTCTCTTCAGTGAGTTTTTGCGTAAGCCTCTTATAAGAGCCATTGTGCGCAAGCTCCCTGTCCTTGACCTTGTTTTTGTTGCACATTTCTTTAACTGCATGTTGCTGTTCACTTGTTTACAGTCACACGAGAAAATGGAATTACACCAGCTGTGTCCATAGCCACGGCTGTCTCTAGTGAAGCCTGGGGATGACGGAGGGGGTGGGGTTTGGGGATGTTTGGGGCAACACATATTGGCCACAAGTGACCACCCCCAAGCTACTGATCAGTGATGACTTATGAAATTTATGCATCATTAATGTAGTAAAAGTAAGCAAAAAGGACACAAGATCAACTTACAACTTAAACAGAAGATTGAAACCAGGCCGACAAGCATCGCCATGGAAACTTCAGACAACCTGCGCTAAATTTTGTTTAATCTTACGGTTTTTATTGTTGCTATAAAAGTTTCATCTCGCTTATCCATAAATCACTTGTGCCTGGCAAGTTGTCTTTCTCTCCTGATGAGCACTAAGAGGTTGGGAAGGTTTATGTAGCTGTTGTGTTACTCACACAGTAGAATTCCACTTAGAGTGCTTTAGCTGAAACAACCTTTATCAGCGGCTAAGATTTCTTCTATGCTTTTTTCTATACAGTAACCTAGTGGTCAGAGCCATTTCATGGCAACCAAATAGGCTGGGCTTGAATCCTTGTGGTTCAACCTTTGAGCAAGGTTCATACTTTCGGTGAAAATAATTTCTTTCTTTAAAGACTGGTCTAAAAGAGCTGTTACCACGTTCATCTCAGGGGATTTTGTCAGACAATACTAAAGAAAAAATTGCACCTACTGTAGACTTAGATTTTTTTCCCAATAAAAATAGCTCTAAACACCAGTTTTCATCTTTGTTTTATTTTACAAAGCTGTTTCTTGCAACGCTGTTAATATTTAGCATATTTGGTCATTAGCACCTAAAAGTTTCAATATATCCGGTGCTGGTGAGAGCTGTACTGCACAATAACAGCTGGCTTTATTGAGACACAAATGGGGAGCCTGTCCTTGTATCTTCATCCTGAGCCTACGGCGCATGTAAATATATTATTTACTTCTTTTTGTGTCACACATTTTAAAATATATTATGCAGGTTGCAATAAAGTGACAATTTAATAAAGGAAAATTTCAAGACAAGGTTTAAAGTAACTTGAGCTGTCAAACATTTTTTTATGATGAATTATTTTGTCTGCCTACTGTGTGTAGTATTGCATGACCTTAGCTGGAGTCTTTTTCTTCTGCTTTAATGAAAGAAATACTACAACATGGATGTTTTAGTGGCACGGCAGGTAGCACTGGAGCATCATGGCTCCTAGGCTGTGAATTTGGGCATGGGTTCATGTGTGAGTTAATGTATGTGTTGCTGTCCTGTGACAAACTGGGGTGCTGAGTCAGGTGTAACCTGTCTCACAGCCTATCCCTCTGAAACAAGCTCTGGATCACTGAGACCGTGCTTTGGAAAGGGAGTTATTGATAACAAATTCATGAGCTGACAGATGAAAAATATGTACAAGCAAAATCCTCCTGAGTGAATCAGTCCTGTGCAATGAAACACATGATATTTGCCGTAACCTTTGCTGACTGATATTAACTGAGCATGTTTCATATAAAGGACATGTTACTTTAGGTATTGCAGTGCCTATTTTTATGACCATCTTGTCAATTTGACATTGTTTGGAAATAAAGAGAACATTGTTTTTGTAACCCTAAGAAAACTGCTTCACAGAAAGTGTCTCTCTCAAAGCCTTGTGTGTCTATAGTGTCAGTGGGGAAAGTTTCATATCCTCGGTGTTACAACACTTTGTTTAATCTGGAAAAAAAGAAACTAAAAAATAGAATACATAGCTGTCTAGCCTATGGCTAGTCACATAAAAAGAGCTTTGTTGTCAAAAATGACATCCTGAAAACAAGACTATTGTATCTGTTCCCTGTAAAATGCCAGCATTTTTCAGTAATTTATTAGTCATTTAAATAAACAAAAATAACTGCACACTTTCATACAGTCTACTGTATGTAAACAAATGCATATAGAAGATTGGGATAGTTCAATTATGTGATGCAATGACTTGACAATGAATTTAGGCTGAAATGTTTTGGATGCAATACATTCAGTGCATTATTTCTATTTTCTTTCTATTCTTTTAAATGCAAAAAACTGGTTTGGTACTATTTAATCGGAACATTTTAATTAATTTCCGAAGATGTATTCCTCTACAGTGTTTGCGGTTAGTCTTTTGTGCTGTATGCACTTAAACCTAGACACTTTTGTAACTGCCAGATTTGCTCGTTCAGTATTATCACTTTATCACTTATTATCACTGCGTAAAAACACAATCCACTTAAATGTGTACTTTAATAAGAATATTATTTAAGTATTTGGAAATACAAATAAAGAAAAAAAATCCAAACTACGCATGGGTACAGTTTTAACGTGAAATATGCAATTTTAATAAGTTGAACTGGACTTTTCAAAACCACTTAAAGAAGGCCGAGATCAAATGTCAGCAGTTTTCCGCTGACTTTCTGGGAGAAACAAACATTAAGCATAATAAACCAACCCTTTGTCAATCTTAATTGAATTTCCTAAAGTCGGACTGATAGCTTCTCAGTTGAGCTACTGCAGAGGTGTGGGATGTCAGAGAGTCAGAAAGTCTCCCTGTCTTTGCACGCTGCACTTTAAAGTCATTTCCTTGTCTGTTGGCATCAATACATTGGCCAGCATGTTTCAGCCTTCGGAAAACACGAGTCTTTCACTGCCTTGCACAAAAAGAAAGTAAAAAGGAAGCAGCAATTTCCTGGCTTGGGATTCACAAGTATAAGTAAGAAAGCAGTAAAGGAGCTGTACTTGTTCTAAGGAGGTTGAAACTTTTTCTTTTTTGAATCTGTGACTGCAGCACTAATGCAAATGTTAATTGTTTCAGGTTTAATCCAACTGCAGCTCCAGCCCCGCTGTCAGCAGCCAGTCTTACCCTTATTCACAGCACTTGTCAGGTTTTCCCCATGTCTGTGTAAGGCCAGGTCTCGAAGGAAGAAGGAAAAATCTCAGAGTGATTCTGTGTTGTGCTGTACAAACTTAAAAGACTAGCTAGCCACTGAATGCACTCAGATATTCATGATGTTCACTTGGGTTCTGCTGACAGAATTTCTTTTTTTCCCCTGTTTTCTCCAAAGAAATCCACAACTTTTATTACTTTAAACAGCTGAATATTTAACCGTGTCCTCCTTGCAGTTTTGATCAATGAATTTTGTCTGTCCTGTTCACCACTACACTCCCTGCTGTTCTTTACCAGGGTTAAACAAATGCAGTTCACAACACAGGCATAATAATGCCTGACATAACAATAAACATAAATAATAAAGAAGTGTACAACACTTGGCCACCTCTTTTAAATGTTAAATCAATGTATATAAAAATGTTGGTTTTTTTCCTAAAAAAAAAAACTATTTGGAATTCTTTCTTCATACATATCTTACAATGGACTTCATATACCAATGATTCATTCCTTATTTCATGGCACAGGCTTAAGCGGTTGATTTAAGACTTTAATACTAGATAATATGTGCCAATTATGGCAAATGGCTATATTGTAAAAGAATTGCAGTTGCAGGTAATAGCAATAAAATGTAATTCAGTCTCTGCCAGTGATTAATGCTAATGTTGTGAACATTAAGCCTGTATAATACAAAGTCATTATTTAATAAGGCATATTTTAACACCCTTTGAACTTGGAGATTAGACGATGAGAAAACAGCAGCATAATACATTATGGAGGCAAATGAAAACCAAATTTAGGTGCAGTCCACTGAAGATTGTGCTCACAATTTTATTAAGTATTACCATATTCTTTAATTTAGACTTGTCGAGAAAAAAAACCATTTTAAGTCCATTTCAGGTCTACGAGTTTATTATTCGACATCAAATTTATGACTGGTTAAAACTTATACTGCATCTGATCTATTGTATATGTTTTGAGCGCTTTTACATTGACAGAACAAAGGAATAAATACTTTGCATACTGCATTTTCTGTATGCGGAATTATGTTCCTGTAGTTTAGCTATTGCTGAAGCTCACCTTCTACACAGCACTCTACAGGTATTCATCCCAGTACCTACACACACAGTCCTCTCTATCGCTGAACACCACCATGTAAGTTATCCAACTGCCTATGCAAATGATAACATTGCCACTATTTACATATGCGAATAACAACAATGCATGTCCATTATCCTGTATAGCAATTCCCTCTGTCAGATAATTTATCGAAAATGACATATTCCAATACTACATTTCCAGCTGTTAGTAAATAGATGGAACAAAGCATAGTAGTGGAGTGATGATGGAGATGGAATGAGCATTTCATGCTTACTGATATTTTCAAAAGACAAATGAATACAATACAAAATACTGCGACTTAGTGGATCTTGATAACATTTATCATATTCAAACTTCCTACAATCTGTAACTTTCTTTGTTACATTCAATGAATATCGCTTAAGTGGTTAATCTGTTTTAGTGGAAACTGGTTTTGTGGTCCCGATTTCACTACAGCTAAAAGATAGCAATCGTACTCATATTATTGGTCCCACCATGCCTTTGTACTCCACGCAACAGGATACACGTAGACGTTAGCGTGCACTGCTGACTGCCAGGGGGCTGCAGAGGCACCACCTTGCTGCAGATGCCTGTTACGTGCTTCTGTAATCCCTTTACCTTAATACCTGCCCCAGACACGCCACACATTAATTTCAATCATATACGCAGCTGTTCACTGAGTTCACAATGTCTAAGCGAACTTTAACTACAATAACTTTAGTGCAGCGTGTTGAAGTTATTTGTTGCTTAGAAAAAAAATAAAATGCAAGATTCACTTGCTGGTAAATTTAATGTGTGTCAAGCTGTAATATCGGGAATTAAATGACTTACAAAAGCTGATTTACGACATAGGCAAAAAATTCTCTTCAGACATCAATTATGGACTTTTTTCAAATTGTTTACTTACATATAGTCACGTTTATGTGAGCTTTAAACTAAAGGTATGTTTTGGTATTCCAATATGTGATCGATGCATGGTTGCCAGATAAGTGGATACTCTGCCTAAGTGGATAAAATTAATCTGGTCCCATGGCAATGTGCTTGCCAGGTTTAATACAGGTTTGACTGTATTAAAAATGCACATACATAAAAAAAAAACAACTCCCGAAATAACTGTACCCGGCCCCATACCAATATAACAGCAGTGTGAGTCATTATGTGTTTATCTGACTCTGATGAATGTGAATTGTACAGCAAGTATAAAAAACACTGCTGTATATATAGCGCCCTGGATTTCAAAGTAACGTTCCCAATAATGACAGTCTATTAGCTAAAAATTTAAATAATGTGCACTGTGCTTATGACTGGTGGAAAATGTAGTTTTGATGGGAAGCACAGAAAGATGTCAGGTTTTCAAGTGGTTTGATTATGAAAGTCAATTATAATTTGGAACGGAATGTTTGGCTGAAGGGAATGTGTACCATAGCTGTGGTCCCTGACACATTCCATTATACTTCGCTGTCTTGATGTAAATTTTTGACTTAAGTTTTTTTTTTCACGTTTATTCCCTCATATTTTTTCATTATTTTAATACTGCTGATTTTGACAGCTTTTTCTTTTAATGAAGCAGGTTCAAACTTTCTTCATAATCTTCTTGCACCCTGCAGGTAGGGAAGACTGCATTTTGTACTGTGTGGCATTTTCTCTGTCAACTTTAATCTGTGTACTGACCCTACGACCGGGGCATTGTCTTCAGACTGAGGGTACTGCTTCTCCCGTGGTAGGCCACGTGTTCAGGCCAAGCTATCACTAAAACAGCAGGATCTCTCTTCCTGCTCATGGACCACTGCGAGTAGATTAGTTGGTGCAGGGAGATTGACGTGCGGGGGCGTGACAGGGGAGTGTGTGTTATGACCGAAGCCGGGGGGAACAAGACAGGCCCAGAATAGGCTACTTTTTCCAACAATGTGAAGAGCTGCATCTTACCTGCTGTCAATCACAATTTGATCGGCTTTCTTCTGACGGCTGCCGCTGATGTTGTGCACTTCGACATGAATAAGACACCGGCCTTCTTTTGCCATAGCTGCCGTAAGTTCTTATTGCTAATACAGCTGTTTCTGAGAAATTAATTTCTGGTTGATCAAAACACCTGTGCAAAGGTGAAGGCACAAGGTTCAGGTAGGATAATAATTCACAGAGAGTTATTTTATTAGAGTAAAATAACAAAATGCATGAGGTATACCTTTTTAAAGTAATTATAATTATATATAGGACTGAATAAAAATAATATAGCTAAATTACAAAAAAATGCTTTTTGCCGGAACCTTTGGAACAGAGGCAACATTTCAAATAGCTGTTAGTGTACATAGTTACTGGAATGAATGTATATAGTTCTATGTGATTTTTTTCCCTCAAATGACATCTGAAAAATAGTTTTTTAAGTCACAGGTGCTTTTCCACTTCTTGACTTACAAGATGTTTGAATGATCATCCTCAGCTAAATGTTGCTACCACAAAAAAAGGAAAATAATTTGTATTTTTTTACTCTATTTAAGAATGAGGAAATGACTCAAACTTGTTATTAACTGCCATTATACTGGAAGTGCATTATAAATAAATAAACGTTATAAATTAAATTTGCAGGCAGTTTGCATGATGTAGCATATAAGAAGACATGCTTTCCGTTGATGTTGCTCATACTCTGTGGGCTCCTTCGGGATTGCTGACATTCTCTATTCAGCTGTGTTGAGTTTGTCATCCTCTTTTGGAATCTTCCAAATTCCAGAGCACAGAAAAGAAACAGGATGACAGATGCCTTTGCTTGTCCCATAGTCCAAAAGATGCTGCTAAGATAAACTGGTGGATCTGTCTAATTTTTGTGGATTTTTGTCCTATGTCTTTCTAGGAAAAACTGTATATTTCTGCCACACATAATTTATAAATAACCACTGAAAACTGACTGATTGATGAGTAACAATTTGCAGTGTAGATTGATACTCAGGTGTAATAAACCACATTTGTACACTCGTATTACAGTTTCATCATACTGGACATGATCATTAATAAAAATTTGTGGAGTGAGGGCTGGTGAAAGCGTTTCTGAGCATTATCTAAATGGGTTCCATAATAGTTGTTATAATAAATATATAATTGCATAATTAAGAGCTAGGATTTCTTGTTACTCCTTCTGCTTGTGAAGGATAGCTTTCAAAATCAGTTCTCTCCTTGCACACTAACATTAAAATAAATTGAGGCAGCGGCTTCCTGTAAATGCCAAGTCCATTAACAGTAAGCCAGAGCAAGAGACATGTCTAATGCAGAGAGAAATGTGTGGAAGGTATCTAATGTTTGCAACACTAAAGGTTCTTTTCCAATAAATGGGGTGGAGCTAATTATGCTTCCACAGTAGACACTGGATCAGAGGCATTCATAGGTTTATGCGTTCAAGGGGGGTTGGGTTACAGCCACGGGTAACTGGAATCAGACGAAGTAAGGTTATGCTGGAGAATGGCCGAGTGGTGGGTAAGGGGAGGTGGGGTGGTGGGGCATGAAAAGGAGCAGCTTGTTATTGCCAAGAATATATTCATTGATTGTGTTTTAGTACTTTATCCTGGTCATGGTCACTGCAGTCTGGAGTCAATCCCAGAATCACTGGGCACAGGACTATGAAATATGACCCTGGATGCGACACCAGTCTGTCACAGGGTGTCCAAATATGCGCACAAGCAACATAAAGTGACAAATTAACCTGAAGTACATGCCACTGGAGTGTGGGAGGAAACCAGAGCACATGCAGGAAATCTGCACAGACGTGAACAGAACAGGCAATCTCCACGCAGACAGAGCTGGATTTAAATCATTGCCTAAACAACCTAGGTGCTATGAGGTGGCTGCTACTCTCTGTGCCACTGTGCCGCCCAGCCCAGAATACAGGTTGTTATTATTTGATTTTCATTCCCTTGGCTTCTTTTCATCCTTTAAAATGCTCAAGCTTTGAGTAGCCACCTCAGTGTAATTTAAGCTTAAATGGAACAGGAGAATTTGTTTGATGTAAGTTACAGCTCTGCTGCTGAGGAGACCTTGGATTCCCTGTGGATGGGCGAGTACAGCTGATCAGAGATGGGAGCTGTCTTGAGTCACAATTGCACAGCTCAGCCAAATTCCCATTAATGGCACTATTACAAAGAAAAATCATGCTCTGCTGCTGAGTTAAGATCTCAGAATGTCTGAATAAATTACAGGCATTGTAATGGTGCCAAGACAATAAATAGCGGGTCTATATTTTTAACCAAAAGATAAAGTGTTTGCCCTAAACACATATCAGGAAAATCTTTTAATAAAAATAGCTATTAAACAAACAAATAAATATGTTTATTGTTTAATATTATATAGAACTAAAACAATATGCGCAAAGAGTCTTTTTTCATATTTTATATATTTAAGCTACTAGTGAAAAAATGTGTATCAGAACAGGTAAAATTTTAAAAAATGTTGGTCTTGTTAGGTTAACTTGCCAAAGCAAGCTAACCTTTGGGAAAGCAGGTTTTATTATGTAACCCACTTTTTTTAATGTATTTATTTATTTATTAAGTCAGTAATTATGTTTTTGTCATCTATTGTATGTTTTATTTGGGCAAGAAGTAATGAACTGACGTCTTTATATGTATATTTCCCAATATAATAAGTGGTACATATTAATTTAGTTGCAAAGCCCCAGGACACCGAGTGCTATCAGCATTATTATGTATCATATCTTATCCATACCATATATCACTATTATATATACAAGACCAAAAAACAGCAAGAAATTAAAAATTACAAGAGATTGTGTTGTATTGGGTCATAGAAGAACTGTACATGGAGTCAATTTCTGTACTTGGAGTATAAGACTGCACTTAAAGACCATTTTTAAAAGACCAAAGACTGAAAGACCGTTTGTCCTAGTCAAAATCTGAAATATGATGAATTATGCCAGTTTTAAATAGTCCTAATTAGGCTGTTTTTAAGAGAGATTATACATTATTTTTATTCTCCTATCCAAGGACATCAGTGATGGGTCACTGTTTACTCCGAATGATGGGTAAAAATGGAAAATTAGAAATAAAAAATCTGAAAAGACTGACCTCCTACATCATGAAACAAGTCCCATTAGCAACCTGTCATAAATGAAGACGGGAGATTGTATTTGTGCCAACTCAGTTTTTCATTAACATCCATTTTTCACCTGGCTTCCTCAAAGGAATTTGAATACTCTGCAGTGAAAGACAGTGTCTGTACTGGAAAAGTGTTATTCAAGAATAATGATGATTTGCTTGTTGAAGGCAACATGGATATACTTCGTCTTTGTATTTAACAATAAATTTAGAATAATATGACCTTGATACTGAATGAAACCGGCAGAAAACTGAATGTATTTGTTTTGCTGTCAATTTGCACATTATGAATTGCAAGGATTAACTTTTAAAATATTTAAAGCTGCCTCTGAGTACCAGATAACTACAGTCAGAGTTACTCATATAATTTTAGAATTCATTTGTCAGAAAGTTCGTTTACAAAAACAGATATGGTGGAGCAGCGGATTAAGATAGAGTTTCAAAGTTCTTGGGCTACCTGATGGGTGTGGGATTTCAGTCCAGTGTGGGGAGTTTGCACCTTCTCCCTGTATTTGCACCCCTCAAACATGTCCAGAAGAAGGAACTGGCAGAACATTTCTGCTCCTCCTTGGATCAGAAACTATGGCGGTAGTTGCCTATGGATTTGATTTGACTCCATGTCACTTCCACACACATGCACTCGTGAAAAGAAAAGCTTGAAAACACGGTACTGGCTACACTATCGTAAAGTAAACAAGATGTAGGTGTACATAGCAATGATGTAAAAATAATGTTAAACTGAAAGAGAAACCTTAACTGTATCTCACTGAAAAACAGCTTATAGACAAAATCAGCATATTGTAAACTAGGGTTGAAGTGCTCCAAACAAGTGTTTGATAAGTATTCATCTTCCACAGATTTTCCTTTAGATTAATCAAACATACTTTCTAAAATTAAATCACTTAGATATAAAGGTTCATTGGTAGTGAAATTCAGGGTTCAAGGGGCTGTTCTAGTATACACTATTAGGAAGTTTAAGAAATAACAAATTCCTTTATAAAGGAGGCTATCCTCCCACAGAAATGATCAAAGTTGATCCATGAAAGGAAAACATGACAAAACAAAAGCAAAACTACAGGTCCTAAGAAGCATTCAGACGGAGGACAACTAATGAAGGATTAATGCATAACAAGAGTGAGCAACTTGAGACCAGATTAGTCAAAACGTTCTTTTCAAGTCAGCCTCAGTTGGCAGAATGAGAGGCTGTGGGAAAATGCAACATGTACATGACAAGATGTTATGCATGTAGATTATGGTAGATAAGGTCCCTTGACTCACATGATTAAACTTCCAGGTGGAGTTTTGGGACCTTTATGAAGAAGAGCTCTTCAATATCAGCTGTTGGTTGGGTGTTGAAATGCAGAGTAGGTCCATTTGCTAAAAACACGACTCCTCAAGGACCTTGCGTTAGTTTTGTGTATGTCCCGTTGAAGCAGATAATAAATTGCTTTTTGAATGGCTGATCGTAACAATGAAGACAATTCCAGTGCTTCAGTTATTAAGTCAGGTACTGCTTTATGGGGACAAGAATAGCATGATTAAACATAATTGAATTTTCATGGTATTCACATTACTTCATCCATCCGTTATCATTAACCACTTTATCCTGGTCAGATTCATAGCAGTCTGAAGCCTATCCCTGAATCACTGGACACCAGCCTACATTGTGAATGAGATGGCAGTCCATCACAAGGTAGCCACACACACACACACACACACACACACACACAATGGGCAATTTAGAGTGACCAATTAACCTTCAAACATTTGTCTTTGTACGTTTTGATGTATGCAACACACCCAGAGGAAATCCACACAGACACAAAGAGAACATGCAAACTCCACAGGGACTAAGCTGGATTTGAAACCACGCCTGAAATAACCCAGGCACTATGACATGGCAGCGCTACTTCCTGCCTTATTCACGTTGTTAAAGTGCAACAGTCATGACAGTTCTGCTTTGATGAAAAATGTGTTTTGACCATATAAAAATAATACAGTCACAAAATATGTCGATAAGGGGAAAGTCATGTGGCCATTTTCTAAGACGGTGACATGAATTTTGTATTGTATTTTTACCCCATTCATATGAGCTTAGATCGCTGCAAGGGATACAACATATCTATAGAAAGTTATTACAAACGTACTGGATATTTTTGACAAACCTGAAGAAGAAACTGGGGCTACAGGTGCTTGCTTTGCAACCACTCATGCCAACTCTCCCTGGAGAGGGGCCCCCTCAGAGGCAGATTTGGCAGATTTGTTAGCATACAGGGGAAATTTGTCATGTCAAATGAACCATATGGAATCCAGGATAGACATTATGGTTCTTCAGCTGAGCACTGTTGGTGTTAAACTGGAGAAACTTGCCTACTTAATTTCAGCTCTGGGATCCAATATCTAATAAAACTAATCATGTGGAAAAGCTAGAGACTTGTTCCATCGCGACAGACAGTACGATCTCTGATCTGGAGGACTCACTGGATTTGAAAACTAATTTAATAGCTGCTCTGGAGGTGCAACAAGAAATACTGGACAAAATGGAACTTAAGCAATGCCACAATAATCTGAAAATTGTCAGTGTGCCTGAGAATGCTGAAGGTAATGTTTCTCTAAAACAATTTCTCTAGGATGAACTGTACTCCTGGGTCGGGTTGTCATCTGATTTTCTTCCTATTGAGATTGATTTTGCCTACTGACTCCCTCACTGCACTTCCAACCTGAGTGACCATCCAAGGATCATCCTGATCTGGTTTCTGCGCTTTTTTTGACAAAGTATCGAAAAAGCTGCTGCTAAGAAACACAAACATCATCTTCAAAGATTCCCACCTGATTTGCTGACTGAATTCATCATAAGAGACTTCAGTTTGATAAAGCCGTCAGAGCTTTTAAGCAATGATAAACCTTCTGGAGTTCTACTTTTCCAGCCCTTCTGAGATGTTTGCATGAAGGGAAGTTCTGAATGTTTGACAGCATGCATCTGCCACCACTTTCCTGGTTGATATGAAGGACTGATACTGAGAGCAGTTCATTCACTTACTGAAAGTACTAAACTTATTTTTTAACTTAGTGCAAGGTTTGCTTTTGTTTGCTTCTGATATGATTTATACTTTTTGTCTGTGTTTCCTCTAACCACCTTTTTACCTTCTATCACCTGATTTCTTAATTGTTTTGAGTTTTTTCTCTCTTTCTATTTCACTTTTGGTTAGTTAGTTAGAAGACATCATCCCTACCTGTCACGTATATCTCTACAATCAAGACCCATCTTATGATGGGGTTCAGTTCCAACAACCAATTTTCAAGTAAGAATGGATGTTAATTGGGTTTCACCATATACTCTTATCATTTTTTCACTTACCTGGTGAGGCGGGAAGGTGAGCCCCAAAGAGGCCTCTCGCTTCTGGAGTCAATCGCCCAGCGCTTTGTCAAATGATGATGCCATTGGCTTTACAACAGACTGTTGCAAGTCCAAGTTAATTTTATGTATACCTCAGCTGACCGTCAAATGTACGGATGGGCGTATGTCGCACAGGTCATAAGTTGGATCCTGATTGTAGTTAGTGGCTGACCAACAGTTCTTGGGGGATTGATGCACTGTTACAAGTCTTTTGGCTTTGTGTTTCACGTTGTACTCTCTCTCCATTGTGAATAAGTTTATGATTGCTTGAGTTTCCAGTTAATTTGTCACTTGAGATGCCATTATAATTATAGTTTGGATGATTTAAATGATTTTGAATTTGTACTGTAATAAAATGAAACAGTTTAGTCTCTCTTTAATATCATACCAAAGTTTTATAGGGACCTATTAGTATCATTCTTTTTCTTTCTACTCTTGTGAGCTACGTTTGTCCTTCCCACTTCATTTTGGATGCCTTGAAATTGAAGTAATCTATTTCTCTTGGTTGTCACTGCCTTTCTGTCCTCTTGTTTCCGTGACCCAGTATTGCTGTAGTTGGATCTGTGACTGAATGATCCTTGCCCTAAAACTAAGCGAAGAAAAGGCATAACTTAGAGGTAACTGCATATATTCCACAACTTGTTTTACCGGAAATATATTTATTCCGTAATAATAGTAGCATTTGGTGTGGAATGAATGAAATCATATTCAGAATGTTAAACTAACAATAATTTTTCTTAATAGGTTTGCTGGCAAGTTTCCCATCATTCTCATTTACTCCCAGAAGCTGATCTATCAATAAAAGTGGTTGAAGATTCAAAAAACATGCACATTATGCCACTTTTTTGTTATTACAGAAGTACTAATTAGTGTGCCATTAAAACTAAACGGTGATTTATGTGATGGTAATACCCTTGGCCTGTCATTTTTCTCTGTTCTTTTTTTTTAACTTTGAAAAAAACCCTTTCTTTTTTGCTAACTTCTATTTATGAGCTTTTTCAGGCATTTTCCATTGATGTGCTGCTATGAGACAGCTTTGAAAATGTCACATTTTGAAGTCAATTGCTTTTATGGTAATTACCGTACCACTGCTCCAAAATGTAAGTATTTTATACTTTTGCATTTTTACAGCTGTGTGTTTTCATAGGTTTTCCATTTCTATATTATATATTTCATCGGTATTGCACTTTATTATGTCATATTATTGTTTTAATTTTAAAAGTACAACAAATTTGTTTGAGAGAAGTGATTAAAAGTGATATCTTATTAGTGATATACTTTTTCATTATTCATTTCCATGAACTGACCCAATTACTATATTTTTCATTAAAAAGGTTAAAAATATTTGACATGCACTTCTCCATTTTTAATAAATAGATGCAATAACAATTTAGCTTTTTTAGTTTTATTTCAAAAGCTCAATTGTGACATTTAGTATGCAATATATGGACATTATGTATTTTAATCCTTTCTCTGCCAGTGTTTGTGTACGCTAAGATGTAGGCATTTGTTATATCTTGCTAGTATTTTCTCTATTCTGCAGGATCAAAAAATGATAATACAGATCATACTGAATCATATGCATGCATCTGAACACTTGCTATTTTATCTGACGTGCTTAGTTATGCTTAAAACATAGACAGTCAGACTGTTGAACTCAGAATGAATATCCAGATTGGAAGAAGTCATTTCACCCACTGAAGTGCTTTTACATTCACTTTTTCATTTGACACCTTTGCCCAACATAACCTCCAAAGTTCTATATATACTATACTCAGACTCAGTCGCTTCTAATTATCTGCCAACTTATAAAATTACGTAATTTCAAAAGGAATAAAATAGGATAACATCTTTTGCTCTTATAGAAAGCGTATGGATTCAAACCCTGCTCTATATATGCCCCATAAATGTTTATTTCCTTTAATAAATAAGCAAGAAGACATAAAAAAGCATCAATTCTTTTTAATGGAAGAGCCTCAGTGGATTATTTAGAGTTTGCAATCTTTTACACATTTCTTTATCTGGCAGTTTCCCTTAGGGAAATCTCCTCTGCAGTCCTACAGGTGATCCAAACTGTGCGAGACCAATTTGTTGATAGATGTTTACAGTAAATGATATCACCAAGGTAATATTCTCTAATCAGAGGCTGAAATTTTTTAAAGTGAAAGAAAATAGCTGGACTCCCTTGAGTTGGTGGTACTGCATTTGTTTTACATCTGGTATTACATGTCAGTTCTCACTTAAACTGAATACATTCCGTTTTATTTTGCAATTGCTCAAATGTTTCAAATCAGTCCTAGCAAAAGACATCATTTTAACAGCCCAAAACGTCATGAAATCTTTTTGTCTTAAATGATGATTAGTTTATTTTTTGTCACTTTTATAGGCCTTTTTCATAATTTGCATTACATACCAATGGCTGAGCAAGTGTTTTTAACTGGATGAAGTACTGTAAAAGCAGACAAAACAGACATTTCAACCAAAAATGAAATTTCACTATTTGGGACTATACATAGCACACAATTTTTAGTATTTTTACATTTGAAAGAGAAATGATATTTTTGCCAAATGTAAATCAAAATCCAAAACAGTGTTCCACAGCCCGACTACGCTGGTCTATGCTAACCAGAAAACAGCGAAACAAAATAAGTCACAAACAAACCCAAGTAATCCCCTCCCCAAAAAAAGCAAAAAAAGGGAAAAAGAAAGGCAGCGAAAGGCAAAAAAGAGAAAAAAGGGCAGGATAGTCCTCCTTAACTTTTCCCCAGGAAGTACTTTTATCTCCAGGAGAATCCCGCCCCCCTGTTTCTCCAGCTGGTCACGTGCAGCTTCCTGCATCAGTGATGACAGGTGGCTCATCCATTCACAGCTGGGGGGCGGGGTTGAAAAATAAAAAAAAAACAGACAAAACAGTTCAGCCAACAATATAAAACAGTTGTATTATATCTTGGTCTCTCTGTTGTGTCTCTCCTTTCTTTACCTGAAACTATGAAATTGTGATCTTGAGTCTGAAAAATTCCTTAAAAAACTAGATTTCATGTTATATTTATGAATACCATTTTATGCAGTGCACTGGTTAACCTCCAGTTTTAATGCCTGTTTCACAGTAGATGATTTATGATGTTCTATTGTTTCACATTTTTACTAATTCATATTATCAGTCAACATATCAATAATTAATGAGTAATATTCCGGTTTTACTATTTAATATTTTATTAGCTTTATTTATAGAAACTCAGCAGCGTCTAAAAACTTCTCTTTGTTTGTTTTCATTTAAACATTGCTGTGTTACATGTATATGCATGTGGCAGAGCAGAGCAGGTTTGAACGTAGACGTTTGATATCAAATTTATGCCATTGTTTATGGACTTTCTTGTGTAGTTTTTTTACATTGAATATCAGCTACTAGGTAATTTTTTTAACTTTATGTACAGTGTTTCATCTAGTTAAAAAAATTGTGCCAGTTTAAAAAGTTATATTTTTGTTCACAGAGACACCATAGTAAGCAGAGGAAGTTTTTTGTAATTTAGATGTTAAATATCTTAATGCAGACGCTGCTGTGTGTATTCACAGGACACATGCTGTACAAAAAAATCACAAAGTTATAATGCAGCAAGATAAAATGAATTTTAAAAAACCCCTCCGCAAATGCTCACTGGGCAGGAGATGCCCAAGGACCTGGATGGGCTAGTCTTACTGGCCCTGCACTTAGATCAGCACCTGGCGACCTATCCTGAACCTGTCACATCTCCCCCACCACTCCCATGCCAACAGCAAAGGCCCTGTCTAACCCTCCATCTTCTCCAGTGGCCCACCCTACCAAGGAACCCATGCAGCTGGCCCATTTGTCTCTAACTGCAGCAGAGCAAGACACTGCTGGAGGAATGTGGATACTGCAGCACCGCCAGAAATGTACAGGTGAAGTGCCCTCAGCTGTCAGGAAAACAGGGGTGCCAGATAGGGGTCAGGGGTCAGGGGAATCCTGCCTGGGCCTAACATCTCCCCACACCGGGCATTGCTCAGTTGAACCTGCCTGTGCAACTCCAGCAGGGGAGCCAGCAAGGAACAGCAATGTCTTACTGTTCCATCACTTGATGGAAGTGATGCCCCAGCCTCTTACCATCACCTCTGTGGACAACAAGCCCCTCACATCTGGACCCATCACCCACCATACCAGCACCGTTCACGTGTCCCTGGGAGAACACCACAAGGAGATCTGTTTTGTCACCGGCACCACCACTACCCATTTCATCTTAGGCTACCCCCTAACTTGTCAGACATATTCCCCACATCGCTTGGTCATCCAGCCATGTGCTGCAGTGGAGGCCCAAGTGTCCGAGAGTATGCCTCCAACCCCAGGCATACCCCTGGGGTACATCCCAGGGAGTCCAGAGCCCCTCAGCCCTTCGACCTTGAGGCCATTCCTCCTGAGTATCGAGGCCATGACTCCCATCAGCTAAAAAAACTAGTGAGCTGATACTGGAGCACGTGATATATCTGCATGGGTTCCCTCAGGACGTCATCTGGGACAGAGGGCCCCAATTCATCACCTGATTTTGGAAGGCATTTTGCCGCCTAATTTCTTCCACTACCAGCCTGTCTTCGGGCTACCATCCACAGACCAATAGCCAGGCAGAAAAGGCTAACAAGCAGCTGGGTAGGTTCCTGAGGTGTTTTGCTTTGGTCTGCAGCCAGCAGTGGAATCAATATGTACTGTGAACTGAGCTCTCCCAGAACCTACATACCTCGGGTACCATAGGCTTCTCCCCATTTGAGGTTCACTATAGATACCAGCCTTCACTTTTCACCCACCAGAAACAGAAGGTCAAGGATCCTGCAGCCCAGCAGTTGGTCCATCAGTGCTGGCACACCTGGGAGAGCTGAGCTCCCCAACCTGCAGGAAAATGCCCGGTACCAACAGCAACATCAATGCTGCAACTGTCTGACACACTTTTTCCATCCAGGTGAAAATTTTTGGCTGTCCACATAACACCTCAACCTAGTGACAGACTCTTTCAAGCTCACCCCCAAATTCATCAGACCCTGTCACATTGCTCACCCACGTCACCTACCAGCTCCAGCTGCCTTCATTATTGAAGGTTCACCTGGTCTTTCACATTTCCCTCCTCAAACCATTCATCAACAGTCCTTTGACCCCTGCAACCCCAACTCCCCCTCTTTCTTGTATCAATAATGGTGGGCTTGCCAACACCGTTTGGCAGATCCTGGATCCTCGGCAAGGGGGCTGGGGTGCTCAGTACCTGGTTGACTGGAAGGGTTATGGCCTTGAGGAGAGCTCTTGGATCCTGTCCTGTTTCATCGTGGACCCTAAATTAGTGAGGGAGTTCCATCAGCGCCAGGCAAACCACCCTGGGCCGTCTGGGGTCGGCCCTGGAGGAAGGAGTACTGTCACATCACGCACAAGTCATGCGATTGCAGACAAAGGACACAATCCAGGAAATGCAGGGCTCACAAGAGCAACACGAAAGTGTTCAGAGATTGGACCACATACACGATTCAGATGTTTACCTAACTATTGCTCCAACTCACTTTCACGTCAATACCATGAGTTACTGAGGTTTTCCTTGCTCTTGTGTGTTGTCATTATCCTTGTGATAAGTGTGATCTCCAATGCCAGTTTTTGATGGAAGCAGCTAACCTTTTCAGGTTTTGTAAATTAAACTGTGTGCGTTCGCCCTTCGGGTTGTGTTCTCTCTGGAACTGGGTTATAAAACCACACTACATCCCCAACACTGTATGAAGCCAAAGCTAATTAATGGCCGACACTTTATATGTGTTTTCTGTGGGTGCAATATTTATTTGAAGTCTTAAATTAAAATATTTCAAATTGCTGTTAACAATATATTTTATGAAATGTGTGTCCCCCTTTAAAGGTGTGCCTTCCCATGTGCGCATCCCTTCCTGGTGCTGATTCTGGATATGACTAATACTTAGAAAATTAAATCTACCTAGAGGTATTTGTTGGACTAGTTGGCTAGTGACAGCTAAGCACTGATGATATTCTATGCATAATTAACTACTGATACTCTGATTTAATTTTTTTAATATAACAACATATGGTATCTGCGCACAGATGTAGTGGACCTTATCCCAGTCATGTACCCCCTAACAGTCAGGCTGGATGCAGTTCATTAAATATAATGTGACATTCATCTTAAATATATTAAAGCTTGATTTCGGCAGACTGGCTTTGGACTCTTGGTTTGATATTATAGTGATAAATTGTGCTGTGCGGTCTCATTTATTTTCTGGAAGATGCTGCCTTTGCTTAAAATATTTTGTAAAATGTGTATTATTTTTACCATAAAACCTTGGGGTTCGGAGGCATTAAGACTGGGATTTATTTTCCTACAGGTTGGAAGATTCTTATTAAAGCTACAGCAAGGAGAACAATTAGTGATCCCTTATGTAACTGTAACTTTTTGCAGATACCACACTTTATTGAATTTTATTAAAATAGTGTATGTCTATGAACAGGTGATTTTAAAGATCTGACAGTCACTGACGACGTTCATCTGAACTTTTCAAAAACAGCAGCATAGTTTTTACAGTCAGAGTCAGTCAACAACATAAGTTCCAGTTTCTACAATAAGTCAAAAAGCTTGACAACGTGTTGTTTGCTCAGAAGATTATAGACAAACGTTAGTGATTGAAAATTCAACCTCTTCAGATTGTAATCCTTTTAATTTTTGCATTTCAGTGTGATCAGAGAGGGGCGACCACTTTGAAAAAATACAGCGTCCTGAGTCCTAATAAAAATGCACAGTGAACAATTCATCACTGATGCATTTTGTGTTGATTGTACCATTTAGTAATTTAGTAATTTCTTTCTTTATCATTTAGTATTGATATGACAAAAACATTATTATTTCACCGTGCTGCAGGTGATTCAAACAAGTCATCTCAATGAAGTCCTGATTTTAACTTTGGGACCCTCTGCTTCTCATGGTGTAGTTAGTCATGTGGCCAAGTCCTGCAGCACTCTGAGAAATTGACTTTTTTTTTTAATTTAAGAGCTAAATTACAGCTGCCAATAACTGTCTTCTTGACATAATGTTCTTGCTTTTTAAAAATTATATATTTTTTAACATTTCGTACCTGATAAAGCCAGAGTCCTCTATTACCTAAGCTTCTCAGAAAAATGAAGTTACTGATTTTAGCCAAATGACATGCACTTTGAGCACGTTCTCCATCCTCTATTGGACAAATCTGCTGTGCTACAGTTCATCTCAAGTCCAATAACTATCAACAATATCTGTGGATTTTGACCAATCAAAATATGTCAGAGGTCATATTTTCAAATTTATTCATTTGAACCCTCTTGCAATTTAAATTTATTTTGCACAGAGAGCTTAATTTTCTACAGGCTACACATGCAATTACACCAAATAACCTCAGTCCAGTTCAGTGTGGTAGCTCTTTATAAACAAAACTGCTCAACCATATTTTCATATGGAACAGGAGTGAATTTTACTGTTTTTCTTTCAGTCTATGATCAATGTACAGGTCATTCATCATTTATGACCTCAAAGTCGTGTCTTTTTATGTTCTGTACTTGTATACATCTCACCTGAATCAAAAAGCATCAAAAAGCAAGTCTCTCTACTCTCAGTCATCTTCTATGCTTTCAGCTGAAAAAATAACAAACTGTAACCTCCACTGGTTATGACTAACACCTAAATCTATGTGTGTGTTTCTTTTATCAGAATTATGCAAAAGCTTGTGTACTGTAGTGGAATTTGATCTTTGAACCATGAGCGCAGTTCTTATATATTTCCAAACAGCTTGCTGTAATTGATCTAAACTGGTGTTGCTGTGGGGAGGGGGATAAGAATGTTTTAATCTACCACTTGGGGAGAGCACACAGTCTGCAAAATCTACATCAGTTTGGTTTGCCCTGGTGCAATGTATATTTTAAGCCACCGTTTGTCCAGACATCTGTTTTACAAATTGTCTAGCCAAACAAAAAAGCTGATAGACATACTGTAATTCTAATAAGTGGTGCTAAATACTGTTGTGGAATAGTGTCCACCTCAGTAGAACTGGTTAGCATTCCTACAAAGTTACATTTCACTGAATCTTTACCTGTTTGCATGTCAGTTTCAAAAAGCAGTCCAAACATAAGGACAACAGAATGGAAAAATGTAGGAAATGTTCAAAGAATGAATACTCTCCTCATTAAACAAAAAAACACATGTTTTGTATCTAAGTTATTATTTTATTATTAATACTGCTTAACACAGAATGTTAAATTTTTAAGGGGTATAGTATTGGACCAAGGTGAAGCTGGTGCTCGGTGCACTGTCATCTGAGCTTAGAGTTCACTGTCACCTGCCATCAAGAGAGCTTGTTCAGTCCCTCTCAAATAGGGACTCTAAGGACGAAGAAATGGAAAAAAATGGTGAGATGAGGTGGTGGACCCCTTATAGCAAGTGGTGTTATTGTCAGGTTTTTGGCTGTGTTTCATTGCAATATGTTCCTTAGAAGATTTAATTTTTCCAAACTTTAAATTTGTCCTGTATTTCTTTTTTTTATTGTTGGGTTTCTATTTCTATTGTGATGGTTTTTTTATAAATGGAAGTTAAAAAAACACAAAAAATCTTCAATCAATGTATGTAAAATGATAATTATGATAAAAATAAACATAATAAAAGATGTAAATATAAGTAAGCTTAAATTAGTATCAAAAACACAAACTGCCACTTGTTTTATAGGTGGTTGGAATGAACAATGTGACTGCTTTTGGCAAAAAAACTGGTGCATTTGTTTTCTTTATTCACCTGATGCTTTAACTAGACACTTTCTTATAATTTTGAAAATGAAATAGCTTGCTAATAATGTATTAGTTATTACAGTAAATATCTTTTGTGATTATTGTAAGCTTACTCAGTTTTAAATAACTGACATAATGGTAGTTTTTTTTCTGGGAACTACTGTTAAAATTTGCTTCCACAGAATCCATATAAATAAGGTTTCAAAAGTATTTGTTTCAAATAAATAATACTATCGGTGCAATTTCAGATCTATCTATCCATCTGTCTATCTACAGGAACCATAACTGCAACCTGCTACTTATGTATTTGACTATGACAAATTGATGGCTCTAATTCCATAAGCATTGTAGCCTGTCCTGGGTCAGCCAAACAGCCTCCTCCCACTGTGAAATGTTTGGTACTCCTCCTATTGGAAACACCTAGTTAAATGCTCATCTCTGTCGGTTGGACCAATTGCTTTACTGAGAGGAGGACTGGTCACTGAGTTCTGCACTAAGATAATGAGTGTGAGCCCTACTGCCTTGGTTAGGAAACATTCCTATAAATTGTGTCACAACCCCTGGTGGTAGGACAATGGAGGAAAACTAGAAGGCTCTCTCTCTCGCAAGTTTTAGGAGTAATTTTGCAGACTGGTCTTTGATGTTCTAATCAGAGCACAAAAATATGCTAAGCCTTGCAGAGTCTTATTGCTGTTGAAAAAGGGGAGGGTATGTCAACTTACAATCCCAAATAAGAAAACCATGAAGGAGTATGTAGGAAGCACTGGAGCTGGATAGTATTCAGCTATCGTCCTTAGTTATGCATCGCTATCTCTAATACTTGCACTCTGAAACACAATTAGCAGAACAATATTTACCAAACTAGATCTTGAAAGTGCATATGACTGAACTATTATTAAGGCGGACAATGATTGGAAAACTGCATTTAGTACATCTCTTATGAGTATGTTGTTATGCCTTTTGGGTTGGCTAATGCACCTTCCTTATTGTCAGAGAAGTTTCACAAGTTATTATTAGCACACTCAGTGGCCCTGAATTGCTAGACTGACCTCTGGACAAAATATAATACGTTGTGAGGCCACAACTTTTTAACTAGGTACCTGGCTTTCCTAATACAGGCCAAGGTAGCTGGACAATGAAGCATGTTTCAAAGAAATTTTGGTAGCATTACATATTCTGTGTGCACAGTCCAAGTCCCCTACAGTCAGCCAGCAGCCAGGAAGGCTCCTCAACTACTGTTCCTTTTCTTGCAACGTTAGTTATGACTACTTCAGAACTTTCCTTATTGAGGTCCATATACATGACATCCTTAACAGAGATGAAAGAAGACTCTTTAGAATTGTAATCTTTCCATTCATAACATTAGTCATGTTCTCCTAATGAGGACTGATACCCAAGTTGGCATTTAAAGGGTGAAAAACTGTTAGATGCATTTTAAAAGGAACAATAAACGTAGCCAGACCAAAGGAGGTGGTTTGAACGGAAGGGGTAGTGTCAACCCATTGTAGACACTTTTCCAACTCCTATTTTTTTCTTGTTATCTTATCTTGTTAGTCTCTAAGGGACTACAGACGGAAACCAAAGCCCAAACATACAGTAAAGCAAGGGCTTTCCACAGTATTTCTATGTGAAGGTAGCAGCCCTGTGATGAAATCTACTTCTAGTTGTGACCATGGTGACGTAAGAATTCACAACATCAAAAAAGGGCAAATAATTTTACTGAGGTTCAAGGCTCTAACTCTGATTTTTAATAAAATGCTATTTCTGTTTCAGATTTTTAACTCTCATTTTTCCAAGCTGCTAAAAAGAATAATGGAAATGTACCAAAAAGCTTCAAGTTTATCATGTACTCGTCATATTCATACTAGTTTATTTGATTCTTGCAAAAAATTAAAAATGTGTTTACATGCTGCTAGCCATTCAGGATTGCTATAAGGATAATATGTACTGTATATTCTTAATAAAAATTCAAAATGTCTTTATAGAATTTCTATAAATAGATCTAAATCATCACAACTTCATATGTAGACAGAAATCTGTCACCCATGTACCAGGTTTTACATTTGGACCTGACATATAGGTAACCCAAATATATAGAGATGATAAACATATTTATTACTGATGAATAACTGAAACAGCAGCATTCAGCACTTTGCTTCTTCTTCATATAAAGTGGACTCTCACATTTCACCTTTTTTTTGCATTCCAACTGCCTGTTTTTAAGAGCAGGCAATTGCTCAGAGCCAACTGGTCTAAAAACGCCAGTATCCATACGAGGATCTCTGTGCCCCCAGTTGTCTTTTTAACTCCTTATTTATGAGGGGAGGCAAGGAGAATGAAGGTACAGAAACTGAACTGTAATTTCAATCCCTGCCCCATTTTTTCATCTTGAGATGAATGATAAAATTATCTGAATTATTAAGACTAAGCTGCCTTTGTACAGTGAATGGTAAAAGTATGGTGAGTGTGTATTTTTACTTTGTGCCTAAATCCACAGTCCTCTGTTCTTTGTTCAACTCTTCTGGTATCTGCCTCAAGAGACAGTTCTGCTGTTTAAATATGTCTCAGTCCATGCTGTAGGCAACAGAATGTTTCATACCGAGTTAGACAAAAGTATGGGCAAACAAAGTTTCGTGAAATTAATGTTGGTGTGAAGCATTTTCAGCTACTATATAGCAACAAAAAGTATCGTCAGAGATAAAATTAAAATTGCCGCTGAGTTCATTTCTCTTTTAAAAGTTCTTTTGTTCACATTCTTTGGGAGTTGAAACCCTTGTTTTAAACCGGGCCCTATCTTTACCAGTCCACAGATAGTTTTTTTTTTCATAAGAACTCTTTCAATTTCTTAATGTCCTCCTGTATAAAAGCATTTTGGATTCTAGTATTTTCATTTGATTGCATCAGGACCTTTTAGTTTCCATTTGGCTCATGCTATTATTGCTGCCCCGTGAATTATCACACCGAGCTGAGACCAGAGCCCTGGAAAGGAAAAAAAGCATAGAAAATATGACTTCTTAGATGAGCCCATGCATGAGCTAAATCGTGTTTTGTTCTACAACAGAAGACCTCGGTACAGTTGTGCAGGATCAGCTTAAGTAATGGGATATTAAGAGAAGAAGGAGGGGACAGCACTGCACTGTATTGCCATCTTTTTGTGTTTATTGATTAAAGTAACTGTGGTACCTCCACATACAAAATTTCAAGTCAAACCAAACAATGCCCTCCAAGAAATTAAAAATTAATATGTATTAATGTGCATTAATCTGCTTTCAATGCATCATTTCATTTTGTTTATGACAAAAATAGTCACATACAATAACCAATAATTCAAGTGTTCACCATTTGAGCTGAAACAGTATTCAGCGTCCATGAGCATGAGAGAATACTGCCTTTGGTTCTTAAACTTTACCATGACAATGTGATAAGAGGCAACAGCTGATACAGTAGGAGGTGTTCACCACAATGCAACTTATATTCACTCGTTTACTTGATTCTTGCAAAAATTAAAAATGTCCCGCAAAAAGTTTATTCTGTTCTAATGTGCACATTTATCCCAAAAAGGCTTTTTCAGTACTAAATTAGCATTGTTAGGTGCAGAAGATGTATTGCAGCATCACCACCATCCTCGCCATTTGTTTTTCCTTTCTTGTTGTACACACCTCCTCCTGTGTCAGCTCTTGCCCTGGATCTTGTCTTATTGTCACTATAGAATGATGACCAAACCTGCTCTTCCTGAAGCCACTGTGTGCACCACTACAGTTGTGCAGAAGCTGGCTGGAACTCTTCTTGCCCCAAAGCAGCCAGTGTGCTCCACTTGCTTTCTGCCCTCACCTTGATGCCTGCTCTGGCAACCCTAAGACCACATGAATCCCCGTATTGCAGCAGTTGCCTTGAGTGTGTTACCCTAAACTCTCTCCCTGTAGGTTCCTGATGATTGACTTCAGTTTGTTATGCTGCACATACAGGGCACTGTTGCTCAACTTTCACGGTACACCAAAACACCTGTGGCAAGATACTGTACTGATACCACTATGGTTTGAACTTACCTGAAAGTCCCGACATATCCGCTGCTGTTAACCATCCCGCAGGTTGTGTGAATGGTAACTGTGTCTCTCAACATGCTATCAAAAAATTTTTCTAAGTGCTTCACCGACTTCTCCAAAATGAATGGGATCAGTGCATTCCTTATGGTACAGTGGAACTAATCAGCAGGTTTCTCTTACACCTCAGCACCAGAGAAATGGGCTTTTACGGTTTAAAACTCATTCTAGCCTATGTGATAAGCCTTCACCAGCCATTCTAAAGTTCATCTACCTCCTGGGTGATGTAGTCGCTGTCAAGTCATCTTTGAAGGCTCTGATAGATGCATGGATGTCTATACTTAATTTCTGCCTTCGTGAGCATGATCACGGCCAGCAAAAATGCGATCACAGAGGTAGTATAGTCCATAATTATCTGCTTCTCCAGCTTGTGTCACGCAGATGTAACTCCTGTCGTTTCCCTCAGACTGGATAAAATATTTGATCAATATTTTGCCTGCTCTATAAAAATTACACACACTTCAGAATGACATCCCTAATTGTGTGTCTTTAAAGTAGTTTTTGATGCACCTTGAATTAGTTTACTAAAGCATAACCCCCCCCCCCCCCCCAAAAAGCATTAATTGAATCTCCCACCATTATTATTATGGCTGGTGTTGTCAAATAACAGGACCTACAAAAAATATAAAATATGTAGATTTGAACAAAAATATGTCTAATATTGTATATGTTTTTCTATTTTTGCTTCTACAGAGCCATACACATAATTGGAAGTCGAGATGACATTTCAGGAAATTCAAAAGATGTTCCTCGTTTTTCACAAATGCATCAGAGGTTGGCAAAAACTCTTTGATGTCAGTCTCCCTATTGTTAGGCACCCCATTTTCCCTTTCCAAATAAAGGCAATCCCAGATGACTTGGCCTACTCTGTTGTCACTTTGCAATGTTAAATGTCTCATTTAAGTGGCACTCAAATCGCTTCCAGAGTCTAAATATATTTTCCAGCCAAATCTGTATGCAGACAATCATGTTAGTGGAGACGATAGATGGTTGGGTATGTGTGGCACACCATCCATCTTCATTGCAATGTGGTCTCTGGTGCAGAAGAAGATGCCTAAACACAAAGGGGAAAAAATGAACGAACATACAATTAATTACCTTCCACTTGCTGACTGACATAATGTGGATGCTGTTCGCCAGGTAGTAAACAACGTTTGTGCAGACAGTAACAATACTGATGGGGTTTTTTGGTTAATCACATAGTATTTCCCCAGTATTCATGCAACATTTTACTCCACCTGCTTCTGTTCAGCTTTTTAATCTAGCACGGCCTAAAAAAATATTCCTGAAGAAAGTAATATACAGCTATTTAAACAATGACTTCAGAAAGTTTTACACCTCCAAATTTTAAAGCATTGAAATAATTTTTCTCTCTTCACTGATAGAAAAAAATTCACTGAATCATTTTTTAGTTGAAGAATATCCTTTTTTCCAGAGTGAAAATATTTCTCACTTGCCAAACTATTTACCTCTCTTCCCAAAGTCAATACTTTGTACATAGCCATGTAGCAGCAATGCCTCTTCTTGGGTGTGTATGTAAGTGAATATTGAGATTTTGGAATTTTTCATCAGTCTTTCATGCAAATTTGGTCAAATTTTGCTAAATTATATGGAAAGCAGATTTTTGTAGTCTGGGCTCTACCTGGGCTATTCCAGAATGATAACCTATTTTATCAAGTCATTCTTTAGTAGTTTTTTCCTGTGTGTCCTGCTGAAAAATGAATCTTTGCACTAAATGCAGATCCTTGTCTGACTAAAGGAGGTTCTCAAGGATTTGCTTGCATCTATGTTGCTCCTCGTGGCAACAAGCTTTCTACTTTCCCCTGCTGAAAAACAACCCACACCTGCTCCTGCCACCATTTTTGAGGGAAGGGATGGTGTTAGATTATGGGCTGTATTTGGTTTGTGCCAAGCATAGTGTTTTGTTTTCAGGCCAAAGAACTCAATTTTAGTCTCATCAAATGACCAAATTTTCTTCCAAAAGGTTTCTGGTTCTGTCACATTGTTTTGAGCTAACGCCAGGCAACATTGGTCTTTCTCAGAAGTGGCTTCCTTCTAGCTACTTTCCCGAAGAAGCCAAATCTGTGTTGACGTGATTATCAATGATGTCTGGACAGTTTTTCCCAGTTTTTCAGCTAAAGAGCTCTGCAAACTCTATGTTGTAACCTCTTGGTCACTTCTCTGACAGTTGTCTTTCTTGCCTAGTTGCTCAATTTGACCAGACAGCCTGATCTTGGTAGTGCCTGAGTTGTGGCATTGTTTTTTTTTTTTTACATTCTGTTACACTGGGCTTCACAGGGCCCAAAGGAATGGTCAAAGGTTTGCCAGTCTTTTTATAGCCTTCTGCAGCATTTTTCCTCCAACCAGCTTCATCTCAAATTTCTACAGGCAGCTCCTTGGTCTGATGTGTTCCATTGTTTTAGTTATGAGGCTTCACAAAGTCTCAAAAAAGTGATATTTGTTATGTGGTCAAGCTAAAAAACACAGGTGGACCTTAAATTAACACAAGTGTGCCGTGTTGATGTTTTTAGTGTGATCTTTCAAGATAACTGAACATGTCACCACATTTAGGCTGTGAATACTTTGAAGTAATTTTCAGATTTTTATTTTTAATATACATCTGAAGTCATCTAAATACTATAGTAACCTAAAAAACAACTAAATAATACTAATTCACAGTAACATTATAGAGAATTACTATTACAGTAGTGAGGGAAAAAGCTTTTATTCTGAAGTCCCATATTCAGGGTTGTGAGAATTGATACTAGTAGTGATGACAATTTCAAGTACTTCCAATTTTTTTTTACTGTGAACATTATAATTGTAGTATGAACAACAGGAATTTTAAAGTGAAGTGGTTTTTTTATTTGTTACTTAATTCATAATGAAATCTCATCGTGTTCTACACCAGGTGCTTTTCTCCGAAAAAAGGAATTCTTCTCAATTATTAAAACTTTTCATTCGTGGAACAAGTAATTAGCTTGTGCAATGATTTGGTTTTACTGCTTCATAAAGTTTAAATTTACAATGCCTTAACAATTTGACCTTTTTATAGCAGCAGGAGATAAGGTAAACCTATTTTTACTGCTTACAAGCAACAGTCTAAAAGGAGAATCTTCTAACACAGTGAAAGTATTTTTATTTAAAAAAATATGCTTTTTACTAGCTACAGATTAGGGTTTAGGGGGTCAAACCATTGGCTAAATTATCTGAGTGTAAAAATTCCTTCTCAAAATGCCACACATTACATGACATTTGGTGGCTAACAGTCACCCTTGGTTCTCCTGGGAAAACGCCATAAAATCAGTCTTGTGTGCATAAGTTTCAAGAAAACAGAACTGCCAGGTGCAACTTTAAAACTACTATGCAGCAGTTTAGTTTAAGTATTATTTCTGTTTAAATTCTAACTTTTTCAGTGTTTGAAGCTTTAGAATTTTCTCTTTTGAACAGATTTAATGAAATTGAGGGTAGAAGAAAAGGTTTATATATGTTAAGTGGTAAGAAGATACATAGGTTCACCTGTAACATGGCGGGGTCCTTTACAACGAAAATACGAAGATTTATAGAAAAAGATACCTTTTTCCATACCATGGGCTTGCAAATTAGGCACAGGTTCCCATTTTACTTTCATAACTGTGCTTTGCATATCCATCCATGGGGGTACCAGCATCCATCTGGAGAAGGGAAGTGCTATATGGCTTGAGAACAAGTGTCCTCTGGTATGTCAAAGAGTTTGAAGACCTGCTTGACAAGCAGTGTGGCCATCAGCATCACCATGGGAAGCCCTTTAAGGGAATTCATGTGGCAAACCTGGGTGGGGGTTTATCCATTAAGGTTTTAGGAGGCACTCTATGTTCCTATGGTCAGTCAGCACAATGAATGAGTGAGTGGTCATCTTCAGCCAGTGCCACATCTCCTCAAGTTCTAACTCTTTACTGAAGAAAGTGTGCAGAAGCATATGATTAAATACTAAAAAAAAACAAATGCATGCAAAAAACTTCTCTGTCAATCAGAAATGTAAAGTGTATTAAAAATGATAACACATAGTTTGGTTTTTACAAAAATAGGTCACATAGCAATGAAAGACAAGGAGACCACAGCTATATGGACAGGAAAGTCTCAAAGAAACATGGGAGTGCTTGGGTGAGTAGCACAAATGGGTTGGGTTACAGTCCACACCAGAAAGCATGGCTGTTTAATCATGAAGCTTTGCGTCTTCTTGCCAAAAGCCTGGAATCAGACCACCTTTTCTTACTGTATCTCACAAGACACTGGGGCCAGAAGACAGAGGAATTTTTGGCACCTCCCATGAGGCTTCTAAAGCCACCAATGCAAGAAAACATGCTCGCATATAAGATCTATTAAAATCTCCCATCACTCTGACAGAGACAAACCATTTTCCATTGCAGCCAGCCTTATCAGGTATTCAGTAATAAAAATAATATTTCTTTCCTGTGCTGTAAATGAAAATAAAGCTGCATCACTGTCCACAGGCAAAATTGCGATGGGATGTTCTTGCCTTGTGTCGTAATGCCACAGCCAGCTAACACTGGAATTTTCATTTGTAAAGATCAGAACAAACATCTGTAGGTTATTATTACTCTTTTTTTGAAATGCAAGAGGTAACTAGCATTGGATTCTGAGAGCATTCTTTGGTCCCGGTGAAATAAATCCAATTACAACTTTTGTAACTAAAAGGGGGGGGTGGCAAACTGATGTCAATAAAAAATCATAGTGTGCGTAGTATGCAGAGACATTTGTTAAACTCTACTTGGACAGTTTCAGGTTTTCACTTTTTTAATTCCAAAGCCACAGCTCTATTAGTGCTTTCCGTTACATTAGTATTTTGATGACAACAGTAAAAGAGCAATTCGGTGGCCAGCATCATGATGACACCCATTTTAGCAGTTTGCTATATAGAGAAAGGCTGGGCCTGATTATATATCTGCATCAATGGCTTAGAAGGTTGCTGTCATTTCCGAAGATGTGCTCTGTGGTCTCATTACTTGCCACTCTGTGATATGCATTAGTCAGGAGACCTCAGCACCTCACCCTCCCATCTGAAATACACGCCGGGCCTCAGCATCCACACACTCCTTATAAATTTTATATATTGCCTTCCCAGTGATGACTTGTAGGCCATCCTAGACCTGCTGGCTGACACAGAAGATGAGGAAAGGATTAGAAGGGAGGGTATAGAAACAATCCCTTGTGTCAACAGAGTTGTCACCTTGTAATTAGGTTGTTTAATTGATGACAGAACCTTCAAGGTAGGATATTCTATCAGAGCAAAGGAAATTCTTCACTTCAGTCTTCCAGATTTCCTGAATTTCCGTCCCATGGTATATTCTCACACAACCTATAAGTTGTGAGAACAGTTAATGTATGCTGGCTTTAATTCAGTGCAATGCACAATTTGCAAATTTAGTGTAGCTATTAAAAAGGTGTTTTTTTCTTGAAAATTAAAGTACTTAAGTACTTCAAGAGTGTTGAAGAATGACATGTCTATATATCTATGTTTTTCTTGTTTTATAATGCTATAAAAACAATGTTTTCACATATCTGTAAAATGCATACGTAAAAGTTTGATCTGTAAGGGGAATCGTGCAAATGTTGCAGGATTGAAGTACTCTTATTTTGTTAGACATACTTATGGTTTGTGGTTTTTTTTGAAATTGAGAAAAATAAAAACATCGCATTATATGCTGTTAAATGGAGAAAAGAGATTGTGACAACTGGTTTGTGGGATAAGAGGATGCAGAATTCAGCTCTGTCACTTTATTGTGAGAAACATAGATTGAAAGAAAAGTGGTTCAAAACAAGTTTCTCCCTCCAGAGAGAAATTTCCTCAATGTAGCTATTGAGAGCTTAAACAGGGATGTCATGGTAAGTATCCACTTGTTGATCATAACCGGACATATGCCAGTTTGCCATGGTGTCCAGAGAGATTGCGTACAGTGGTGTTTGTAGAGTTTTGTACACATGTGTGCGATTCTGAAACAGAGGTCCACATGTGTTTGTCTCCCTGCATGTCAAAGATGGAACAATAACTTTTATTACTCTACAGACAAAACTATTAAAACCTTGTAATCGTCAGGAAAAAATGTTTCACTGGATTATATTTTTCAGCTCTGTAACATCACATGTATCACAATTCACTCCCAACTACATACAATCAGGAGGCTGAGAGGCAAGAATGCAGGGGGAACCGATCACACCACCAAACACTGCACTGTAAATTCCAGGCAGAAGATCCTCAAACTAAGTAACATAGAACAGCACTCCATACATGCACATTAGACATGCAATACCTCACAAAGACAGAAAAGGAGGGAGGAGGCTAAATAGAAGAGTGGCTGACCAAATAACAAGGGACAGGTGAGGGCCCAGATAGAAATAAGGTGCAGGAGAGTGGGGAAGATAGGGTTCCACTTAAACAACTCTGTTGTTTAAGTGGAGCAGGCAGCGGGGCGCTGGAGTTTGTGACAACATGACGATTATTTGACATTACAGCGCCTTTCACATTTTCTCCACTGGTGAGTTTGTCCTTGTCCTGACAAATAGCTGCATTTGAGATATATAAAGAGCAACATTGAAAGACCATCAGAAACAATACATATTGTGAGTAATTACATTTGGTTGCCTTTTGCATAAACTAAGTTTTTGTATATATTTAGGTACTCAATTGATGATTTCATACTTATGGTGCAAAAAGATGGTGAACAAGTGTGGCACAAAGGTTCCTCCTTGAGTTCTTCCATTCGTACACACATTTGCGCCACAGCTTCATTGATCTTATCCATTCACTTATTGAAAGGACAACTGATATGTATTTTTAAGTAACAGTAACTAATTATATTAACCCTTAAACGCTGGCAACTATGTAATGGATGAAAGGAGAACTTTAGGATGAGCATATAGGTTTTGCAAAACAAGCACATTAATTCAGTGAAATTTAATCATCTTTTGCAGTTTGACACTTGCTAAACATTATCTATGGTACCAGATTATGAGAAATCATAAAATGTAGAAGCTATAATCATTATCCACTTTATTCATTTTCAGTGTTTTTATCGCTAAATCGTAAAATGGACACAGCTTTATTAACAGGACAATTGCTGTAAAAGTTAGGGACATACCTGATATGGTTAAAAAAAAAAAAACACAATGAAATCTACACCCCCCTTTTTTCACTTTCTCCTAGCTTCAATTCTGCTCTAACTCTGGCATGTTTTTTACTATATTTTACTTATACAGGTAAACTCCAGTGAAAACATAATTTTGCTGTAACACAGCTAAACTTTTTATACCAGCTCCCATAACACAGCAGCAGAAATTAATCTGCAAGAAATCCAGGAACTCAAAATTCATGTGTCGCATGAGTAACTTGTTCCTCTACCACGCTGTCTTGTGATGCAATACTGTGGAGTGTGACAAACACCAAAGGGCATAATGTGTAATCTGTACCGTTTCGTGTGTCATGTTTGCTTAGTTCCAATGCCCTATGCGTGATACTGTGTGCCAGGCCCCTGCACATGGTGCCCTGGGTGTGTACTACACAGCATGATATTCCACATGCTACAATGTTTTTTTTAACACTACATATAAATTTGGCCAAATTGGTTTTGGGGTTTTCAGATGGGCTGGCAATGAGTCATCATTTTTCCAAATTAAAGTGAAGTATAATTAGATCTTGATATATGCAGTTTTGCACAGAGTTTTCAGGAACACTGTGCGTAAAACAAGGTTCACCTGTGTATATAATTTTTCTTTTGTCAAAGTGTAGTCTTGTAGCACTAAGTTGTAAAAAAGGTCCCATTTAGTGTTCTGTGTGGTTCAGGGTGTCATGTGCTTTGGCAGTCATTTGATTTGCTCTGGTCTCGTCTTCCCACCTCATCATTCATTTAAAGTTCAGTTTTGCCGACACAAATGGTTACGTACTTCTGCTCACACTTTTTCCAAGGATCTGCTGATCAGTTTTGTGACTGAGATGCTGCATGACTGGATGTATGAATGTGTACTTCTATAAGTAAACGTGGCTGCATGAATTTCCTGAGACGGTTTGCTGTGATTTAATACACAAGAGAATACAGCATGGAGAATGCAAATCCAGACACGCAGCAAATATCCATACGGCTGCTATAGTGCTGAAAATCCGAAGGTCCACAAAGTTGTTCTCCAAAAACAGATCATAGTCTTGTAATAAATAAATTTATGACCCTGATGCAGTGCTTTATTTTACATGTCATTGGCAGCTCTGCCTGCCCCAACCCTTCCTGGAGGGAACTGTTCAGAACAGTTTTTGTGATTTATGACTAGCAGGGGTCCGAATTTTGATTTAGTGTGGTCCCAGGATATTCTGCTCTATTTACTACCACAACCATGGCCTGCTGTATACTTCCAGCACAAACTGAGATGATAGCTATTTAAATGTTTTACTTCTATGCATAATTTTATTTAAACAGCTCATTTGTGACGATTTCTCAATTTCTCACTGCTGGAATCAGCTAAAGACTAAATTCTATCTGCTTTCCCTGCACAAGTGTGATGATGGCTGCAAGGAATTTAACACTCACAATGCTTCACACTGCTAGTTAATACGATAGCTGCTCTAACTGTGGCCGAACTTTAGACGTATTCACTCTTGTGCTTTCTAAATCTGTGCTGTTAAATGTAGTTCCCGCTAGAAGAGGCTCTCTGTTGCTTTGCATTGTCTGGTCAGCAGTTCCTTACAATGCTGCAACATTGTTGTAGCCATACGCCAAACCTTCTGGCACCCTCTGGTCCACACACACGTGTATATTAACGTTTTAAAACTAAGACATGTTTGAGGAATACTGTGACATAATCTTACAACTTGGCAACGTAATGACAGAACGAATGGATATCTATGTACAGAATTAATTCTGTCAGTTCTGTATTGGGCTTGTACCTTTTCGAGCAAAACATTCTCCTTTAGAGCATGAACAAAATATGGTGTGACCTGAATTTGAAGCAAACAGGATTTGAAAGTAGTTTGGAAAGAAGGGTTTTTTTTGTGTAACTATTTTTGGTATGTAACAATGCATACAACTGTTACAGAATACATCTGTTAATGGAAGTTTATCATCAGTGAAAATGATAGTATGAGGAACAATTATAAATAAATAAAACAATAAATAAAAAAATAAGTTTTTAATGCTGTCTTGTAAAATTTATTAAATTCACACAGTAGATTATTTAATGAATAGTAATATAGTCACTTAGCTGTTTTGCAGTTACTGATTTTATTTATGGAAAATCTAGTTGCCATGTTATATTTTGATGACTGAGACAGTTGCTAGGTATGATGGAAACAGGGTTTTTACCTCTGGTAGGTGAAAGCAGATTTGTTAGCTGTTGTACTGGAATTAGAGGAATTCTGCTTTAACCATTCTTTACAACTGGGCAACTTCTGTGCCTTGGTCTTGGTCTGTTTATTCAGTGCAATGGTGAAACAGTGCAGGGCAAGTTGCCAAAATCAGCACACCAACCTGTACATGCCACTGTGGAGAACAGATTTGAAAGGGTTTTAAGGTGCTTCAGACACCAGACTCTACATATCCTCAGCAACCACAGCCTGAAAACCAAAACCAGCAAGTTGAGGAAAGGCTTGCAGTCACAGGCTGTCAGGCTTTTGAACGTCAGCTGTGGCTCCCATCACCACTTACCGTCACTACTGCCAGCCACCACTTTTTGTGTGCCACTGTGTTTTGTTATGCTTATGTGTATGGATATAAATAAATGGATGAGCACACATTTTCACACATAAACACACACATTTATCTGTTTTTTTATTAATTATCCATAGTCTCACACTTTTTAACCTTAATCTATTTATGTTCTTTATCTTTAATCACGCTTTAATTTTTTCCATAACTTTCTTCCCCCTTGTTCCTTACACCATGGACCTGAGGACTTTCATTTCTTTGTATACTTGCTGTATCATCATGTTCAACAACAAGTGATTGTTGATTCTTGATTTTACTCTTATGTTTGCATTATGTACTGATGTGCATTGACCAACTTTCAGTGGAGGAAAAACTTTATTTTTTTTCTTTAAACCTTTGACTATAGGATGGTAATTAATGCTGCATCTTGCGTGGGCATGACATGAAGCCCTGGCTGTGGGTATGCTTATAGTGAATAGGGATGTGTGGGTAGTAACTAGACCTTGACTCATCTTACTGTGGTCCAAACTGTGGCCTCAGGGCGAAGTTAAATGTCTGTTCGTCTTTCCTACTCTGTAGTCCTTGATTCCGAGAAGTCGCCCAGAACAATTCCTTAAAAAGGAAAACTGATCCACGTTTATGTAGAACATTACACTTGCCAGGGCCAAATATTTAATCCTGTTGTGTTAAATTGCATCATAAGTGAAATTAGCCTTCATTTTCAACACAAGTGTACATACTACAAATTAATTATTAGAATTTCTTTAATAAGCTTCTACCTATCTTTAATACAATAACATTTTAATCCAAGAGCACATAAAAGTTTAAGTGCTTAATTTATTTATTTGCAAGAAAATTGATACTTCTCATGAATGAAAAGTGGTTTTATAACCCTGTCGCAGAGAGAAAGCAGCCAGGGGGCAAACGTAGACAGTTTAATCTACAAATGCAGCCTGACAAGGTTAATGGTATCCACCAGAAACCACTGTTGGAAATCACACTGATCACAAAGATAATGATAACACACGAGAGCTAGGAAAACCTCAGTGACTCATGGCCCAGACGTGAAGGTGGGTTGGATTGATGGCAAGCAAACATCTGAATTGTGGGTGCAATCCTATGTCCATTTTCGTGAGCCCTTTATTTTCTGGATGGTATCCTCTGCCTTTTGACCAGGATCGCATGACTCATGCGGGATGTGACAGTACCAGCCCCTCTAGGGCTGACTCCAGATGGCCCAGGATGGTCTGCCTGGTGCCGTTGGAAGTCCCTCACTTATTCTTGGTCCCAGATGAAACAGGATAGGATCCAGGAACACTCCTCAGAGCCATAACCCTTCCACAGGACCAGGTACTAAACATCCTGTCTATCCAGGATCTGACAAACTATGTAGGCAGGGCCGCCGTCGACGATCCAAGGAGGAGGGGAAGTTGGGGTTAGAGGGGACAAGGGGCTGGTGATGAATAGCTTGAGGAGGGAAATATAAAAGACCAGGTGAATCTCCAGATGATGGAGGCAACTGGAGCCACTAAATGACAGGGTTGATTCAGTGGATGAAACGGTAAGAATCAATGAATTTGGCCATGAACTTGCAAGAGTTCATCACTAGGTTGAGGTGCTGTGTGGACAGCCAAGCCTTATCACCTGGGTGGAACAACTGTCTTGGATTAAGTACTGGGCTGTGAGCAACTTGACCTCCCGTTCCTGGTGGGTGAAGAGTGGAGATTGGTACCTGTAGTACACATTAAATGGAGAAAGGCCCATGGCAGCTGACCTGTGTAGGTTCTGGGAGAGCTCAGTCCACAGTAAGTACTGACTCCATTGCTGGCTACAAGCCGAAGCAAATCACCTCAGAAACCTACCCAGCTTTTGATTAGCCTGTTCTGCCTAGCCATTGATCTGTGGATGGTAACTGGAGGACAAGATGGCCGTGGAGCCAATTAGGTGATAGAAGGCTTTCCAAAATCAGGTGGTAAATCGGAGCCCTCTGTCTGAGACGATGTCCTGAGGGAACCTATGCAGATGTACCAATGTGCTCCAGTATCAACTCAGCAGTTTTTTGAGCCGCTTGGAGTCCGGTGAAGGCTACAAAGTGCACAGCTTTGGAGAAACGGTCAACTATTGTCACAATGGTGTTATGGTCGTGACAGTCTGGAAGCCAGTGACATGGTCAACTGCAGTATGAGACCAAGGCCACTGAGGCACTGGCAGGAGTTGCAGGTCTCGCAGGTTTTCAGCTGAGGAAGTGTTGGGGGCTTTGGTATAGGCGCAGGTGGATAAAGCCCTGACAAACTCTCTGGCATCTTTGGTCCAGGGTGCACCACAGACCAGGGTAGCCAGAGAAAGGGGAGGAGTGAATCCAATAAAGTGCCTTAGATTGGCAGACAGTTGGGACGTAAAGGTGGTGAAGGGTTGTCTCCAGTGGTGGAAGGTTCTGCTGCTGCACAATTCTGATCCTGACCTCAATCCCCAAGCAAAATGAAGCCACCACCTGGCTAACCAAAACAATGGGCTCTGGAGACACCCCTGATTTGAGGTTGGTGTTTTGACGAGAGAAGGCATCTGCTTTAGCTACCTTGGAGCCAATGTCACCACTCCTCCAGGGCCCACTTGATAGCCAGCAGTTCATGGTCCCCTACTTTGTAAAACCGCTGAGTGGGGGAGAATTTCTAGTAAAAGTAGCAACAAGGGTGGAGTTTCTAGTCTGGACCATGCTGGGAGAGGACAGCTTTTGCGCCCACATCAGAAACATCCAACTCCACAACAAATGGTTTCACTGGACTCAAATGGATGAGGATGGGTGCAGAGGTGAACCAAGCCAGTAGGCAGTCTTAGCTTGAGGGGAAATGAGGAGTTGTCAAGATGGGAGTTTGGTGAAAGCAGTGAGTGGAGCTGCTACTGAACTGTAGCCCAAGGTGAATCACCAGTAGAAGTTGGCGAACCCCAGGAAGTGCTGGAGCTGCTTCAGTGTCGTGGGCAAAGGCCACTCCACCGCAGCCAAAAGCTTGTATTGATCCATGGCTAAACCCTGGGGTAAGATGACAAACCCCTGGAACTTAGTGGAGTGGTGGTAAAAGGTGCATTTCTTCAACTTGGAGTACAGTTGGTGGGTGAGCAGATGCTTTAGCACAGCTGAAACATAGCAAACTTGGTTCTCTTCCATCTTCAAGTACACAAGGATGTTGTCCAGGCACACAAAGATGCACCAGTTCAGCATGTGTTGGAGGACATTCAGAAAATGCTGGAATATGGTAGGGCTATTGGTCAACACAAATGGCATCACAAGGTACTTGTAGTGGCCAGTGGGGGTGATGAATGCCATCTTCAGCTTGTCCCCTCACACAAACAAGATTGTAGGCATTTTGCAGATTGAGCTTGGTGAAGAAGGAGGCACCAGAGAGGACATCCAAAGTAGTATTCATCGATGGAAGAGGGTGATGGTTCTTGATGGTAACATTTTTGAGCCCCTGATAGTCAATGCAGGACCGAAGCCCTCCAACCTTGGACAGAAGAAGAAGAACTCAGCAGCAGAAGAAGTAGAGAGCTGGATGAAGCCATTACAGAGAGCTTTGGCTTTGTACTCCTTCATAGCCCTGTTCTCCTTGGGGGACAGGGAGAACAGATGACCATTAGGGGCCATAGCACCTGGCAGGAGGTCAATGGCTAGATCATATGGTTGATGAGATGGCACTTGGGTGGTTTTCTTCTTGCTGAAGACCTCAGCTAAGTCTCAGTACTTGGGAGGAATGGCCTCAAGGTCGATGGGATCAGGGGCTCTGGCTCCAACTCCCTGGGATGTATCCCATCCTGGAGTTGAAGGCATACTCTCTAGCACATGGGGCCCCGCTGCAGCACATGGCTGGTTAACCAGGAGATGTGGGGGTCGTGTCTGGCGAGCTAGGGGTAGCCTAAGATAAAGGGGTAGTGGTGGCACTGATGATCAGAAGATGGATCTCCTCAGTGAAGACTGTACATGGAGCACTGGTTGGGTGGTCAAATACACACTGGAGCTTCGCTGTGAAATGCATGTAGTCTCCACAATGGCACTGGACTCCCAGAGTACAGCAGCCAATTCTAGAGCCTGCAGAGACAGCAGGGAAATTAGAGCTACCCGCATCCAGCTGGTGGGGTAGCACGCAGGCTCGTGTGTGTCATGAGGTACTGTGCAAAGATGAGGTTCAGTTGGGTGAAGAAACCCTGGCACAAATTCCCTGAGCTGTAAAACTTCTCAGGCAGATCTATATGTAGCTCAGCTGCAGGATGACCAGTGGTGAGTAGTCCCTGCAGGTGGAGGACAGCCATGGATAGCTGGTGCATAGTCTGTTTGTCAACCTTCCACTGCCTCCCCCAAGTCAGCCACCTCATTCTACATGGCAGCGACCTCCGCTGGGTTAAATGCGGGCATGGACATTCTATCGAGGATGTAGCATGATTTTATAACCCAGTCACAGAGGGAAAGCAACCAGGAAGGCGAATGCATGCAGTTTAATTTATAAATGCAGCCTGAAAAAGTTAATGGTTTCCACCAGAACCTGGACACTGGAAGTCACACTGAGCACAAAGAGAGTAAGGAAAACCTCAATGATTCGCATTACCAACGTGAAGGTGGGTTGGAGTGATGGCAGGTAAACATTCAAATCATGGATGTGGTCCAGTGTCCAAACACTTGCCTGTCATTCTCATAAGACTTTTATTTCCAGGATCGCGTCCTTTGCCCTTTGAACACAATCACATGACTCATGTGATATGACAGTACTTGTGCAAAAGTGTTTTTAGACCCCATTATGAAGAAAAAAAATGTTTCTGCAAAACTCTCTTAAAGGAAGCTCTCAGTCTTGTTACCTGCTAACTAAACAAGTCATATCAAACTGTAATTTAGTTGGATGTTAAGTTTTTAAGATTTTTATTATGCTGTGTTATTGCTGCAACAGAATATTACACTTATTTAGTTCCCATTTACTAGCCTATTGTATTTCCCTGATAAAGATTGAGAAAGCTTACGGCTGTAGATTATAATTGTTAAAGAAGACAGACAGTTAGTCAGGTAGCATGAGTAGTTACAGTAGTTACACTTTGTTACATTTAGTTTAGTAAAATGACCACTAACTCTGGTAAATTAATGTTTTAAATAAATATACTGTGGCGTCTGCCAGTATCGCTACTAAAGGAAGCGTCAGAAGTCAGGATTCCTGGAAAATGCTCTTCATTAGGTGTGTACATCACAAGCACCTTGTCTTTACAAAGACAACCATACATTATATAAGAACCCACCTCTGTGAAAAACTTAACTACACTACAATAACTAAAATCAAAATATAACTAAATAAATGCATATAACAGCCAAGATCTACAGTACTGTGCAAAAGTCTTAGGCACTTGTGGGGAAAAATGCTATAAAGCGAGGATGGTTCCAAAAATAATGCCATGAATACTTACTAGTCAATAAACCTTCTAAAAAGTGCAGTAGAAAAAAAAACCTCAATCAAATGAATATTTGGTGTGACCACCCTTTGCCTTTAAAACAGCATCAATTCTCTTATGCAAACTTGCATGCAGTTTAAGGTAGAGGTTGGTAGGTTCTTCCAAACATTTTGAGGAACTGGCCACAGTTCTTCTGCGGACTTTGACTGTCTCTGCATGTCCTCCCAGACTGACTTGATCATGTTGAGATCAGGGCTCTGTGGGGACCATACCATCTGTTGCAGGATTCCTTCTTTTTGCTGAAGATAGTTCTGTATGAGTGAGATTGGGTGTTCGAGGTCATTTTCAGGCTGCAGAATGAATTTGGGACCAATCAGAAACCTCCCTGATGGTAGATAAGAATCTACCTGTACTTCTCAACAGACATTGAAGTTGCATGCCTAAGACTTTCGCACAGTACTGTATGTGGCTGCCAAACAACACATACACAATATATATAAATAAATACTCAAAATATGCAACTAAATATATAAAAGTGAATAAATAAGTAAAACCCTACACCTAGCATAAAACATGAACACACAAAGGTAAACACATACACTGACCAAAAAACAAGGGTCACAGGTCCTTGTATGCGAAAACAGACGTGTGTTACTTACCCAAGATGGAGAGGATGCCACAAACCTCTTGAGGCTACAGCCAAAAGAGGCCTTTCCACCTCTCTTTGGCTTCTGTGTAGCCCCACTGTGTGACATCCATCTCATCCTAAAATGGGGGTTGGCCCATAGTAAAGCATCTTTACACATTCAAGTGCAGCTGTAAGCTCTGCTGTCTTCTACTGAATGGCACAGTATTTTTCTTCCAGCTCTCTTTCATCCGTATTTTTTCTTTTGCATTCCTGGGTCCACAAATTTTCTCCCCTATGTTTTCTTAAGTAATTCCAAAATCCATGAAAATGGAGACAATTACCATTTGTGTTAGAAAAGACATGTATTTTCGTTAATAATATACAGCGGTATAATAACAATATAGTTTCACTAGATAAATTGAGATGAGATCACAAAATGGCACACGGGAGTCACTGAGCCCAAAATGGCTGGGGCTGATCTATCCTTGCAGATTAGTCACAACAAATATTTAAAAATGGGCTGAGTCATGGTGCAAGTTCTCAAAACAAACTTTAATTCCGTAGATTCATAGCAGTATCATACTATCGCTTTCACACTTTTAGTTTACTGATGCAAACTTTGAAAATTCCCACTAGTCCGGTTCTTAGTCATAAATGCAAAAAAAGATTAGCCTCACATTTAGTCATCTCAGTAAAGGGTGTTATATAAATTAACCTGCATACATGAAAACTCATAAGTCAAAGAGCTACATAGAGGGATTCGTGTACTTGAATAAAAAAAAAAAAGAATAAAAGCAAAAAATGTACTTTAAACGGTGCTGTTCGACCAGTAAGGCGGTTAAACAAACTACTAATAGCATTTAGCTTTCAAAGGCATTGTTTATTGAAGGCTGTGCTGTCTTTCAGAAATTCTAAACCAAGAACCTGGCTCACAGTACTATCTGAACAGCTCACTGCACTAAAAATTCTCATGCAGAGTGCAATGGTAATTTTCCCTACGCCGGCCTTGTTAGGGATCATGACTAATCTAATCGTGCCATCTTACCCTTTCTAACTATAATTCTTTACCTCATCACCTCAAAAACCTCTGGCATAAAATTGGCCCTACGTATAACCCAGGATGCTGATGTCATTTATGAATGTTCTCAGTGTGAAAGACTTAACAGCTTTTAACATGATAAAGACATACCTAAATGTAATCCATTATTGCTCAACCTAGTGAACGGTTGATTAAAACATTTTCACGCTGACAGTTTCAACTCCGGGTGACCTCGGGATGAGCAGTTGTTATACTGCCATTTTCGAACAAGGAATGAACGCCGTTAGACTTTGTGGGGAGAAGTGATGCCAAGCATTAAAAGGTCTTGCGTGGCAAATGCCTTCAAAAATTAATTCACTTTGTTACTAATTATTCTGGTGGCCTGCCACCAAGTACTTTCTATAAATCACATTTGATCAAACTCTGAGTTTGTCCTGTATATCAAATCATACTGAAGAAAGATTCTTTAACATAAGGACACCAAATGATGGGTCATTACACCTTATGTTGCAAAACCTACATTCCATCAAAGACGGAGTAAATCTGTGAGAAGTTATTTAAAAAAATAACCACCCTCTGAGAACTCACATTGCTTATCCATTCACACCTGTGGGTAATTTTTGACCTTGACGTAAGGTCAGCTGGTCCTTAAATTGATGGGCTAGTATGTGCTAGGTTGTGTTCCTCTAATGTCTAATCTAATCCATGAAAATTTCTAAGTAGACTTGTGTCAAAACGTCTGTCTTATGTGGGTGCTTTCTAAGCTTGCTGCATTGTGTGGCTGTGCTGTGATTCACGTGTTCATAAGGAAGTGTGAACGAAACAAGGGTAGGGAACAAATTAGAAGAAAGGACTTGTGGGGGCGGACATGTGGAAGCTAAATTAAAAATGTAGGAGTTTGTATGAAGCATTTCCCATTACTAAGTGCTTGAAATACCAGTCCTCTGTAAAACTGGCTACATGAAAAGGCTTTTTCAAACATAATAACAATTGCATTTGGTTCTTAATATATGGCAAAGGTGTTCCATTAAGATGTCAGGAGCAATAAATCTGACATGCAATCCTGTCTTTCCTCACTGCTGATGAGATTAAGTAGCTCAAGCATCTTCTATAAATTCAAGGTTACCTATGCAGCCTCCAAGAAGAACTGTGGCTAGTTCATTGTTATAATTATCTCTCATGAAAACACTGCAATAGTCGCACTCTGCTTCACTCCCGAGGCTCTGCACCGCTACTGCTTTTGTGTCCCACACTGTCCGCTTCGCTTTTATTCCCGGAGAAAAGACACTGGGGGAAAAAAGGACCAACATAGCCACAAGCACAGTAGTAGAATTTCTTTTTTTAAACATTTCTTTACAAACAGGCTCGTCGGGTTCAGTTGTTGTTTATGCAAGTTTAACAAAAGGGCCTTTCTGCACGGGTCTCTCATTTGAGGCACAAAATTCTCTGGGACTGAAATAATCAGGGCGACTGCCCTACGCAGAGAATTTTACACCGCACCAGCTTTGTCACAAGCCGTTATATTCTCCTCACATGCCGAGCAGTTTGCTTCAGTGCTTTTGCCAAAGATAGAATTTAGAAGTAGTAAAGTCAAGTGCATTTAAAAGGTGCTCATTTCCTTCAGATCTGGGAATTTGTTACGGTTTCTATTGAAAGATCATACAAACCCAGTGGAACAAGCAAATACTGGTCTCACAAAGCAAATGATTTTATTCAGTGCAAACTTGGCCCTAAATTGTGAATGATTTCTTTTTTTAATCATGTCAATTTATCAGACGCCATACTCTGCACCAAGTCTGGGGGGGGTGCAAGGAGTTGGCAAATGCAAAAAACAATTCACGAACAAGATAATAGGACACAAAGCAGTTCTTCTGACAGACTCTCAAAATAGGGAAATAATTTTATTCACACCTGCTATAAGACACATGTTCTATTTTTGAGGGGTTTTTTTTACTAGAAATGTCTTTATTCAAGCATTTGGAGGCTGATTTTAGTGAAGTAAATAAAGATTACTGAAGTAATGCAGTAATGAAGCGTGTGACTAATTCAAACAGCACCAGCTGAATTCCCAGTACTTACCTTGCCTACAGTACAGACGTTTTCTTCTGCATTATACTTTTTTTTTGTTTCGACACGCAGACATTGCCAAAGAGTGTCTGCTTCAAGCTATACTGCAATTGTTGTTTAAAATATCAAACAGCTACATGTTTGTACACAGTATTTAATTTAATGAAACTAGTGTCAGCGGCAACTGCAGCACAACTGTTCTATCGTACTTAGACATTTCAAACAAATAAAAGGAAAGGTTAATGTAATATATAATCCCTGAGCACTTCGAGATAAACAGCATGGGCAAGATATTTTTGTTATAATTTATATTGCATATTCTTTTTCAAAACCTGGAGCTTTATGCCACAAAACAGATAAAGCATCTAGCTTAAGGGTTCTGCAGTAAAGGGAGGTCTGTAACCAAGTATATCTCACCATAGGGGATTCCTTCAATAGCTTGCAGGTCAGGAGTTTCACTATGAATATAGGTTTGCTCTTGTTAATAAATGAGATACAAAAGATAAATGCATTTAATAATAATATTAAATTAATAATTAATATTTCCACATTTAATTAGGAGCATATAAAGATAATTGTAGCAAAACACCAAAAAAAATTACAGTACTTTACAAACAGAAAAAAGGTAAAGGTTATTGCAATATAATAATATTTACAGTGAAAATGATGGTATCTGGTCTGGTCATAGGATCAATTTTTCTTAGCAGAAGAGAATGTGAAAGTGGTCAGTATACAGCAGTTATCTAAGTATCTTATGTCTAAGGTGTATCTTCCTGTTAAACTAAAGCTGTCATCATGCTGCCAGTGTGGACATGAAAGAGTCTGAGGTGGATGTTCAAATATTCTGCTGGCTTGAGATTTAATTTGGAATTGTCACTTTGCAGTGTAGTCCACAGAAACATTGTTTTGACAGCCATGTAGAGCTCATCTTAAATGTAATTTACCGGAAGTTGACTTTCTTCATTTACAAACTGCACACAGACTGAGCTGGATTTGAACTCACGTGCAAACAGTCATTGTCCAATTAGTTTGCAACTGGGGGGGGTAACAACAATGAAAACATTGCAGGTATCTGGTGGGTAAGCTTAAGTGCCAGAAATATCCATGAGGAATGAATATCCAGGTTCTAGGTTGCTGGTGTTCATTTCCCCATCATGCAGAAAATACTAAAATGATTTGGTAAGTCATATCAGATAAAACTAAGTAGACATTTATTCCTGGAATAGTGAAACTCTGTTGAACCTTATATGCACACACATTGCTGATTTGTTAACCTCTAAAGGTGGGCTACACTGGATACTACTGCGGAGTTAGTCTAGCAAATACATGGCTTTAAGGAGATTTAGAGGAACAGCATATTTCCAGCAAGAAACTAGACAGTCATAGATAGAGAGAAGAGTCATTCAGAAAGGAAAGAGGAGTCCTAGGGTCAAGGGTTGGAATAAGTAGACTAGTTAAGAATGTTTGCCATGGTGGCACAGTGGGTGTTTCTGCCATTTAATAACACGTATTCAGACCAAGATCCAACACTGGCTTAGTCTGTGTAGAGAGTGTGCATTCTCTTTGTTTTTTTGTTTTTTGCACTTCTTCAAACAGTTGTGTGTCAGGTCACTTAGTCATGATGGGTTACCTTGCTCTGTGGTATAAAGGCAGTTTATATTATTTATTGTCTTTGCACTCTTTACCCAAGCCCAGATCCAAAGGGCTCCAACTACTACTGTCCAACCTGCTGCTGTACTCAGGAGGTATAAAGCATTGACCTCTAGACAGAAAAAAGTTTACTGCGTTCCTCTTGTGGTAATATGAAGCTTTCACAGTTTGGGTTTGTCTTGTGGAGTTAAGAAATACAGTATTGGATGGATTCAGCTCATCAAGTTTGACTGGAAGTGTTCAGAGAAAGTAAAGACTTGGAAACGATAGGCCCAGGTTTTTATGAGGTCTGCTTTCTGTGAGTGACTACCATCTTGCGACTTCGGGACCTGCTGCGGGTCAGGCTTTGACAGTTACACAAACCTTGAAGTTGTTCGACACCAGAGAGCTCTTGTTCTGTACTCATACACAACAGTAGCGATCCTCAGCTGTACACAGTGGACAATTGTTCGTGCTGTTTTTCTATTTTGCCGGCTTCTCAATCAATTATACATTGTAGAGCTGTCTATTGAATGAATCCGAATTAAATACATTATTAAAAATTAAACCTGCGGGTGTATATATTTTTTCAGTTGCGTGAAAGAAATTTTTCATGGTGTGACAAACCTTTAACAGATAAAACAAAGAGAAAAATCATGTATGTAATTCTTCCTGAAACTTAAGTAAAAGTGAATTATTTAGCAGTTAAACCCATTCGAATTAATCGATGCCTCACCTAATTGGCAAAAGGCTGAGAACAATTGAAATCAATGCTAAACTTTTCTTAGCAATTATTTCACAGAAATACCTTTCGAGTGTGAGGAGGAAATAAGAATCACTGTTATTTTTGTGTTAAACATGTTGCTTGAGTAACTTCAAATGATGATGGTGCTTTAAAAACATTCTGCTATTTAAACTGTGTCGCATTCAGTCAACAACCTGATAAAGTATTAATTAAGGTTAATATATGATGAGCTGCAACAGCAGTGCGTATCTGTGTGGAGACCAGGGCTGAGCATAACAGATGTGCCAAAGTTATAGCTTTTTCAAGTGGTTTCCAGCTTTAATGCAATTTCAAGGACAGAATATGTTTTCTCAGTTTCAGATCTGTTAAAAAACCTTGTTATTCTGAAAATAGCATTGCTTTCGAAGAAGGTAGGCGCTATGGAGCAAGGGATCATCATCACATAGCATCAGTCTGCCTATAGTCCAAAAGCAAACTTTTCACCGAGTATTACAGTTTTATTTAGTTACTGCTCTCTAATATCATTTTTTTAAAAACATAAGCTAACATTGGTCCTGGAAATGGATGAATCGGCACCTCTGCATACCTTTGAACTATAAGCAGCTGACCTGAAAGACTTTCCTGGTTGAAACTACCGGATATGAGCGTTGTCTCATTCATAGACTGGAAGGGCCTAAAACAGCAAATCCTCGATGGGCTGGGAGTCTGTTATTTATTTATTTCCCATCAGTATTTATGTCTTCATTTGTTTGTTTGTTTACTTATCTATTTCTGTATTAAATTATGTCAACTAGGCACTCAGTATCTGACATGTTTTCAGGGATGAATTATAAACAGTTACCACGGAATTACTATACTGTCCTTTAACTCCTTATTCTTTGAGTTACTTTTTCAAGTAATTTTACTTTGAAAGCATCACATTTTGGTTCTGGGGGGTGGTCTATGTGTATTGTGCAAGTTTGTCTGGAACCATTAGCACGTGGCAGCCACATTTGGCCAACAATTTGTAGAAGAGGTGCTTATTAAAGTTGTAAAACAATTGAAAGAAAGGGAACAGATACTATGTGCACCATTTACTAATGGACTCTCTACATCGAATCTGTAATCTATAAATGCCACCAGGAGCCATTTACCTGAGCAAATGAACCATTTAAATAGCCTGCTGTTTGCCTTTTAGAAAGGACTGACCATCTTTACAAAAAACGGATATCACGATAATGCTGAATGGCAGGTAAGCATGGACCATAATATAATATTCATCAAAATATGTTCGCTGATAAGTATGAATTATTTTTTTTTTAGTCCAAATGTATGAAATACAATGTTTAATCCAGTTGAAGCAATTACAAATGCCAACAGTGAGCATGTACATTATAGAAACAGACAGTACGTAAGGATAACACCTTACTTGTGTATTTTCAGTAAGTTATATAAAGTAAAAGTGACAGTCACTCATTGGCACAGTTTTTTAAATGTGTGTCACTAGTCCAGCATGATGCTATTTTTATTTTTTCTTGTTTTCTTCCCCCTTGTTTCTCTCTACCATTGTATTGTTATGTTTTTCATTTTTATTTTTCTCCAGTTTTGGGGGAGGGGGTTTTTCACTTTTTGCGTGTATTTCAGTCCTGTGTTTTCTCACTGATCATATGGAGATGTGTATGGAAGATGGCAGCATGCTACAACACAGCTGCTCTCTGACGTGTTTTTGCTTTCACTTTTTTCCCACCGTGAGCTCATTCTGTGAGCACCCGACTCAATTGCTGGGAGTCCTCTTTCTCAGCTCCCCACTCACATTACAGTTGTCTGAGCATAAATCACACTTCATGGAGTTCACCACCCCTGGCAGCAACATACATCCCTGGCAGCCACATCACCGAAGGCCATCTAACTGTGGTGACTTCAGAGGAGGTTTTGGGAACCCTGATCGTGGCCAAACACCTGGGCAACCTAGGATGGTGTCTGAGAGAAGTTGCTGTATTTTGTGAACTGGAAAGGAGGTGTCACTCAGAGCCCATAAAATGAAGGGTAGAAAGGGAAATGCATAACAATGTCCTCACAGTGAAACGGAATCCACAGAAGATCAGAGTGCTACCATTTATTTATCTGTTCCACTGAGGTGGCAGGTACAGATCTGTCAGTGTCTTGTTTGTGCCACATGGGTCACATTAATTGTATTGTGCACCAAGGGCAGGAGAAATGACATTTTGTTCTCCTTGTACATTTGTACAGGTGCAGAATGACAATAAATTCACCTTGAACTGTGGATGGAAATGTAGACAGCTGTTTTTGCTCCCATTCAGCTAATCTCACTGTTAACTTCATTGGGATCAATGCGAATTTTTTCCCTTTTTCGTAATTCTGGAAGTCACAAAAGGGCTCCCTTACAGGTTACTCCCCTGAAAAAAACGTTTCAGTGTAGAGCTAAAGGAAGGTATTGCTATTGTTTCAGTATTTGAGAAATGACCTCTGATCAAAGCCCACTGAAACCCAAGATGTCTGTTCTTTCCTTCAAGCAACCTTAATCGCTATTACTGAATTTAGTGTCCAGTAGAAAATAAAAGCATCCAAACAAAAGCTCACAAAATGAAAGGTAATGCTCCTAAAAAACCCTGCTTATTGTCCTGAACCTGACATTTTAAGTGTATTATTATTATTATAATACAAACCCTGTAGACCTGTGACCTTTTCCTTCCTGAGCTTATAGTTCTGTTCAAAGCCCATTCCTGACATCTTTGTCCTGTTTCCTCCATTTTCATACCAACTTCCAAATTTTGTTCGTCCACTCTTCTTTGCAACTTCACAGCAACACTTTTTTAAAAAAATAAATAATAATAACAAAGGAGGGAGAAGAAATAAAATCTAATGACTCATGTTGTCTCAACACTAAGCTTTCACATGGATAATGAGAAATATAGGTTTCTCATTGTTGTTAATTTGCATTATACATTTGTATGGTTCTTCAAAGGTCACTGTCAAAGAAAATTTAGATGGAGCAAACCAAAAGTTTACTTTATTCTACGGTCAGTTCAGTATCCGTGCACACAGCATGTTGGGAGAGTGAACCATGCAGTCTCCCAAAACAAAGAAAGGGGTCATCTTAAATAGACATATCGGTATGGGTGGAGTTAAACAGTTTTATGAATAGAAAGGTTCTGATAGTAAAACAGACAATGGATCTGTTAACACCAATGTTTACAAGCTGAGTTGGCATGGAGGTGACATATCCTGGTTAAATGAGTTTAGGAGGGTATTGATGATGAGGGAAAGCTACACAGGACAGCTTGCAGCACAGTTTCACTGAAACTTGTTAATCCTTTGAATTCATTCACTTACTCACATAAAGCCATTAAGGGCTCAGATCTAAATTGGAGGGACAAGATTTTCATTTATAAATAAGCATTTTATGTAATTGTTTGAGGTATGAACTTTTGACCCAAACTTTCGTATTGAAGGACTGGCTTTTGCACTTTTGATCAGATTAACTTGAATTGCTTTAGTAAGTATTCAACTGAGTGAAAGTTTGAGTTGTGCATGTCACTTTGAGTAAAAGCGTCTTCTTGGTGAATAAATAATGGATGATGGTTTCACAGCTAAGTATAGGGTTTTGTTCATTCTTGAGAATTACACATTTTGTAGGCAATGTAAGTTTCCTTTATGTGACCACACCTTGAATCTACTGTGAAAATTGTTCCTGTGCACAAATGACTATTTTATTAAGGCCCAAAAGCAATGAGAATATTTTTAGTGTCTATTATTCTTCAGCTGCTGAGAGTCAAGGGATGTGTATTTTAAAATAAGGTAAGCTGTTAGTAAGCAGGATTTCCTCAGGAGCTGATGTCTAGTGAAGATTAATCTCAGATGAAGGACATTTGAAATACTTCTCACTTAAAGTAACTTCTGTTACTGACAGTTGCCATAAAATTTCTTGATACCCGAGAGTCTTCCATCCCAGGTAGCAATGAAATAAGAGAAAATAAAACTAACCACATACCAAACTTTTCTAAAGTTAATCTGCACAGTGCTACTGGGACAGAACTGACTAATATTTTCCAAGACTCACTGTTTGGCTTTAGTCTATTGTCTCATGCTGGATTTGCCTGGAAAAATCTTTAGTAGCCAAGTTGAAAGAAGGTGTGTTTTTCCTTTCAAAGGACTTGCTGTTGTCTTGGAGAATGTGTGAAGAGATTTGACCAAGTTTTTAGTTACTTTTCTTGGTTTAGTGCTGAAGATGTATTAAATTCTAATGAATTGTTTCCCATTTTTTATTTATAACACACCTTGCAATGCACCTGAATGCATAATGTGTGATGTAACCTGAAGCCAGAGCTGTTTAAAATACCCTCACCCATGAGTCCCACAGTGATCAGACCTTATCCTACATCTAGGTACCACTGCTTTGAACCCATGGCTCACCTCTCGTCACACACAGCCTTCTGAATGCCTTCTCTGCAACCTTCCACTGCTGTCTTGTCAGGTATACCAGAATCCTGCTGGCCCTATACAGTGACATTAAAGTCTGTACAGCCTACTTCAATGGGCACATGATTGTGGAACAATTTTATGGAACAAGAAACAGCAAGCCAAACCATACTAATTTATATAACACAGTACATCTCTCTAGTGAAGAAAGACCAATATGGAAGAATTCAACCTCTCTTGGAAGCTCTTTTTATAAGGTCTGAAGATTTGACCCATCACCAGACCAAAAAGCATTAAGTTCCCTTTAGATTAACCAAAAAATCAGGAATATACAGTGTCATGGATGGAGCGTGGTTTTATAACTCAGTCACAGAGAGAAAGAAGCCAGGGGGCAAACACACGCAGTTTAATCTACAAATGCCGCCTGACGCGGTTAACAGGTTCCACCAGAAATTGGTGCTGGAAATCACACTGAGCACAAAGACAATGATGACACACAAGATCAAGGAAAGCCACAGTACCTCATGGAACTGACACAATGGTGGGTTGAAGTGGTGGCAAGTAAACATCTGAATCGTGGATGCAGTCCGACATCCGAACACTTGCATGTTGTTCTTGTGAGCCTTTTATTTCCTGGATCATGTCCTTTGCCCGTGATTGCATCACCCATGCATCAGGTGACAGTTCCCCTCCCTCCAGGGGCCGATTCCAGACCCCCAGTTGACCAGGTACTGAGCACCCCAGCCCCTCTGCCAAGTATCTATGATCTGCCAAATGGTGTAGGCAGGGCCACCGTCAATGATCTGAGAAGGAGCGGAAATCAGGGTTTGAGGGGTCAAAGGACTGGTGATAAATGGTTTGAGGAAGGAAATGTGAAAGACTGGATGAACCTTCAGTGATGAAAGCAGCTGGAGCCAGTAGGTGACAGGGTGGATTTAGTGAGTGATGCAGTAGGGCCTGATGAATCTGGGGGTGAGCTTGTGAGATTCCATCATTAGGTTAATGTGTTGTGTGGACAGCCAAACCTTGTCACCTGGATGGAAGAAGTATCTAGGATGGTGCTGGTGTTGATGTTGTTGTTGGTATTAAGTGTTGGCCTGCTCAGTGAGCCCTTTTCTAGGTGTGCTGGCACTGAGGGACCAACTGCTGGGCTGCAGGCTCCTCGACCTCCTGTTCCTGGTGGGTGAGGAGTAGAGGCTGGTACTTGTAGCACACCTCAAATGAGGAAAGGCCCATGGCAGCCGAGGTGTGTAGGTTCTGGGAGAGCTCAGCCCATGATTAGTACTGACTCTACTGCTGACTATGAGCCGACGAAAAACACCTCAGGAACCTACCCAGCTGCTGGTTAAACCCTTCCACCTGGCCATTAGTCTGTGGATGGTAGCTGCAAGACAGGTCAGCAGTGGAGCTGTTTAGGTGGCAGAAGGCCTTCCAAAATTGGGAGTATCTCCAGTGGTGGAGGAACCTGCTGCGGTGCACTTCTGATCCTGTCCTCAATCCCCCAACAAAGCAGGGCCACTGCCTGGCTAGTTGGAATGATGGGCTTTGGTGACACCGCCAATTTGAGGTGGATGTATTGACCGGAGTGGGCATCCACATTAGTGTTCTTTAACCAGGACGATAAGATAGGTGGAAGTTAAACATCTCAAAGAGCAGAGCCTACCTGGCTTGTCGCAGATTAAGATGTTTTGCCTGCTGGCTAGAAATGGCTAGCCAATTTTGGTGGTGGGACCAAACCAGGAATGGCTCCAAGCTGCCCTGGAGCCAATGTCGCCCACTTGATAGCCAGCAGCTCACAGTCCCCTATTCCATAACAATGCTGAGTGGGGAAGAATATCCGGCAGAAGTAGCAGCAAGGATAAAGTTTCTGGTCTGGAAAATGTTGGGAGAGGACAGCTCCTACATCCACCTCCACTACAAATGACTTCTCTGGATTTGGATGGATGAGGATGGATGTAAACTGAGCCAGCTGATTCTGGAATGAGGCCTTAGTTTGGGGTGGGGTGTAGAATTTCTGAAATGAGAGTTTGGTGACAGCCGTGAGTGGAGCTGCAACTGAACTACAGTCCCAGATGAATTGCTGGTAGAAGTTGGCGAACCCCAGGAAATGCTAGACCTGCTTTGGTGTTGTGGGCACGAGCCACTCTGCCACTGTTGACAGCTTCGGGGGATCCATAGCTACACCTTAGGCTAAGATGACAATCCCTGGAACATAGTAGATCGCTGATGGAAAGCACATTTCTCCAACTTACAGTACGGTTTGTGGCCAAGATAACGCTTTAGCAGGGCCCGTACATGGCAAATACAGTCCTATTCTGTCTTCGAGTACACAAGGATGTTGTCCAGGTGCACAAAGACCCTCCGGCCCTGCATGTCTCAAAGGACATGCTAGAACATAGTGGGGCCATTGTTTAACCCAAAACTGCCTCATGAGATACTCATAGTGGCCAGCAGGGGTGATCAACACTGCCTTCCACTCATCTCCCTCCGTCACATGGACAAGGTTGTTGGCGTTTTGCAAGGTCGAGTTTGGTGAAGAAGGAGGCACCAGTGAAGACATCCAAAGTCATGTTCATCAGTGGAAGAGGGTGACAGTTCTTGATGGTGACCTTGTTGAGCCCCCAGTAGTAGATGTATGTCCGAAGCTCCTTATCCTTCTTGGACACAAAGAAGAACCTGGTGACTGTAGGAGAAGTAGACAGCCAGATGACGCCATTGCGGAGGGCCTTGGCTATGTACTCCCTAAACCCCTAGCTGGCTCTCCTTTTTCCAGCTAGCTTGAGACACTTTGCCTGTATGTGTCTGGTGTTGCTGCAGTATGTGCAGAGCTTGTTCATCCATTGGTGCTCTCGCTGTACTGCAGTTACAAGCAAACGGTCTGTGTGGGTTCCTCAATAGAGTGGGCCACCGGAGGAGATAGAGGGTTGGACCAGGCTGTCGCAGCTGGTGGTGGTGGTGTGAAGCCTGTATGCAGAACAGGTTTAGGACAGGTCTCCAGGTGTGGGGCCAGTTGGACTAGCCAGACTTCCGATCCAGCATCTTTGAGGTGGCTAGACAGCCCTTCATAGAAAGCAATGCAGAGTGCAGCAGAAAACCACATCATCTTGACTGCCAAGGTCCAGAACTCACGGACTGGTTCCCATGCCTCAGGTGGTACAGCTTGGAGTCAACCTCCCACCTTTCCTCACCCACCTCACTGGCTGGGTGGTCAAATATGCTCCGGAGCTTTACCATGAATTGCACATAGTCTCCACAGCATGTGGCATCGGACTCCCAGAGGACGGAGGCCCATTCTGGGGCCTGCCTCGACAGCAGAAAAATCAGAAGAGCCACCCACATGCAGCTGGTGGGGTAGCGCGCAGGCAAGTGCTCGAAAAAGTTGAAGAGGAGATTCAGCTGGGTGAGGAGGCCCTGGCATGAATTCCCTGAGCCATCAAACTTCTCAGGCAGACTGATCTGCGGCTCAGGTGAGTAGTCCCTGCAGGTGCAGGACAGCCATTGAGAGCTGGTGCACGGTCTGTGAAAGGTTGCCTACTGCAGTTTGCCAGCCTTCCACTGCCTCCCCCAGGTGAGCCACGTCGTCCTGCAGGGCAGCGAGCTCCGAAAGGGTTAAACAATGGTTAGGTAAAATTCTGTCAGGGATGTAGCATGGTTTTATAACCCAGTCATGGAGAGAAAGCAACCAGGGGGCTAACACACGCAGGTTAATCTACAAATGCCACCTGACACAGTCAGTGGTTTCCACCAGAAATTGGTGTTAGAGATTGCACTGAGCACAAAGACAATGACAACATATGAGAGCAAGGAAAACTTCAGTGATTTTACGGTACCAATGCAAAGGTGGGTTGAAGCAATTTTAGGTAAAAATCTAAATCGTGGATGGGGTCCGATGTCCAAACACTTGCATTTCGTTCTTGTGAACTCTTTGTTTCCTGGATCACGTGCTTTGGCCATTTGTCAACGATCACGTGACTCATGCGTGACGTGATATATATATAAGTAGCCCCACCCATACTTTGTTAACTTCCTGGCAGAAATCTGGAGACAAAAGGGTAAGAAGTAATTAAGCATTTTAAGCTGCCTGCTAACTTACTGAAAAATAAATTTAAAAATATATTAGCTTGTTTAAAAAAAACTGCTTACTCTGTTTTATTGACATTATTACTATTGTTCAGAAGTGCACTTATGCAAGGCTTTGCTATGTTACAGGGGCCCCACTCACTAGGGTCTTCACCTATCAAACACAGAATAATGCTTAGTGGCACTGAATGTCAGCCCTTCAACATTTGTACAAATGTGGCATCTGACAGATCATGACGAAGGTATCCATGAAACATGACACATGAGTGCTGCTTGTCAGCCCTAAACGGAAGACTACATATGAAACCATTTACAAATCTAGTGACCTTCAGCTGAGGACAAGGACTCAGGAGGATCATTTTACACTTTCATGAACAAACATGCTTAATGATATCTATGCACATCTAGAGGCAGAGCATTAAAGACTGCAGGTTTGGTGAGACAGCATACACAGCTGTGCATTTGAACAAAAGGAACCAAAGCGCTGGGAGTGTGTGTCTGGCCTAGGATATAACTCACACCCAACTTTTCAAGCCTGTGAAAAATGAGTCTTTAATGATCGCTCTCAGAATACAATGTAAAAAAGAAGGTAGAAGCTCAGGTGCAAATGGTGTTTGGTATTAAGAAAACTAAGGTGTTTTTAAAATGAGACTTTTCTTATTTTCCAAAGTGTTTAGATTGTACTGCAATACATATTTCATAAATATTTTACAAATTTTTGACAGGTTGTATCCAGTTACTAACTGTTACTGCAGCATGGATATTATTAGTGTTTAACCAAATTTTTAGTGTTCAATGTGCATGAAAGTTCCTGCAGTCTGTGACTAAGGACCAACAACTGCTTACCTCTACCAGCTGAATCAGTTACCATGAGATAACAACTTCTGCACCCACAGTCTATAGAAGTGCCTTGACAGCCATACTAGCTTCTTCTACTAGACGTATCCACTTTGATCCCCTGTCATCACAATAGAATGCCCAGGAGGGCTTAGCAGCCACTGGTACTTGGATTCCCCACAAGTTTATTTTTTCTCCTCCTTCCCAGTTCATAGTTTGCTGTTTTCCTTACCTCAGTTGCTAGTTGGTTTTTCCTAATACAGTAGTTAATTGTAAGTGTCACCATAGAATAGAAAATCTGCAGTGAACCTTCTGTATTGTACCATTCCCTGGAAGTTTGTTCAGCTCTGTGTTACCTTTATATGAAGAGCATTCTATAAAAATACTTTGAATTGAAGTGTATTGAAGCATACCAAAATATTAGCAATAGTACCTAGGCTTGCTTGAACAATGCAAGCATATGCATAATGTAGACAAATATAAACACAGTACCTTTCTTTCTCTCTTCACATGAGGAGTCGTAGTTGCTCAAGATAGAAGCTGTGAAAACCCTAACCTCGAGCATAGCCAGGAATCGCAGTCCCTCTTCAGACCGCCTGTAGCTCCAAGGTCTACAACATTTTAAGAGACACAAACATTACATGGCAAGCAAATTTATTTGCATAAATATATTGGTAATTTTCAAGAAAATAGATTAATCTTTAATCAAAAGAAGATCTATATTTAATTTTAAAAATATTTACTGTTTGAATAGCCAGCAGTTAAAACAAGCAAATTAAACTTCTGAAAAAAAGGTTCACTCTAATAAAGCAATGTAATATCAATAGCAATTGAAGAATTCTTTCTGGGGTGGTATAAGGGTACGGGGCTGGTGAGCATTAGGACTTAAAGAAAACATGACAAAACTGAAAACATAGTAACTCAATAACATGAGTGAAAAAATAGTACCGATCAGTTAAAAGACCTCGGCAGTGTCAAGTTTTCCAGTGACCCGCACTTATTTAAATTATCATTAACTTCTACAATAGCCAAAAAACACGATGACTCTTAAACGGAAACTTATTTCCCAAATTTTTTTCATGAATTGTTCATTGTTATCCTCCGCACAACAAAACTGTATTACTGTAAAACAGAATTTAGATCTCTGGTTTTCTCAGGGGAGTAAAAATTTGCTCCAGTATCATTATATTTGGATAACATTTGAACAAATACAGTAAAGCCTCCCATATCAGCATTAATAAGATTATTACAGAGTATTATATATGACATATTCATTGTTCAGTCCAGTCATCATTACACACATTGCACAATTTTTTACCTCAAGGTTGAATATTTAGTTCACTCTCATTAACGGTTTCTTTATTTCCGTTGAAGTATCTGAGTCTGCTAACTGCAGAACCCCTCAGGCTGTTGACTCCTCTGAGAGGATCACTTAACAAACTGCACATTACTGGGCACCCATGTGAGAGAAGAAACAGCTCCCAACCACCAGCAGGCACAGACTAAGGGTAACACTTGTGCAATACTGCAGCCAAAGCACTTCAGCTAACTTAAATGAATGAAGCAACGTTCTGTCCCCATCACAGTGGGCAAATATCCACTTGTATTAGTTATAAGAGCTTGTATTTTTCATCTGAATGGGGTCAGCATTGAAAAGCAATCTAAAGGCTAACAGTAAGTGGACTCTTGGACACGTACTCTGCGGCATGGCAAGTGGTCATTAAAAAAATCAATTATAATATTCAGTCTAATAAGTGGGCTGAGGCTGAGAACACAGTGGTACTTGCAGAGGTTTTTGCAAATATGTTTATTTCGAAATTCTGCAAGGAATATTGACCCTACAAGTTGTTTAAAACTTCACAGGTGACCTCCTACACCTGAATACTAGCAGGGTGCTAAAAAAGTGAAAACAGTAAGTCAGAACGATTTCTTGAAATGAAATGCCTGCATTTACATTACTTCACTGAGTAACTTTTTCAGTAAATTTTTTTTACCATTTATTCCTGCCAGAGCTGCTACAGGCTGGATCCTATTCTAGAGTCACTAGGAGTGATAAAACCTGGATAAGATGCTGGTGCATCACTTGGTGCTGCAACACAGGCACACGTTCACTGTATGCCTGAAATAGTTTCATAAATTATTATAAATCATTATAAATGCATGTTTTTCTTCTATTATTCCTTTTCTGTGTAATCTTCAATTGCTAATTGGCAATTCTGGAATTGTTAATTTACTGAATTCCTCTATAATTAATTAAACTTGCTGTATAATTTATCAAATTGTCTAATTATCAAGACACTTTTGTTTTTCAGCTGCACAAGACTTGTTTTTTCCCGCTCTGTACATTAAAACCAATTTCTACATCATGCTAGCATTCTTAATAATGTTTGGATGCTTGGTGTTTAATTATTGAAACGCTTTTTTTTCCCACAGATTGCTCTGTAACATAGTTTTAAACATTAGAGGACTTGCAAAACCCTTGTAATTTTCTGTCAAGTAAACATTGACAATGGGTAAGAAACATAGAAGTTAGTCAAAAACTACAAATAATATAAATAACAGATGGAAAGTTCAGTGTCTGTGTATGATATGGAAATGCAGTTAACTTAAGTGTGTGCACCCACCAAGTTAGCATAACTGTTGGGAAACAGTACATTTCCTGAAAAATCTGGATTCCCCTTCAGTTCTGTATGCACCTACTCATGCAGTGTATGCCAAGAAAACGAGGTGGTACTGGACAAATTGTCACTAACAATGGCATGTATGCATCTTTATCTCCTCCTCTGCTTGTGTAAAGCAGCTGTAAATTTGGAGGAAAATCTCTGCTAAATGAATGACTGTAATGCATAATATATATGTATAAATCTAATATATATCTAATACATACATATTATACGTGTGTGTGTGTATAATTGCAGTGGAACCACCAGGGTAGCCAATTTTGATCTTTGTACTACAAAACTTTTAAGTATGCTGAGGATATAAGGGCTTATCACAAAATTATATTTACTGTTCCCCACATATTACATAACCATTATATATATATATATAATTTTTAAAAATTAAACCATATATGATTTCTGAAGACCGGCATGGATGGCATGTGTGGGTCAGTCCAAAACTGTCTTTCAGCATGGAATTTTACCCGTGGTAACAGAAACTCTGGACTTGGTTACCAAGAATATAGCTGGAAGCCTTAAAAAATAACAGAACATCTAAACTCGCATCACTTGAAAGGACAAAAAAAGTAGTCACACGTTTTACCAGATAATGACATAAATGCAGTCTGCACCCAAGTGATCCCATGTTTGATCTGTCAAATTAAATCAGCACTGGTCACCAAAATGGATTTTTATCGATAAACTGTTTTCATCTGAGAGAGGTTGGAAATCCATTACTCCAAAGGCATCACTCCATCTGCACATTCAAGCTTGGTCAGAAGATGATGAACTTAGACACAACAATCATTTTGCTGGTGGACAAGAATAGCTTTGTCAACATCCCACTCTGTCCCACCGAGAAGCTTTTATTTTTATGGATGTCACTGGATGCCTGCACTTAAAAACCGTCGGAGATGCACTGTGGCAACGATTTCTTTTTGCTAAAGGATTTCACAAAGCTATTTATAGCTAATTTAAAAGCCTTTAATGTCCCTCCTATTCAGTCAATTACACCACTAGAGCATAACAATCTGAACCGGCTTTTAGACACACATTTTAGGATTATTTACGTAACATTAAAAGAAAAATAAGTTGTCATGCAACTTGTACTAAGAAAGTCCATATCGGGGGCATTTCTGCATGTACAGTGAGCTTGGGGCTACACAGGGTATGGTAATCACCATGTCTTGTCACAGAGGAGTAACAGAAAGGTTTTGGAAGAAATCTCATCTACCACATTTAATCTTACTTCACTTCAAGCCTAACGGATGGTGCTTCTGAATTACAGCCTTGTGTCCTTACCCAGTAAATCTGAAGAAGGTTCATTTCCAGGTGACCCATTTGTCACTTACAATTTATAATAAAGTGCTACTTATCCATCTATACAATAAAATGAGCAGATCAGGCCTTTTCATTACAGTAAACAGACAGAACACTAGTTTCAAACAGAGTTGGAGAAGACACCTGAATATGGCTTTGTGTATCCTATCAATATTCACTGAAAATCCACTGTCATCTTTCATTTTGAGGCAAAATAGCTTTGTTTACTTGATATCAGTCTTAATAATATGCAGAACTTGTCTGATGGGAGGAGGGCCCCCTCAGCCAAGTCGGGCACATGAGACATATTTTGTGTGGCAAAAATGGGATAAGTTGGAAAAATAAATATACCACTGAAAAGAGGAGCGTGTGATTGTACTATTGTACATGTGTGAGAGTTAAGCCTATTAATTTCTATGAGAGAAAAAAGAACTGTCTGTTAATTTGAGGAAATTTACCCACAGGCAAAACATTAAGAATATACTTTTTCACTGCATTACTGCTACAGGAAGCTACAGTGTTAACAAATGCTCAACATTTCAAAAGAATTTGTGGGACAGAATGTATCCAAGCTTAAATAAAGACTAGGTGACACACACATCTTATTTTTACCTTCATCCACCTGGTATCTATAACATGACATTTTTTGTCTTCATCTTCAGTTATTATAAATTTAAAATATAAATGCATTGTGTGTATATATATAGAACATTTAAATTCACTTGAAAGGACAAAACAGTTGTCACAGTTGTATTTATATATAGGTATATGTATATAATATTTTCAATATAAGTAGTGAGAGAACTAATAGTAATAATTTCTCCTTATGCTTTTGGATATATTTGGTCAAGTCACGTCTTTTTTCTTCTGTTCTGATGGTGATTATTTTCTTAACTCTTGACTCCAGTTTGAAGCATATGAGTCCGTCCTGTGTGTGTGTGTGTGTGTGTGTGTGTGTGTGTGTGTGTGTGTGTGTGTGTGTGTGTGTGTGTGTGTTTTGGGTTAATTAATAAATCAATGAAATTATAATTGACATTTGTAATGTAGAACGTGATTAAAACATTCAACGCTTCCATAAATTTATCACTTGGTACCCAAGTATCATATAAACGTATAGTGTGCACCAAATTGCAGTTACCCTTAATTTTTTTTCAAGATGTTGGCACTTGAAGGTTAGACTACATGTTCCTACGATAGTTACTGAGTATATGTATGTATACGTATACATATGCAGCCGTGTCTGTCTGTTCATATAATTGTGTACTAGAACTAGTAATCTACACTATTCAAACTGTCTTCACTGAAATGACTGTAACATTTAAATGCTTGATTAAACATAAATATAATAAATGCACTGAGTAAATACTAAAGCTGAGCAATGTATAAATACTTTAGCTGTTTTTATAAAGAGGTTTGTTTACAGAGGCATTTTTGTTTTGTTTTCCTTCAGAGAAACAGGTACTGAAAGGTGCAACCAAAATGTCTTAAATGTGTAAAATAGTAATCTTATGTTGGAGGAATACTGAGACATATGCCTTCTCACTCCCACTTTGTCATCCCCCAGATATCGCTCGGATTTCTTGGTACAATAAACAATCTAGTGTGTTTAACTATTTGGAAACGTCAAGCTATTAAAAAAAAAACAAGCTTTCTGGGCAATTCATGAATTAATTTGTATGCCTTAATTTGGATGCATCTGTTTGGAGTTTAACTGGTAGATAAATTTAACATTCCAAAACACTCTGAATCCTGTGTATCGCTATACTTTTTGAAATAAATTTATTCTATGCATGCATCTCAGGGTGAGTGTTTCTATAAATGTACAGCTAGCTAGCCAGTCCTTGACTGGCTCCCACACAAGGATAATACAGTTTCAGGTTCATTTACATTCAGAATGAAGTCACTGAATCACACTGGGAGTCACTAGATTGTGATAATAAAATACTGAGTATCACAGATTTCAGTTTGTTTTTTTTTTAAATTAGAGTGGAGACATTTGTAAAAATCAGAGCAGGAAGAATAGTATGTTTGGTACACGATTATTTGTGACAAATGGGAAATAGATGTAATGGGGGTAACAATTTTGCAGATCTTAAAAACAGTAAGAAATAAACATAAAATGTAACTAGTCATTTTACTTTATCTACTACGGTGCTATCAATCCCTCAAAAACAACCAGTGTCTTCAGATTAATGTGGTACAACTGTACTCGATGGGTCTTAAGCTAAAACTTATTTCTACTGTCACAGCACCCAGTACTGCCAGTGCAGAAATATAATAATAAACATGACCCTTAGGTCCTTAGGCAGTAATATGCTAAATCTTAAGTGTAAGCTCCCATGACTTCTCCCTTTTCACCAGGACCACAGAGGTGGATAAAATTGAGCCTTAAGTCCAGAAGCAAGGCACTGCTGGCACTGATATATATCTCAAACAAATAACATGTCCAACATGATGGCAACTGGCTGTTTGAGTTCTGACTCATTAATTCTGCCACATTCCTCTCTCCTTCCCTGTCTAAATGATAGGTTAAAGTCCATAGCCATGATTATGACCACTTCAAATGGTCCTCCTCTTGTTAAGTCCCAGTCCTGTGTATATGAGCAGTAAGAAAATCAGAGGGTAAATAGCTTTCAGATAATCGAGTCAGCAGTTATGTCACCAGTGAGTAAAGCCTCACATCGTAACACTTCCATCTGTTTAGGAAATCCTGCTTCTTTTACCATGATAGCTTTTAACCATTCCCAAATGTATCTTGCTGCCTCCAGTTAAGATATGTTGCCTTGGTAACCTCACACTTCCTAACATTGTATGGTATGGTTGTTTGTAAACTAGTTTATTTTCTACAAGATTAAGTGTATAAGAGTAATTTATTGGTTTTTGACCTTAGTGGTATTGCTTGCTCTTATTTATTCTTACCACAAAACAAGAGGAACCTTCTCCCTTGACCTTCGCTAGAGCTGTCCGCTCAGTGCCCTTTGTTCAAAGTGTCCAGCATGCTTACCCTATATTCACTGCTATTTGTTGAATGTGGCTCTAGGTATCCCAGAGTCTTTCTTGAGCTAAAAAAAACCAGCGAGTTCAGAATTCAGTAAAGGATACTACTTCCCATGTTGTCCCTGCAGCTTGAGGAGGTCACATCTCTCCAACACTTTTGTATGCTTTGGCAGTCATGTTGCAGTAAGAAAAAGCACCACCACACTGCAATTTCCAGCCAGCAGCCCACTCATTAAATTAGCTATGAAACACGTCTATCTATATCCCTCTGGAGGGATAAATGCCCACAATATAGCACTGCTCAGTTTATCTTTTTTCCACAACAACTTTGTGATTTTATTGCTGGCTCCTGCTGCTGACCTGATGAACAGAACACCATTTTGTTTTTCTGCATTAATTAGCACGAGTTTCATTTGCACAGTAATTTTGGGTCATTGGAGTCACCCTCCTGCCTTTGCCTTGTGCTGCTTTCCATTTTTGCTGCCAAGCTTTTCCTCATCCTCTAACAAGACCTACAGCATGTTGCTTCTCAAAAAGAAGGATAGATATTTCACAAACTCCAGTCACTCATGATAAGCATGCAACCTGCAACTAAACCAGGTGGTGTTCATTCAGTCGTTCATCATCACGTGTATGGAAATTTCAAGTTCTCGCTATGAATTGTGAGCTACCACTGGTCACCATAACAGAGAAGAATTAGGTGCATTAATTATTTGTTTAATTTGGACCAGTTTGGAACGATGAGAGCAATGGAAAGCAATACAAAAGACAAACCAGGCTTGAGTTTAAATTCATGTCATCGCTGGTGCCTTTCCATTGAGAATTTTGAAGGGAAACAACGTACAGCCATTGCTTGGTTAATGTGGAGCGTGTACACTCTGCCAATAACTGCACTGACATTAACTATTCTAACTACACAACTTAGGGACATACTGCCTCCTATAAAGCTCTATGAGAGCTTTATATGCAATAGATTATAGTAGTTATTATTATAATATATTAATATTAGGATATTATAGTAGCAAATAGCTGAATTGTGAAATTAATTTAAAAAACTAAAGTATTTTATAATAGCATGAAATAAATTCTTACCTTTGTCTATGTCATACGTACAGTAAAGAACATTAAAATCCAAATATTTTTATTTGAAAATAATTGTCCATCTGCACAGTGGTTAATGTTATTGGTAGGTTATGTAGATTTAGTGAAATACTAACTAATATTAACTATTTACACCAACTAACATTAACTAATACATACTTAGGAGTGCAGTCCCTAAAGTGAGCATTCATAAACATGGTCCAAAAATGCATGGTTGTTTTTTGTGCAATGTTATTCCCTGCATGTGACATTAACCATTATTGTATGGTAAATGATGACAGCAATTTATAGTTAACAAAAAGTATCAAAAATTTAGCTGGTAAATGTAGGCATATTCCCATCACTGCACAGTCTATTCTGTGATTCAGAAGTACATAGTGTAACATGCGTACTGTATGAGCTATTAGTTTATACTCTGTAAAACATCTTGACAGACAGCACAGAAGAAAGCAAAACAACAGAGGCAGAAAATATTCTTGCTTAAATTTTTTTTTCTGTCAAAATGTTCTAGAAAGGCTTATTTTCTCTGTGTTTGAGGTAGTTCTTCATTTTCTGGACACCGAGTAGATGCTGAGGTCATGAATTCAGGTTAATAACCCATGGGAAGCGCGCTAGATGGGTGTCATACAGTGTGTGTAATTGATTTTTTTCAGTTGCTATGCGACCTGTTTGTAGTTTGACAAAAATCTGACATTGGCCCAGAAAAGAATTGGCTGACAAGGATTTTGGATAGTTTAAGCTGGCTAAACAATGTTGGCTATATTTTTGCCCAGGAACTATTAGTGCCTTTCAATTTCAAATAAATGAAAATGTTTATTATGTGATGAATTCAACTTTGCTTCATTGTTATTTCAGAGTAAAAGCCTAACCGATTAAATCAAAAGGCAGCTGATATAGTTTAGCTGCAGTCCAATTTGGGCCCTCATTATTTAGCAACCCCTAGGTATTCAAAGTCTACGAATTTTCGCTGTAACAGCTCTTGAAAATTAATACCTATATGTTGATATCCGAATGGAAACTTTTGCTATAATGAATTTTCATACAAAGTATATTCACAATAAAAAATGCAAACACAACTGAAAATCAAAATAAATTTTAAAATTCTACAAATAAATACACTACAGTACTGTACAGTGAACTGTAATAAAATAATACTGTATGTATTGTAATAAACTGTATTATGTACTGTTACGAATTTATCCAAAGCCAGACGCATGCGTGTACGGTTGTTATCGGTTTGGTGTAGACCCAGCACAGTGCATCAGCCAGGTAACACCATTCCTACTGTAAAGCATGGGGTGGCAGCATCATGCTAAGCTACCCTGAAGAGGCTTCAGTGTCACATCGTGCACAGGTCACACAATCGCAGTCAAAGGGCAAAGGACACAATCCAGGAAATAAAGGGCTTATGAGAATGACACGCTAAGTATTTGGACATTGGACCGCATCCACAATTCAGATTTTTACTTGCCATTGCTCCAACCCACCTTCGCCTTTGTACTGTGAGTTACTGAAGTTTTCCGTGCTCTGGTGTGTCATTATTATCTTTGTGATAAATGTGATCTCCAATGCCATTTTCTGATGGAAACCCCTAACTGTGTCAGGTGGCATTTGTAGATTAAAATTGCATGCATTCGCTCTCCTGGTTGCTGTCTCTCTACGACTTGGTCAAAAAACCATACTACATCCTTGACATTCAAAAGAGGAAAGTTAGTGTCCTAGAGTGGCCCAGTCAAAGTCTTCATTTGAATCCAATTGAGAACCTGTAGCAAAACCTGAGAACTGCTGTCCACAAGTGATCTCCAATCAACTTGAGAGAATTTAAACAGATTATCCAGCAAGAACGGACCAACAGTTGCACCAAACTGCTGTCAGAACCTGGGAGAGCACACAAAGAGTTGACGCTGTACTTGCTGCCAAAGGTATTTGAGCCAAATATTGAGTTCATCAGTTTGAATACCTATGCAAACAGTATATTTCAGTTTTTTCTTCTTTAAAAAATATTTTGTGATGCAATACTCACACTGAGTTATAAACATTCATTTTGAGTATTATTATTTTGAATGAAAATATCACATGAAAAAATATTAAAGTATCATTTTTTATTCAGTAAAATGTGTAACATTGCCAAGGGTCTCAATACTTTTGCAAGGCACTGTACACTGCATCTATTTGATTACCAGATGTCTATGTAAATACTTTTTACGTGCAATTCAATAGAATTAACTTAAACGTATTGTGATCCTAATCTGGTTTTGTGTGCAGTGTGCTTCAGTTCCTTGCATGTCATATGCTACACATAATATCATTTTGAATAATGGTTGCTTTTTGATAATTATATTAATTACTATATTATGGGGTCAAAGAAGTTCAGCATATAACAATACAGTACATTATACCTTAAGTGTAATAAAGAATTTGTTTCTTTTGATACTGGACATTCTTCTATTAATATTTTTTCCACTTAGCGTCATGAATTCGCTATCAAAAATATGCAAATAAATTCTTGTTTTCTAATTATGTGTACACAACTGTAATTTTTATTTATCAAATCTATGTCAGGTTTTATTTGCCCCTACAAGTATGCCTTGGGCTGTTTACTTCACGAAACAGTTGCATTAATGTGGAACTCAAATAGGTCTGCAGAAGTCTGATAATTCTGATATGGAAACACAGTTGAGTGTGTGCCAGAGAAAATGCCACCAGAGAAAACTGTAAGGAACAATCCTTATGCTTCTTACATGTTCCTTCTATATATGTTTTCTGTTTCCATCTTTGCTGGACACAAGTAGCTCTATGAGCAGTATAATTAAAAAAATTATCTATTATTAAGTCTGAAACATATATTTCATCACATTTTCACTTCTGCCAAATGGAAAGAATGTTGAGTTGTTCTAATGTATCTCTAATGTTCTATCTAATAATGTTCTGTAAGCCTGAGAAGGAGCTGTTATTCTGTCACCTAACTGAACTCTGTACCTATTAATCACCCAGAACCAATTTTGCATAAACATCATTTTCACGTCATCACCCTCTCTTAATTTTTAAGGGAAAATTCTGAACTATACCCTAGCCCATTAAAGTCAAAATAAACATTTGTCTTGATAAAGGATTTGGGGATATTAGAAGGACTTAAATATGACATGGGAACTCACAAGTAATATAACATGGGAATCGCTAGAAGAAAAAAAAAAGAATTTATATCAAAAATACCACTCCATATTTATGTTTATAACAGTCCCGCATAAAGGACTTTTACAGTAAGTATCTTGGAATACTGTATTCGGCTTCTGTTAATATGCTTTCTGAAGTCTTTCAGTCATGCTGCAGAATACAGTGTGTAAGATACTGTAAATCAGAACTTACGTTTATTAAATGAATTGAAATATCAAAGTAAAACCACTATGAAATATTATTTTTCCAATTTAAGAATCATATTTTCACAAGGAGACTAGCTGGAATGTTTGCTATACATGTGAGTCAAATCAGTTTCTGTGCGTTTTGAAATAGCCAAGGTGTATGGCATCATCTATTTCAAATATATTTTGTTCTCACGTTCTTTGTGAAAAATAAATAAAATTTTCTTACTGGCAGCACAGTTATGTTTTTTTTTCCCTAAGCGCCCTTTCCTTCAGGTTAAATTTTTTATTATGCATTATTAACTGGATGTGCATCAGTTGTACAGTGCATGTTTAAATTTTAAAAGAAAATGTTAGTGACAAAGATTTCATGCCCATTTCAATGTGCTATCTGTCTTTTCGTGTTTTTTTTTTTTTTTTTTTTTAAAAGCAAGCTTGTTAAAGAAATGGGGNTTTGGTTTTTTTTTTTTTTTTTTTTTTTTTTTTTTTTTTTTTAACAGCAAGCCTGTTACAGAAATGGGGCAGCTGATTTTGATGTGTGTGATGAATGATGTTTGCAATGATACCAGAAGGAAAGGAACCAGAAGTCATGTAGTAAGGTAACCTGAAAAAGATTAATGCCATTGACCAGAGATAAATGAAAAACATAAAGGAGCTTTGTAGTTTTCTAACTGTAAGTCTTTATGTATCCTCAAGTACTCTGTCTGGTTCTTAAAAAGATACGGAAATATTCCACTTATGCTTGCAGCAATTAGCAGGCTTCTTCATGTTATTAAATTAAAACAATGAGTACAAACTGACTGTTCCTTAAAGCAATTTCTTTTTTTGTTGCAGATCTCGCTGTTTAATTTTGCTACATTGGTGTATATATAACATTTCTGCCTGCCAGTTTTTCATGCTTTCTTATGTGATTTTCTAAATAACTAAGCAACAAAGAAAGATGTCATCAAAAAGGATTATAATGGGCCAGCATAGTTTAATGCCCATTAATGAATCTTATACTGAGGAGGCATAATGATTATGTAATTATATGTACAATATAGCTGGCTCTTCTTTAGCTGGCCCTTTGCTGCTGGTAGACTGTTAGAAAGGTGCCTGAATTGTACATCTATGAACAGGCTGAATGTTATTATGAATGAAAGAATGAACGGTGCTTCTTCTTGTTATTGTTATTGTTTTTTGATTATTCATCATTTTTGCTAAAGCAACATACAACTTAGAGTTTGTTTATTTATTTTTATTTCTATATTTTATTATCCTTTTGCTTCTGCGGCATTTCCGACAACCTTTGAATAAACATGATGCCACAACCAAGCAGTAAATGATCAAACTGTAACGTTGCAGTTAGAACGCAGACGCGTGCAGGTGTAAAATGAAGAACTTTGTGTAACGTTAGGGGTTGTTCCAAAGACATAGTCACAGGACAAGCGTGGGTCAAAACCAGGAATCAGTCCAAAACAAGCGACGTAACAAACAAGGATGAAGCACAAGCAATAGCCGTAATACAAAACAGGTCAGTAACCGGAGTAGCAAACAGAAGGAACACTCGGTATGCATGGAAAGATCATGGCAATACTTCACGCTGACAGATTTTAATGCACAGGTACTTATAGGGGTAAATTAGAGACAGGTGAAGGGAAATCAGGAGAGGCAGGGTCTGGACCAGGGGCGTGACACAAACAAATTCTGAAAAATGTACTTAGAGCCACGTCCTTTGCTACGCTCCACTTCACAGCCCTTTTTTTTGGTGTCATCTTGCCATGGAAAATTTCTCTATTTTGTTAAAAATACAAATTATAGTCAAAAGTCTAAACCAAAAAACAAGACTGATGTTCTGACTGATCACATAGATTTCAGAAATCCTCTCATTCAGTTCTGTGACACACAGTTCCATGAAATGATAATGCACTTCTTCATACAATATTCTGCTCCAAGACATTTTTGAGGTGGTCAACAATATACAGCTCTATTATAGCAGAAAGCTGCTAAAGATCAATCCATAATGCTTTCTCATGGTAACTGACTTCTTGGAGTCTCATTTTCCATATCCTGCATCCCCCCTATACTATACCACTTCATGAAGTAGAGATTCTCTGTAAGTGTCTACTTTTCAGCAGGTTCTTCCCTATTTCACAGGTCATGTTTATATTTACATTTACTTTTCTCCAAAGCGATCTACAACATACAGCAAACAAAAGTGCGTTTTACTAATAGACAGAGATACAGAGGCAAATACACAATTCTCAAAGTACAGTCATTTACTCCAGGACCACCATTTTTTGACAGCATACAGTATACCCAGAGCTGTGTGCAGAATTGACAAAGTAAATTTTTTATATGGATAACGTAGTAAGAGTTTATGAATCAGACAGGATATCATGGGAAATGATGCAGAGGTGGAATTGCAGCAACTAGTGTCAACTACTTACCATGTCTGCATATCGCATGTGGACATAAGGCAGAGGAGTACAGATATCCACTGGCCCTGAAAATCGCAAGTGCCTATAATTCTGCTGTCAGACTTTGTTTTTTATTGATAATCTGCTCTTCACAAGTTGCCTCCAGAAAAAAGGCAAAACAAGCTATCAACTATGACCAGTTGGAAAAAATGAACAGAATAAAAGCATTCAAAAGCTTAGTGTTTGTGTCTTGTTAATTGTTCTCAGGTGCAGGTGTGTTTGGCAGTGTAATAAGCTGGGTCAAGACCATCTTGGGAGCATGGCAGTGATGTATAAAAATACATTTTATTTTGGAATTTTATCAAATTTAAGTTGACAATTTTCCTAGATTTCCAGGACCTGATAAATGTAAAAAGTGTTTAATAAGTCCAATTATTAAATCAAAATACTGTCTTTTAAACATGTGGAGGTATCGGTGGCTTTAAAGATCACATAAATAAAAGTGGCCTCACTTACACAGCACTGTAAAAAATAGATGATGTTACATGTATTGAACTGAGCAGATTAAATACTGTTATATCAGTAAACAGCTATGTATTTGTTTTCCCTGTAGGGGAAATCATATTCCTGATTTCAGTTTCCACTCATAATTTTATGCAGTTTCCTCAATTCTAAACCCAAACCACCTTTTAATTAACATATGGGGAAAAAAATATATTTTCTGCTTAAAGTTTGACATTTCTTTCAAGGAGGATGTTCAATGATTTTTTAAAATGCATTTAAATATTACTGTGTAATATTTCAATGAGACATGTCTACTATGCTCTTTCACATTCAATCCTAATTGGATAAAATCAATTAGCGAGTTTTTCCCAAAAGAAACATGTGGCATCTGTGGATCTTCTGAGCACTGTAGTTGAATCAGTCTGCCTCTACATATATAAAGCTTGATCTCTGTCTGTTTCTCTGTTTGCTCTTTATGCACAGCTTTGTTCTCCAAGCCATGTACTTGAAACATGGGTACTTCTTATCCTAAAGGAGGTTTTTATATAGTCAAGTTAATTAGATTCTAAAAAGTCTACTTAGTATTGAAAATTAGAAATTTATAAATTTTAAATTCAGTCCCTGACAAGGGTTTGAGAAACTGGAATTAAATTGTGTACTAAATTAAACAAGGTAACAAAGTTTTGTGATCTGTAATGTTCAACACAGCAATTTTCACTCAAACACACAGGCTCTAATGTACTATAGCAAGAGGTGGAGAGGAGGGACTTTTCCATAATCCCTTGCTGCTTAAGGACTTTTGGATACTTTTTATTCTTATAAAAATTATTCTTACATGTAATCTGACAGTCTGCTTCATTGTTAAGAATTGCTGCATTGAAGGGGGGTTGCTGAATGGGTTATTTTCCATGTTTATTACTGTTTTGTTCCTATTTGCCATCCTCTGTTTTGTGGCCTCTCTTGACCTACCTTGAGTTCTGTACCTGTAGCGGTTTGGGAATTGCTGCCTTCTTTGCTATCTTAAATACAGTGATGCAAACATATGCAGCTTCTTCAATGAAAAGCCAGTTGTTCTTGGCAGTTGTCTATTGTTTCAGTAGTAAATTAAATGTTTAAAGGTAGCATACACATATCTACAGCTGCTGCATACACTTTTTGCCACACAGAGTGTACACAATGACCATAACATTGATGTATTTTTTGTGCTACATACACACTGACACACTTTTGCAGTCAAACACACACAAATGTACTAAATTCAAAAAGTTCAGACGAGCAGAAGCAGGGTGGGGGTTGTGCTGAAGGAAGCAACCGAAATGGTGACAGGGATGGTAGCTGGAAGGTGAGGAGGGGTTTGGTGATGTATAATGTGCTGCTACTACTACCCTTCCACCACTTTATACTCAGTTAGTATAACATAAAGCATACATGGCTGTATTGCAACATTATTCATTCTTTCTAGTAGAAATTCCTAATTGATTTTTCAAAAACAAACTCATATACACTCTGCAATGGACGGGTGTCCCATCCAGAGTTTACCTTCATAGCCAAGCGCCTGGGGTTTCCATGATATGCATCTTCTAAACATAAAGACTGTGCTATATTTTTTGTGCACATTACTATTGTTTTAAATGCATAATATTTATACAGTTGTGATCTTTGACCCTTTTATACATTAAATTTGCATTCAATTTTATAACCATCATCAAATCAGTAAATGTACTGAGGATAAGCTAAGCTCTTTCAGATCTCCTTCTAAATCACTCATTTTTTAAGCTCATTAAAAGCTTGCCATTTCCCTTTGTAATTTAGAGATTTTGAATTAATGGTTTTTTTGTCTTGCTGCAGTTCTTCTTTGAGCTGCCAGAAAGAACATCTGTAGATCCTTGGGACTCATACATATGCAAAATGCAAAAGGGCAGCATCTTCAGTAATTACACTACTGACTTGGAAATAAAAATAATCCCAATAATTAAAAGCAGTTTCTGAAAAGGTGATACACATTTCTAACAAGCCCACAAGGCACTGCTGTATCTCATCACATGCAGTGGGCCAACACAATGCAGCACAGTACACTCAAATAAACACTTATATGGGGTATTTTCACAAGTATAAATCTGTGAAATTTTTCTCCACTTGTGAATATTTTCTGTGAACGGAGGCCTGCGGAAGGAATAGCAATGTTGTAAGCAAATATTAACTCTTAGTCAGGGTAAGCAGGAAGGATCATGAGTCTAAAATTCCAAGGATCTACAGGACTGTAGAAAAATTGTCAAAATATTCTGTAGCAGAGGTTCTGATCAGACCTGCTGCTGACGGGAACAGAGCCACGAACCACAAAAACATCCAGCTATAGTGATACCTCCCTGCATCATACAGCCTACTACTAGGTACAGTCTGCACCTGGGGTCTTGATATTGTACACTTGTTTTTGTGCCATGATCAGTGCTCATCTTTAGGGGCAGCATATACTCATGTTTCATATAGCGATAATAGATGAGGAGGAGAAAATAGATGTGGCAAACATCAGGAAGAAGGGACAGGAGATGCTGGAGAAATTCCAGATAAACAGGAAATGGCCAACCACCCAGATATAGTCGTAATAGACAAGGAGGAAAAAACAGCAGTGGTGATAGATGTGGCTATTCCAAGTGATAGAAACATCAGGAAGAAGGAATATGAGAAGATTGAGAAATACCAGGTATTGAACAAAGAACTGGAGAGAATGTGAAAGGTGAAAACCAAGGTAATCCCATAGGAGCATTTGGGGCTAGAACTTCTATGTTGAAGGAGTTGCGCCATCAGATCTCAGCTATGACAACATTGGTTGCAGTCCTTTATACATATTTATATTTATCTATTATGAAAATATAACATTGTAGGACAAGGATAATTTCATAGATATAAAAGCTTTAATTCTTATTGTTTGCCACTTCTTCCAGTGTAGTTTTACTGTGTAAAACTTCTTCACGTTACTTCTTCACAAATAAAAACTGGCTGAACCTCCTGAGGGAAAAAGTAAGCTCAGAAGTGATCGCAACAGTGCAGAATTCCAAGTCTGTTGTCATTATCAACCTCATCTCTGAGGCATACCTGTGTTCTCAACAAAAGAAAGAAATGGGTGTATTGTATATTAAAAATATTTGAAAATTGAGCGGTACACTGCTTAACAAGTCTTCTTATTAAATGTGTAACAGCTGCCCTTTTCAGTGACATACAAGCTTTAAATTGTTGCATGTTATTGTTTCAGGGGGAATGAATAAGAGTGTTCTTATTCTGGAAAATATTCTCACAACACAGTCTGTCTTTCTGAGAAAAACATATCCGCTCCTTATAGTCCATCAACTGAAATTTTTTTTTTTATGAAAATGAAAATTTCATTAATCTTCGAAAAAGATCTGATTATGCTGCCCGTCAATATACATAAACCAGAACAGAGAAATTATTCCTGCATTATACTAATTTTACATTCTGAAAAGAGACCAGATCCAATTGTGGATATGCTTTGCTGGAATGGTATTTCTCTGTATCTGTTCTGTATGAAGTTGGAGCATGGCAAGATTACTCATTTCTTCAGTGACAGTCTGCAAACTCCATATTTGTCTTCAGAGACAAAAAGTGAGCATATCATCATGACATGTATAAAATATTTCAGGAATAAGCCAATCACACTAATTCAAGCGTGATAAGTTAAAAGTGTTTGTTGTGCTCTGATGTCTCTGCAGATCGCCTTCTGTGAGGCTTTTCTGCAAGCTAAATCTTTCATGCATATCTAGTGAAAACAGAATTATAGGCATGGCGGGTGGGATGTAACCTTAAACAAACACTTCTTACTGATTTTCTACAATGAAGCTGGTCGTTAAAGACTGACTGTAAAGCAGCAGCAAAATCCATTCAGTCCAAAGTCTGGTAACATTAAAGATAAACTAAACTAATGAGGAACTCCGCACTGTCTGCAGCGTGTTACCTTTTAAGACATGTCATTATCAATAGTATCTTCCAGTAAATGACATAGCTGTCACATTTTAAGACTTCACTTCAATAATTGTTCCCACATATTCTACTATCTGATGCAAACTCCTCATGCACAATTTTACATACAAAATATTTAAATTAAAACCAGAGGAAGATGGAACCAAATCATCGTGTTAACATATGCAGTTTTTGTCAACATCTTGTCAATTTTGCTCTCACTATCATTTGTTTGTCTTTCTGAGTGTGGCGGTGGTGAACAGAAGTCTAGGATGGGTTGCAATTTGGCTGGGGTGTCAGTCTATTGCCAAGTCTGTCATTTTCAGTTTTCTTTTATCTCTGAAATCAAAAGAGTGTAATAATAGATATGCATCTTGATTTATTCTCTAAATTCTATAAATGTCTTAGATATAATTAAATAAGCTGTAAGACTTATTTTAACGTTTTCATTCACTTTAAGTTAATGTAAAATTAAAATATGTTGCCGTCACAAACTCATATATAACGTTAATGTGTGCAGTGTAGACTTGTTATAATTGGGGGGGTCTGCTGTAGAGGCCAGTGTAATTAATCCAGTCTCATATTCTGTTTGGATGTGTTTTGCTACCAGCTGAAGACTGTTTGCAGAAACAGCAGGGAGGTAGGCCTTGCAACAAGTTTTTAAAAATAGATGAGAAACTACAACTACAAATAAACGGAAAAATATTAATATCTTTGAAAACGTGTAAATTCAATGTTTGTAGCCTAAGAACCTAGTGTTTGGTAATTAATTGAGCAATGAATAAATATCAGCACCTCAAAATATAATATGCAGTTCTACAATATAAATGTACCTGCAATGGAATGCTGTTTTATACATGAAAATTTGTTTTCTATAATACTACTGTAGATTTATAAGACTTGTCCGGTTGAGTTAAGTGATAAAACATGCAGGTCCATGAAAAAATATACAATATGTTTTCCTTAGATCAAATGGCACAACACTGAAAATGGATTTGAAAGAATGAAGAAACAATTGCTTTCGGTTAACTTTTTCAGTCAGTCAGTCAATCAGTTTCCTCCTACTGTTTGTGATGAGGGTCACGGTGGTAGGAGCCTGAGTAGGCAAGCCTAGACCTTCCCTTCCTCAGCCATAGTCTCCAGCTCCTCTTGCAAGATCCCCAAGCATTATGCAACCAGCTGTGAGAAATAATCTCTTCAGCACGTCTTGGAACTGCGTCAGGGTCATAGCCCATATACCCTGGTCACACTCAGCCTGAAATGGTGATGTAAAGCCTCATGGGCTTGTTACCTGCAAGGTGTAGGGATCAGGTGCAATGCCAGCCAAATGTCAGGCATGAGTAGCATGGACCTAGATAGATAACTTCTTTCTAAGATTAAAAAGAACAGTGTAAATACAAATGAAAAGTCAATGTAATAAAAAAAACAGCAGGACTGAGTTTCCTTTGCCAATCTGGCTTTTATCACCTGTTTTAATATAACATTCTAAGTACAAGATTGTTAAAATCATATTTGATGTAATGTTTAAATTATTTTGGTTGGTAGTTTGTTCTGTAATGCGCATGCTATGTTGTTACAATCTGAGAGTCCATTGAAGAAGAGATCATTTGTAGAATGTGACTCAATGCATGATTTAAAATCATATCATCCTTGTCTTGAAGGCATTGAATTTACTACTGTGTTCTGTATTGCGATTGGTGATTAAGGGACTCACTTTTTTGAGGCTAAATAAGTGAAAGTATTACTGTCTTTACAGCGATTTCTTTACTCCAGTGACCCAGGGATGGGTTCTGGACTGCTACAACCCTGCTGAGGATTAAGAGGTCTACAGTGATGGATGGATGCTACTGTATTTGTCCTAGGCCTTTCTTTTTAAATCTTGACAATATTTAGACACTCAAGAAAAATGTTTAGTTATATTCAAAGACAATGGATAGTCACATCTACACCATGAGGAAGTTAATGTTCATACACCTAAAAATTTGCATGTTTTTAAACCTGTACAATTCCTGTTAATGATATTAATAAAATTATATCCCATAATAAGATTAGAAAACTCTGGATAAATCCTGCACCTTTAAAGTATTACTTTAGTTTTGCACAGATATAAAAGAAACAGCTTAACACTTTATTATAATTTTTTCAGTGCAGAATAAACACAAAAGAGCTTGTGTTTATTCTAGAAGCTAGGCTGAGGTGTGTGAAACACGAACATTAAATAACCCTTTCAGACTAATTGTGTCCCAGTATATTTCCTTGAAGTTTTAAGTAGGTTAAGGAGCTTTTGTAAGACAAACAAAACATTTTTGTCAGTTTTAGTTTCTCTAAATGGAAAAATGCATTTCGCAACATAATCTCAATTAAACACAAAGTACAAAAAATTCAACAACATAATTACCAGAATACAGACCTTTTTTCCTTGTCACCTATTTATCAGACTACTCTTCTATAAATGTGGATCGTTCATCATTGGGTTTGCTGACTACTCACTCTGTAGCCACTTAGTGATAAATGGTCAGCAAAGCCCCTTAACTGTGAAATTTGCTGGTCAGACAGCCAGTGGTTTAGGTAGATGATCTGCTCTGTTACCTGTTCCCTTCCAACAAAATACAATACAGAGTGTGCCCAGGGAACAGGGATTTGGATGTGATTTGAACACTGGTCTTATTGTTTTGCTACTTAACTGACTTTTTTATCCAAAGCCAGTCATGCCTCATTTATACATTGTGCATTTCAGCATAACAATAAAGCAAATTACTCAAGTGTTCTACCAAAGCCTTTTGCTCTGTGCCATTAAAAGGGAGGCTACCTGTTGAACTTCAACTTTCATTTTTGTTTGTTCACTGCCATCTCCACATCTATCTTAACTTGTCAAAAAAAAGACTTTAAAAATATTATACCTACTCCTTCTGAACCCAAGAGCCATATAGACAGTGCTGCACTCATGATTCTCTCCCCCACTAACTAGGCAGGTGTGCCAAACAAGACAAAAGGGAATGTCAGTCTGCTGAACCTGCACTGAGTATTGTTATAAGCCTACAACAGTGCAGAGAGCCGCTGTGGGTAATCTATCTGTTCATCTTTGCTCAGAGATCCTAGTGCAGAAAGTCTCATTAAACCTCTCATAGATGCCATTCTCCTGGGGGTTATATGAGGGTCACACAAATATTGGTCTAGCTATAAAGCTGGCAGAACTGGGCCATGAGAAGAGTCAAAGAAAGAAAATAGTCACAGAAGCCCTGAAGACACTGAGTGAAAACAGTCTTCACCATTGTTTTGACTTACTAGTCCAAGACATTCTTCATGGCCCATATTTAGAAAATGTCAGTATTATAGACTTAATACCCTGCAATTAACAATCCGGTTGAATCATTTAAATGGGTTTAGAAATGTAAAAGAAACTGAGATTGGTTTGTTGTTTGTCCTTGAAAGACAAACTGGGGCGCATATACCTGTCAAAAGCCAGATGTTTCGCTAGATCTGAAATGATAGAAACTGGCCCAAACTGGCCCACCCTTAAAACTCACACACTAATTACCATAGGGTAAGTTGTCACCTGACAAAGCTTTAGGGCTCCACATGCAAGTTAAATTGTTTACACTGAACAAATAACAAATTTAAAAGCACAATGGTGAACATCAGTTTTCTCAGGTCTAGATCTGGACAATATTAATTGTCAGCAAAATGAATTGCTAAAAAATATACATACTAGTTAAGATGGGTTGAATTTTTTGCCCGACAGATAACAAGATGCAAGTTACATAGTCCTGTTCTGAAATGTTACTGCATCATTCAGTTCAAGATCAGGGAAAAGTCTATCACCATTTTTACCCTGCAATGGACTGGTACCCCATCAAGGGGTGGGTTTCATAGCTTGGAATCTTATGATACCAGGATAGACTCCAGACTACCAAGACCTTGACCAGGATTAAGCAGTTAACAATAATGGATGAGTAGAAGGACTATCATCATTTTCCATCTATCCATCCATACATGCATCCATTCATTATCAGAAATCACTTATCCTGAGTAGGGTCGTGGCAGAAAGGAGTTTAACCCGGATGCAGAGGGCACTAGGCTATGAAACAGCCCCTGGACGGAACATCATTTTCCATTACATCTGTAATAAGTTTAGCAGTTTTTATAGCAGAGAAACATCCCTCCATTTTGCAGGCAACAACAGCAATTACTATTATCACCTACCCCTGCTCACCCTACAACACTACCTGCATATTTTTTGTAGCAGAAATTCCAACTGTTTATTCCTTAAAAGGAATTAATATTGTAGAACTGATTAGAACAGTACTTAGTAAAATTGTTTAATTGCTACTTTGAACAGCACTACAGGGATAAAAAGGGTGCTTGGAAACACAAGGTGTAGAGGTGAAGAGGCCTGCAATAAAGTAAAATTTAGGGGTTTTAAATATTTTTCTTAAATAAGGATATTTCATTCCTTAGTTTTCAGACTATATTTAGGAAAAATTTTCCAACAACTATTTTAGTTTTCAACAAATTTCCTTTGAACAGACTTAAAGCTAATGATTATAATAATACCTAAATATTCTTTTTCAAATGTATTTTACATAAAGCATTATGTAAAAGTAATGACAATTTTGTTTAAGACTTACCAAACACTGCAAACGTAGTAAAATCGTGTTCTGTTTTGATGCAGTGCAATCTTAGTGAGTTACTTTAGTTTTTTAATAATTTAAGCAGTTATCTTTTGGTCTCAAACAATTTTAAATAATAGATTTAAACCTAATAGGGGCTTCATTTGCATTATCATAGCACATTATACAGTTCCCCAGTCAAAAATACTCTAAATTACGTATGTGTTAAGGCAATTTACATGTCTATGATGAGAGATGCACACGCACTAAAACCTTCCCTTGCCTCTCAAATGTGGTATGTGAAACCATTATTGCATATCATTAATAAGTATTGTACAAATTAGGCATTTAGTTTTAAAGTAAAAGACACCAGTGCACTTAACCAAATAATATTTTCAGCTTTAGAATATGTTACAATTTCATTGGAAAGAGTCACAGTTTTCTACCTTGCATTTATTCTTTTAGCAGATGCTTTTCTCCAAAGTGATTACTATAATTACTATGCAATATTTAGCTGACACTTTTATCTGAGGTGTCTTAGGAGCTAAGAAAAACTATAATAAATTACTTTCAGTCATTCATCCATTTATACACCACACATACAGCAGGCATTTTAGCATCACCAGTTCCCATGAAACACGTCTTTGAACTATGGGAGAACACTGGAGCACACAAAGACAAATCACACAAACACAGAAGAACAGATAAACTTCACACAGGCTGAGCTGGGATCAAATCCATTTTAAATCGCTCAGCCTGGGTGCTGTGAAATGCCAATGGCACCCACTGTGTCACACTGGTGCCCTTCACATTTATTTCAGAGCGAATCAGTAAAGAAATAAACTACAGTATCTTTATAACAGTACAACAGCAACTGTTTCATTTTCATGATCATCTCTGTATTAATGACACCCCTTATCTTGCTTGAATGACTGTGTTCAAAAATCCACAGTCCTTCTCAGCCCATTCTTTGGTTTTTGTTTTTTTCTTGGATCCCTCTTAAGTGATATAGAGCGTAACAAATTCACGGCACAAGTTTGGAAAACAATGCAAACACCAGGACAGGTAGAGCAGATTACAGCAAGTAAACAGACCCACAAGTTGCAGTTTAATTACTAAACTGGGCCTCTGTGTTGCATTTGTCATCTAACTGGTGACAGACTGGCCTGGGAAGATTATGCCAGAGAATCTGAAATATAAGACAAGGACACACAAACGGTATTAATTCAGTGTCAATAAAAGCAGCTATATATTCCAGCAAACAATGAAATCAATTAAGCTCACATGCATACATTTCTGCATTATGTGTAACCGGGAAATGGATGGCAGGGGATGATTGTGATAATTCAGTGCTAAGAAGATTATCAGTCCTGAATCCTATTTTCTGTCAACACTTGAGGAAACACACAGACAAGCACACATTAAAATACAAACACAGACTTGCAGTGATGGAACCCTTCTGTTTTCAATTCGTTAAACCCACGTACAGTGTCTGACCAAATAAAAACTGTGGCTAGTTTAATTTTCAACCAGTACAAAAGAAAATTTCTGCATCTTATCCCTTTAACAGGAATCATATTAATTGTGAATCACATTAAATATTGGTTCTGCTTTTCAATAAACACCAAATTACGTAAGCAGGGCTGCCATTAAATAGTTGTGACACTGAACACAAACTGACTAAAGTAGAGTAATTCAGATTATTTCTGTGTTGCATATTAGAATATCACTAATTATTATTTTGTGTCTATGGTGGCCTACAGGATTTGACCCATTTATACATTTTTATTCTGGAGAACCTGAGGGTAAGTACCAGCAATTGCAGGGAGTAAGGCTTTGACTGCTACAGATAAAAGGTAAAACTGTTAATTGATCAGTATTATTTCTATAAGAATCCAGATTTTTTTTTGTATCACAAAAGATTAGAATAAATGTTATTTGAACAATATAGGAAAGTTAGACAATGAGCCTGAACTGCAAGGTCCAAAGATACAAATTGTTTTAAAAGCTTACACAATATTTCAGTTCATAATCTTTTTTGGTGCTGAGAAATACCTGAAGAGGCCTTTGTATTTTACAGAAACCTATATTCTATAATAAAGTAATTAATGTGCCATCAATTATGGGCATAATTATGTACAGAAAACAAATCAGCACCAAGTGTGAAACATTACTCATTGTGAAATGACAAGTGCAAATTATACATTACATATTAAAAGAAATAAATTACACGTGACCCCCATGTTCAACACTGACAAACTAAATGGAGGGCTGTAACTACAAATTAATGATTCTTTATGAAAGTTGTTGGAAAATTAATATTTATAATATGACATTAAGTTTGTGTAAGAGCTACATCCACAAATTTTGTAATATTTGCATACATGCTAGGAACAGCAGTACAATATTCCTAAACTATAGAATATTCAGACGTGGGTCAGGACAACGACACTGACAACAACAACAATAATAATAATAATAAACAGCTTGAGGACAAATATTAAAATAATCCACAGAAAAATCCTTATAGAAATCAAATTATACAACCTTTTGGTTATAAGCAACCAGCAAATGGCAGGGTCCTTTTGGTGTGTTCCAACACAAGTATAAGAAACATTGCTTATTCTTTAAATCCATCAAGGTTTGACTTGAGGCTATAATAAGGATCATTATGGTAAGTAAAATAAAAACTGCTGGAAGACATTCTGTACAAATATGGAGTTGCTCATGAAAATCAGTTTTTGGTGCCCAAAACAGGAGGTGGCAAAAAATACTTCAAACAAATTGACCTAGACTTCTAAATTAATTTTAACTAGCATACATTCCATATGAACTTTGGAAGAATTTTGGATGCACTCAAGTCATACTCAACAAAAAGTGCAGTAAATCAAACTACTGGTTGAAAGATGTACATGAAACTGATGTAGGGAAAAAAAACTTTTTCAATAGGCCAAAGAGTGAGGAGTTTAATACTGTATGTGAACATTTTTCTTATCACACAAAAATGTCAGCATGCATAGCTTTTTTCGTGAGGTTTATATATTTAAAACAACAGTATTACAGAATTTATCAATAGGGAAGCTGCCAAATATTAGCACCGGTTCATAAAAGGTACGGCATGGAGCACGTAATTTAACATGCTGCATGTAAAATTTTTTTTTATTTTTTTTAGTAAAAAACTGCAAATGATTATTCAAATGATTTTACATGTCTAAGGAATTCAACTTTGAAGTTTGAGGATTATTTTTTCGCTGTGACAATAAATAGTTATGTTTGTTAACATTCAATTCCAGTACAAAAACTGTAAACACGTTAGTTACAAACCAAATCACACACCATTTACGACGTTTATGTGGGATTACATGTTTAAAACAGCCAGACGTATTAAGCATTAACGTATGTAACATACATTTCTGCATAAAATAATTTGCTATGTTTTATGCCAGACCGCACGCAGTCACCACTTTGATGTGAAATTCTCGGGAACGCGCACCCTGCTCTGGGTCCTAGAGCGCGCGCGTCGGCCACGTGACCGTCACTCGGTAACTGGCGCTCGAGAGAGAGCAAGAAGACAGAAGGCGAGAGAAAGAGAGCAGTGACCAAATCACAGCAACAACTGGCCGGGATTCAACAAGCGTGTCCAGAGACAGTCCCGCATAATCGCTCACTGACTTTGGCTTCGTTCCACTTTCATTTTAACAGTATATTAAGAAAATAAACTAAAAAGCCCGAGTTCGACGCTCTGCGATGATTTCGGACTGCTCGTGAGTTCTTAGCTCACGCGCCGGGAATGAGACGGGCAGCGCGGTCCACGGTTCGCGTCACTCGGAGGGGGGGACGCACAGGGTACGAGAGGCGGCCGCTGACGGTCACACACGAACTTTCCAGCAGCCGTAGCCTGGGAGACAACTCGTGCTCAGCGGCAACCGGCCGGCTTTAGTGCGGGTACCCCTTTCCCCATTGCGTGCGCGCGATTGGACCCGTCGGCGGGAGTGCGCGGCAGCTCCACGGACACGCGCTTCACGACCTACGTGCAGTAGTCGGAACGCTCGTGCCTGCGTCGCGCGGCGGTCACTGCGCGTGACTCCGTCCGCGAGCGCGGCTAGTAGCGCTCAGAACCCGCTGCGTCCTTCAGCTCACATCGGAGCCCAGTGTGGAAAACCCGGGACGCGGCCAACGAAACCACGCGCTGGCGGCTTCTCCGTGTCCCACCTGCTCTCCACGTCGACCTCGGCTCATACTCAGCCACCGTTAACTTTATTTCATTTTTGCCCGGTTTGGAGCGAGGTTTCAGTACCGAGTAGCATTCTCTGAGAGTGGAATTTCAGTCTGAGGGCGTGTTTAATGCGTTTTTAAGAGCAAATCCCGTGGAAGTCCTTTGAAGTCATCGAGTGGGGGGTAACTTTTCCACCCTACGCGTGGAGGCTTTCGGAAGTGGAGAAGCACTTCGTCTGGGTCTGTCCGCTGTGCGGCCGCTCCCTGCGCCTGGCTTTGTTGCGCGCTGCCTCGTTCTTTGGGGACACCTCGGCGTCACGTCCACGGATGAAGTTCAAGGACCGGAGATCTTGAAACAAAAGCCGGGTTGTTCTGTCGTACCGTTGGGAACGTGGAAGAGACCCGAACGGGCTTTCTGTCTGCATCGGCTGGGATTTACTGGGATGTCTACCATGTCATCTGCACCCGCGTGCAGCGCGACAGTCCTGCTGGCTCTCCTCGTGTTCATCTCCCACGGTAAGTGGAGTCCGGCGGCAGATGCGTGGGTTTTACCGAGAGAAATCTCGGAAAGCCCTCGCTGGCCCGTACCGTCTCTCCCGCAGCATTCCCGCCTCATTGCCCATTCACGTCATGCCCGCGCTCGAGGGACAGCTCGCAAAATGCACTCAGCCTTGGACATCATTACCGCTGACCCTTATTGAGCTGTCTTACAAAGTCTTCTAGTGCCGGATAATCAAGTATATAGTGATTTAGCAATTTTCACAACTGATTATTCCTACTGTATCAGTTGTGGATAAACACCTTGATCGAGGGTACAACACCAGCAGGGATTCGACCCCAACATCTCAAGAATGAATGACCTGCTTTACACGCCAACATTGACAATTTTTAGTCTCCATCTTTACTGGAAAAAACAGTCCCTGTTTCAGTATGAATCAGTGTTTATTCTCTAATTGTTTTGTGGGTAATTTTGTGTGTCACCCCATTGATGCTCTATGTTGTGAACAGGGAGGTCAGGGCAAATCTTGTTACAGATGTTCACCAGTGTCCTCTCCACAAGGTGGGTGCACACTGGTAAACGCCTGTCCTTTTCACTCTCTCTTTACCGTTTTAAGCTGGAGAGGAAACCCCAAAATTCAGAAACACACGATCAGACTTGAATGATGTTCAAGGGAATTTATAGGATATTAAGCATTTTGGACATTAGTTTCATATACCCCGTGAATTATGCAAGTAACTCAATCTTAATTTGACAACCTATATGGAGATACAAAGTAGGAGTGCACTGAAAATGTTTTAAACTACAAACATGGAGTGAAACCCATTTGGAACTAAGTAATGTCTGCTGATTGTCATGTACAGAACTACCAGGATCCAAATCAGCAGAGGCTAAAGGTCCGAGGAGGCACTGAGATGTGTTCTATATTTTATGGCGTTTCTAAATTGGTTGTGATCCTATACATGAAAAACTATTCAAGAGCAGTGCTTTGACATCCAGAAACAGCTTTAGAACAAAACCTATTTTGCACAGTTTTAATTCCACAGACGCACTTTTAGTAAATCATGGCCATAGACATCTGTCTAGTTTACACTTGAATTTTTTTACCCCTTTTGGTGCAATTCTGCACCCATTGTTTCTCAACTTTTTTTGTTTTGTTTTTTTTTTACAACATAGCACCTGGATGACATTTTTGTGGGATCAGACCTCATTGCCTTACCTTTGCGTTCTGGAAATATTTTCTAGTGAGTTTGATAGTTGCCAGTCTTTCTCAGATGTCTTTGTTTTCTTGATAGTGATATAAATAAAATGATACCAATAATCTACATATTCCTAACACTTGAGTTTCTCAGGAAAGATTTGAGTAAGCTGGTATGTAGAAGAATTAACAACAATCAAAAATGTTGACTGATTTGAAAATGGTAGAAAATCTTTCAGTAACAAAATATTGCAGTGTTTTATGTAAGTACAGTAGTCTGTTTATTCAAGGTTGTACTTGTGTTCAATCAATAATACTGTAATGATGGGTTTAGAAGGTGTGCCTTTGTGGATATTTTATTTCGGATATGAATTCGAGCAGGCTTTCATGGCCTATCTCATTTTCGAGCACGATTTTAATTCTTGATGTTCGTACTTCTGTGAAACCTGTTTGATGTCACCCAGCCTTTCGTTAACTGGAATCCTAAGGGTGATACATCGGCATTACTTCCTGTTGCCAATTTCAAAGACTATTTACACATATTATGGTAATAACGGTGATTTTTGAATAGTAAAGGAAGGTGCTGCAGAGAGGTGTAGTTGCTGAATGCTTTTGTTTCCTCTGCATTTTATTTCACTTTGGAGAAAAAAATCTGTAAAATGGATAAAAGTATTTGTTCATACACTTTACAAGTTCGAGGAAATTTTAATTGACTTAAGCTCTACCCATTGAAAATGTGTATATATTCTTTAGTTTATCTATGAAAATGCTCATCTAGAACAGCACACAATTATCTTCAGGTACTGAACTCTAAGAATACAACCTGAAATATGGTAAGTGAAGGGAAAGTTTTCTTTGGTAAAGATAGGCTGCACAGGTTATCAGTTAAAATAGCTATTTTAGAATAGCACATCTAAGGAATAAACACACCAAGTGAATTAAAAAATTTCTTTTCAGAAATGCCTGTTGTGCCTCCATCTGTTTTTCTTTAGAATAGGCTTTTATTTTATCATAATTTTGGGATTTGCCTTTTTAGCATACACATCTCAAATTGAATATTGAGATATGTAGAATCTCCCTGACTAGCTCACTTATACAAGGGCTGTTCTTTTCACTCTGCCTCCTTGTGGTTCTTTTGAACTACTACTTCTGAAGAGGTTCAATATTTGATATATGCTATGTGCATAACCACCCCCTTGCATACCTGCCATCCTTCATTCATGATTCCAAACCCTAATGAAGAATGTTGAGGTATAGTGGGGCAGTCAGTCATCTACGCCAGAACGTCACCACAAAGGTCTCTTAAGTCACGGTTGCTCGATTTTTGAAAACACCCACACTGAGCTGCCTCATTTTCTCACAGTTTCCTTTGTACATTAGTTTTGCTGTTGTAAACACACTGAGTGGTCTGTTGTGCTGTAGTAATTGAGGTGAGTATTTTCTCCCCCACTGCCTTTGAGTTTGTCGCTCTATGACAGATCAATGTTTTTACTCCATTGTCAAGCAGGGTTTTCCCCGTGGCTGATTTTACAAGATGAAACACCCCACAGCGAACTTAATGAGAACTGGAGTATCGTTCTTGCAGAGAACTTTTTTTTATTGGGGGGGACATGATTTTCCATTGGCATGATGTAAAATTGATTGTATCTAAAAATATACAACCAATTTTGAAAAATATATCATTTATGAGATTAGAAAGAAATGGACAGATTAAAAAACTCTAAATTTGTAATAGCTTGTTATAGGAGTCTTATTTTTGTCTTATACAGTTTACATTTTTATACAGCATATTTCAGTCTTCAAGCTGATCAGAAACTTTTTAATCATACTGGAATGTCTATTCTGAAATGTAAAAGCAATGTAGTCGTCCACTCGGGTTTTTTTGGATATGGAAAACGGAATGCAGATGCTATAATTAAAAGGAGGTCTAAGAGTTATCATCTTATTCAGTTTTCCTTCTATTGAGTTCTGCACTGACTAAAGCAGTTCACTTTGAGTCAAGGATATGCTGGCAGGTGTCTTGTTTCACCCTTGGCTTTGTAAACGTTCAGTTTTTCTGCTATGGTTTTTTTTTTTTCATTGAAAACAGGACCTTCTTGATAAGATAATTTTCTGCATATAACATGTAGTGGGACCAGTTCATGCCTCTTGTAAAATCTGTAAGATTGGTAATTGACAGAAAATAAGTAGAGATATAGTATAAAGGATAGTGTTTCCTGTAGGGCTTATTGGAGTAGAAATGTGAATAGCAGAAAAATGATCAAGGAGACAAAGTTCTGAAACAATAAAATGCATACTGTCAGCCTTAGCTGTTACAGCATAGTCTCTGGGGATATTTTGTTTGTTTATCTGACACCCATATTTTCTTTGCAGGTTTTGCTTTTATGGTGAATTTTGCTAGTGTTTAAGAGCAAACAAGGTGCATAGTTTAATGAAATGCACCTAATTCACAGGAAGAACTTTCTTTACTGTTGCTTGAGGGTAACTGCCAGGTTGTTATTTTCTATTTGAGTGCATTCATGGCTGCATTCTAGTACCTAAAATCCTAGTAGCATCATACAGCTGGCTGACTCTGCTTATCACATAATGCTGATAAAAAAAAAAAAAATCTGTTAAACCAAACTGACCATCCTTGATCATCTATGAAAAGTACCTACAGGAAAGCTAGGCAGAGGGTCAGAAAACAAAAAGAGATTGAAGTTAAAAAACGGTTAAAGTTTCAGTGTCTTGCAGTACAACACAAAAAATAGTCCTTTTTTCCAAAAATATTTTCTGGTATGTACCACTGTATTCAGTTATATTTAAAACTAATGCTGCTGTATTTCTGTAAAATGTGTTTTAAAATAACTTTATTGGCCTATATGGTAGTATGAAAAGTTTTGAGTTAGAGGTGTGGACTTTGTACAAAACAAATGTTTGTACAGTTAAATTTCAGTAGGCTATGTCTGCTGATCATTAGTAGAGGCCAAGAGAAACTAGAAGGAGCTTAAGTGGCTTGCGACATTTGTAGCTCAGTAACTTACCAGAAGTGGGTCTGTACTTAAGAATGTTGCATTGCACAATGTTTTTGGGATTTAGTGAATTTAAGCAAAATAAATCGGGTAGCTATAGTTTTTTATACGTGTGTGTGTGTGTGTGTGTGTGTGTGTGTGTGTGTGTGTGTGAGAAAAAAGTCTTTTAAAGGAACAAATTGTGTAAATCTCTTGTGGGTAGCAAACACTTATGTTTCGGGCATTCTGGGTCCAGCAATTAAGGTTGTTGTATCAAACAATTTGATCCTGTAAATGTTCTATTTTTAAATGCTACCCTTTGGTAAATGGTTCCATGCAGCTCATATTTTTTCTTACTTGGTAATGTTACCATTTTCTTTTATTTCTTTAGGTGTACTCATGTCACAATTTCTGATGTTATGGTGCCAACTAATACTGCTGGAGCACCTTTAGCTAGGATCTGATCTATACTTTTGCTGATCTCTTTGTGATGTCCTTGATCTGCGGTGAAGGAATTCATGGTGGAGCCTAGCCTGTTAGGAATGACTTGGGAGACCCCCTGCCAGACAGCTGCAGGGCCTCAGAGTCTTTTGTGAAAGAAGCAAACATGCAGCATGCCTTTTGAGTGGGACACCTCCCCAACTTTCAGTGTATACAGCTTCACATACTTGTGGGGGTTGACCACATTTTGCAGTGTGTTCCTTTTTTCTTATTGATATGCTGACTACCATCAACTGAAGTTCTACGGAATGTCTTTTGTGTTTAGGTTGACTTTATATCATGCATGCGAGATAAATGGTTTGTCCCCAGGCAACATGTCTTGGCCATCTGTCTACCATTAAACTGGAAAAAAGTGGCATAACTCCTCATGTCCTTGTATAAGCATCCCACCCATTGCCCTCAAAAGTTCTGTTTGATAGTTTTTCATAAGGGAAGGGCTGAGCATAGCAAATAAGAATACACATGCACCTGGGTGTCTGAGTGTAAATGGTTCCTAGAAATTGCTTGAATACTGCAAACTCTGATATTGAGAAGCAATTTACATTATTTCTTATAACCATTATGGCTGACCACCCAAGGCCATTATGAGGCATTCTGGGTTCATCAGAGAAACCAGTTTCCCTAAAACATGCCTTAAACTTTAAAACACCTACTTCAGAATGACAGAGAACACTTTAAATACCAATTACCTAGTTTCAAAACAGTTAATTAATATGGCTTTGTGTTTATATGCGGTTAATTTTTGATTTAATCGTGTGTTACATTTTGTTTCCCAAGATGAGTAGTAATAACCAGCTCTTCGCAGTCATTTATTTTAAAAAAATACTTTTTTGCAATATTTTTGTTTGTATCTGTTGTAATGGGAGGCTACTCTAATGATTTGTTAGCGGAGTACTTTCTGACCAAACAGGAATGAACAAAGTTGTGAGAGGGCAAACCACACTCTTCTTTTGCACATGAGCACACACAGGAGGTAAATGCAGATGTTCGGAACAATATTGCCATTCAGTGTCACACTCGTAATCGTGCAAATATTGTCTGATATTTGTTGGCTTTAGTCTGGTATATCGGTTGTTATGCTGGGACTTCTCAACTTGGAAACCAAGATGGGTATTAATGTATACCCTTTGTTAGATTGGGAACTTGAATGCACAGGTATAGGTATACTGATGAGCTTTTTCAGTCTTGAAATTGAGTTTGACAGTTTGCAGTGTTAATGTTATATGGTGGTACAGTACCTTGCCAGTGTCTTGGCATATTGCAAGTTTGCAGTATGTTGCTGAGTAGTATATAGTGTAGTTACATAGATACACTATTTATGTAGAAACTTTGTTTCCAACAATTCCTACGTTCTTGACCCAGAAGCATCAGTCTCCTATTGTTTGGTACCAGCATCATCAGATTACCTTGACAAAGATGCATTTTGTGTGCTTGCATGTATAAAAAGTGTTTGACAGGGCTTTCACAGTAGCAGCAATGAAAGGAAAATTCAGCTGGTTGTTGGAGTGTAAAATCTCTGTATGGTTATTGTTGATTATTTTTCAGGATTTCCAAAGGTTTTAAAAGAATAAAACATTTTGAATTGTCAATGCTGAACAACCAGAAATTCCTGTCACTTTCAGCCATGTAGACTCTGCTCTATAGATAATGAATCATGCAACAGAAGATGCATCACTTTGCATTCAGTTGAAAGGCTTGCTTGCTGATGAGGGCTGAGGTGTGGACAGGTTTTTACCCTTAGGCATTTTCTTAGCTGTATAAGATGTTTTAAACGTTAAACCTTTGCCACATTCCCACTTAATGCAACTAAATGAGAAGGATAAGTAAGTTGCTAATTTCAAGCAGTGCTTTGGACATCCCATTTCGGTTCTTCTGTCCCTCTGATGTCCTTCCATTTTAATCTTTTTTCATTTATTTGCTATAGTATACATTTGACCATTTGTTCAGGGAGTTCATGAACTCATTCAGATTGGGTCATTAACAGGGCTAATTGGTAGTGTTCACAGTACCACTGAGCTGCAAGGTTGTGGGTTAGTCTCACATTTTATTTGTCTTCATTATTTTTCTCCCAACTGAATGACCCTGTGACCTAAGTAGTGAAGGTGATGTAGCTTATATTTTGAATTTCAGTCTCCTTGTGTGATTCCTTATCATTTCTCTCACCACCTTTGCAGCACAATCACTTGCTCTTTATTACATTTTAAATCTAGTATCAAGAAAATCTTTTCTGTAGCAATTCACCACTGATAGGCACCCCATTTAAGTCCAAAGAGTTCTGCCGATTTACTTACTAGTAATATGCTTGGGATATTCTGCTATAGTGGCACAGATTAAAAACAGCAGTGAATTGGAATCTGTCAGAGAGTTTATTTTGCATACTTTGCAGTGTGGTATGCAATTAGCCAATTATTTATTGCACATAGTAGCTCACAAAAATTGCTGTTTACTTTTCCCTGAAATGTTGTGCATGTAATGCTCGACAAGGTATGAAAGACATGTGGAGCCCCTCCAGGGTACCTCGAAGGAGTTACCTTTCAGATGGGGGAGCCCTGCTCTGTGCATTGCCTGGAATAAAAACAATCTACAGTATCGCAGAGTTGTGAACAGTTTATGGTTTGTAGATATGTGGCCGTGTTCAGATGTCAGCCATGTAATTTTTTTTCAGTAGGGATTTTCTAGGTCTGTTTTGAATCCCATTTAAGCTGTTTTGCTTGGACCTAGTTACAGTGAGAGAGGAGAGATTGGTGTTAACCTGGCTCAACAGTGTCTAGAGTTTACCTTCATTATGCTTTCTAACACAGGCAAACTTGCAGTCTCTGCACGAGCTGGTGTGTTACTGTTGACTTATGGGCAGCTGAATGAGCACCTAGCTAGCGCACAGTGTTGGGAGCAGGCAATATCAACAACACTAACTGAAGCACAGTAAGCAATGTCAAAATGCTCTGAGAACTGGGTGCATATGAACGGGAGTGGGAACCTGTAATAAAAGGGACAGTTAGGACTTGTCAAGCTGACCAGAAATCATTAAAGGACAATTTTGGCTCTAATACAGCTTCGGAGAGCAGATGGAGTTACAAGACTTGATTAGCAGTATTGATACCAAAGGCAGAGCGGAAAGGTTGGATTTGGTATTTTGTCTGTAGTAATGGAGGCAGGGAGTTTGGGAGGCTGAAAAGCTGTAGCCTTATATGGTCAGTCTGTAGGTTTACTAAGGTTGAATTTTCCAAAACTGCTTGTCTGTGTGAGGGAGACAAGTAGGTGAGATTAAATTAGGCTGTGCACAAACTGAGTCTTTGGATGTTTGCAGTGCTGAGGAGAGAAGGCAGCAATATGTACTTCAAACAGAATAGAATGGACTTATGGTGGAGAATGGAGTGGAATGGAAAGTCTTGTAGTGTACAACTTCCTTGTCTGTACAGCTTGGCTTGAATTCTGTTGGGGCTTAAAGATCTGTTAGAACTATTTATTTTCTTCTGATGACCTGCAACAAATTGACTGCTTTGACTTGTGGTGCAGTGAACTGTTGCTGCTGCATCTGAGTATATAGCAGCATGTAGTAATTATTATATTATATTATAATAATTATGTCCTGTTAGCCATTTGGAATATTACTCTTAATTGCTAATGTTTCTCCCTTGTTTGTGAAGTATGTTCCTGATGTGATGACATAATGCTTTGGATACATATTACTTCAGCATGGAATGAAAAAAATACAATGGTTATTTTTCACTTTGTACTTCAATTTGTGATGCTTGCTTTGTCTTACACGGGAGAGTAAAGTAAAATTTTTATGTGCTCTTTGTCCGAGGTTTCTTTTTCTGTGATTGGTAAACATGGCTGCACGTGAACTCTTATGTTTGTAGTCTGAAATTGCATTGACAAGTTGGTAACTTATTTTTTTGGGTTTTCCAGTAAAATAGCACAATAAAGTGGTAGATTTGCTTTCTGTGGTCACATTTGTGAAGTTAAAAAGTTGCTGAAAATATCAGCTGAGCATCTGTCAGATTTTTCTAAGGCTGAAAAACTGTCATGGTTGATTCTTGCACACTGTGTTGCCGTGCGAACGTGACACTCAGGTTGCCTGGTAATCTGTACAAAGAGGATGTTTTTCCCTTCTGCTCTGTGTGATCGTGAGACTCTCTCTGTACTTGTTGTGTTTTGGGCCCTTGAGGTCTTTCATTACTCTCACATGATGTAAAGTGGGGATTCTTTTTGATAGCTCCAAAGATGCGTAATTAGATGACAAATTCTAACTTAAATGAAGCTATCAAATAATTTATAGCGTTACAATCCTGGTTTTTGCTTCTGCTAAAATTACCATTAGCATGATTGAGAGAAGCCATCTCAGTAGTGTTTTCAACTCAATTTAGCCCTCTGTATGATTCTGCAGGTTTCCTCAGATGCTGGTTTAAACTCCTGCTGACAGCATAGGAAATAGATTGAGTGAATGCAATCTTGTCACATGTTATTACTGTAAAATGTTCATAAATGTGATTAAAGAATCATTTCATCTGTTTATTCTTGGAATCTTCTAATGTTATGCTCTAAACATGATGTTTTTGTTTTTATGCACGTTTTGTCCAGTTTTTAGTTGCAATAAGTAGCTCATGGAAAAACTCAACTGATTTTAATATAAAATATGTACCCATATCCTGCACAGAACAGGACAGAGCATAGCAAAAATCCACACAAAATTCATTCACAGCATAATATGAAAATGTGTATTTGCTCACATAACAGACCTTTTAGTTTTACTTTGTTTGATTTTTGTCCATTTTATGGGTCATTTTTACCGATAATTTATTTTAATGATATTTTTATATTCTGTTGGTACTGCTGAGTATCCAACTTGCTGCAATCATCAATAAAATTCTGCTTTCAATGAGGAAACAAAGGGAAATTGAATTCATTTTTTCTTCTTTGATACCCAAAGACAGTAGAAACCAGTAAATCTGTGAAATCAAGAGCATCAGCCAGCGGGTCAGTCTTTGTGGAGGGCAGGGATGGAGCATAAGCATGCATGATTAATGCAGACAAATCCTATTCATACAGGCTTCTAGAATATTGCAAGTATGCACTCTCTTCTCTTCTTTCCTGTGAATGTGGCTAAAACAAGCCTCAACGTGCTGCTGGCATTTTTCTCTTTGACTTGACTGTTAGGAGTTTGGGGAAAGCAGCTGCAAGATACTATTGTACTGCTTGCCTTCACAAAGATGCAGCTGAGGTTAAAACGATCATTTTCAGTGTTTTCTGTTACAGTACGTATATACAGTACATGTTCTAATTTTGTAAACCTTACAGAAATTTGCTTTTGCTTACTTTTTTTTTTATTTCTGCTTGTTCTTAGAGCCTTGCAGGGAAAAGGTCACATCCATTATATCAAAATTTTACTTCTAAAGTTTTAATTGTAAAGTGCAAAGGCTTTTTTGCCACTCCCCACCCCTTCCATTTTTTCAGCATTACTTTAGTGTTGTTGTTGATGAATCACAGGCAAATTCCACTGCCAGCTTTTTGCCACAACCAGCTTACTGCTGAGACTGACATGTCTGAAATGCAGTGCAAATTTCGTTGTTGGATGTGATGCCTTTTTGAAAAACAAATGTTTGGTACACCACCAGTCATACCCTTATTTTTTGTTTTGCTTTGAAACCACAGCATGTTTGTCTTGTCACATTTATTTTCTGGAACTTTAATCATGATATTTTTTCTGCCTCACTGCCTCATTGTTGATGTTCAGAAATATACATTTTCAGCTCATCTGGTGGGGGGCGGTATGGTGCTGAAATAGCCGGCTGTAATAACGGAGTTTGTCAGACGCTTCGTATTTAAATCTGGACAGCATAAGCCCATTTGGTCTGCCAAGTAGTCTAGCTAAACTGGCATTCTGTTCGATCTGCAGTCAATGAAGGTAGTTTCTCTGGCAGTTGTTTTTGTGTGTTTATTCAGTGAGCATCTGCACACAGTCATGTTGACTTTCTGGTCATCAGAGCCAAGGAAAACACTGAATGCAATGCTAGAAACAACAGAAAAATTTGGCAATCTCTCCTTCATAAACAGTTTTTGTTGGAATTAGTCAATTTTAACAGTACTGTATTTTAATTCGCTTGACATGGTATGCAAGGGCAGTTTTGCAGTACATGACATTGTATTTAGAGTATAAATAGCCAGGTAACTTGGTCCATAATGTGGTCCTTTAGAAGGAAGGTTACTTGAGAAGCGGTTATTATCCTCAACACTGCTGGATTAGTATTTAAATTGGCTTTAATGTGGCTTTATGACTCAATGAAACAAGGTTTCCGTGTTTCCACGAACATTCAGTACAAAGGAATGCATGTGTTCTAGGTTTGGTGTTCATAAATTAAATTGCCTCTCTTTTGAAACAGAAGAAATACTTCAACTTCAATAGATTCCTGAAAGAAGTCTGTTTTCACCTCTATTCTTAACGCAAGGTAATGTACATGAAACAGTGTTATATCTGTTAGTCTTTCTTTTCAAGATCCGTTGGTAGCTTTGAACCTGCTGCATCAGAAAAACTAACAGGCATCAGCTAGCTAGTTGTAGTGCAGTTTATCTTGTAGACTTTGCTGGAGTTGTACGTGTACATATATGTGAACGCATATATACCGTGCATATTTCTGTGACAGAATGTGAATGTGTCTTCAGAAATCTTTCAGTTTGCATTTTTGACTGGGTCAAGCCATAGTTCAAAACAATCTGAAAACATTAAAGTGACCAAAATGATCTCAGTGATGGTATTGATTCTGTCGGAGAAGTTTTACTGAAATACCAACACCAAAATATTCTTTATACAGACTTGAATTGCTGTTATTATTGAAAGGAGGGGGGAGAAAAGCATAAAGCAATCACAAGGAGGTAATTTGTTTAACCTTCAGCTTTACTAAAGGCAGGGCCTACCTGGAAATGCTGTCTGCATGTCCTTTCTAAGAACAAATGAGAAAATAACTTATTGGGACAAAACCAGGAAGACAGTTTCATGGCCAATAGGGTGGATGTGATATGTACAAGATGCACTGTTTGGCTGAAAAAACAGTTCTGTGACATGGATTGTTCACATCAGGAACCATTTTTACTGCTTAGGGGGGATGCAGAAGTGTTGAGATTGTGCTATTTTTTTCCCCCACAAGAACCGGACAGAACTGAGACAAGTGTGTTGCCAAATGAGAGATGAGAGTCCCAGATCCCAGAAATAAGTACCTGCACCCCAGGGGAAATCAAACAACATACCAATAACCCACAAGTGCAGTAAATCAGACATCAGGCTGTTTATTAGTAGATGTTTTTCAAAGGTTTTGTTGCTATTTTTTTATTTATTATTTTGTGCTTTTGTGCTTTTGTACTTGTGGAAAGGGAGGTTAAGCAAAAGGATTTGCCTTCAACAATACAGTCTATTTACATCACAAGTCAGATATTGTATGCATACTGTGCTTTTTCATTCTGCGTTGCTTATGGGCTTTTGGTTATACTGTGTGATATGATTTTATTTTTGAATTAATGATTTTATAATATTAAAGGCATCTTGGCATAAACAATATTCTGTAACCAATTCTGATTCAATAACTTATATGCCATATCTTTAAAATTTGTGACCTCTGACCTCAATAGTTTGCACGTGAAGCTGAAAATCAAAATTTCACGATTAATAAGATGAATACTATGTGATTTCAAGTGTTTTTTTAAGTTATAGTTTTAAAGTATAGTTATAATGACAGAATTTTAAAAGTAAGTGTTCTTTTAGCACACAAAATTCTTTTTATGAAGTCTACTCAGTTTTTTGCATCAGTCCTATATGAAAAGGTATGCTCAATGATAAGTGATAAAAATGTATTTAGCCGTAACTCGTCTAAATTAAATTGGCTATAAATTGAACTAACAAATGTAAATATAAGAAAGAAGTGTTTTCCCTAAGATTGGTTTTTGGTCTTTAAGTTTTAAATGGCTCTGTAAAGATCTACTTTTTTGGGGCAATAGCAGGTGTCCCAATGAAAACCTTCATTTTGCCTTGTCAGATCAAAGAAATAATCAGTGTAAATGATCATTTGTGCCAAATGACCATTGTATCTATGAGTATGTACAAACCAAATAAGTACAAAAGTAATTCCCAACCTTTTGTCTGAAACACATTAAATTCATGTTTACTTAAATAGAGGTTTGGTTTTTAGCACTGACAAAAAAAAATCATAATCGACTTGCTCAGTAGGGAGAAAGGCTCGTCATTGGGCGTTTGACCTTTTAGATTTTATTTTCAGAGAACCTATATATATATATATATATATATATATATATATCCCTCATTATAATTTAATATTTAGCTTACCTCTATATCTATTGTTTCTGCAACCTTCCAAACACATTTTACCCTCCTCTTCAAAATATTTCAGTGCTTTTATGTGTAAGTTTCCTCAAAATATACAAGCAAGTTACGATGGATTTTATTTATTTACAACAAATGAATCTATTTTAAACATCTGATCATGTTTCTGCTTAGCTTGTGCACTAGCTCTCAGGGTGGAAAATCTTTATTTTCCCTCTGCTTTTAAAAAATATTGAATAGAAGAGACTTTAATGTCTTCCCAGGGTGCTTTGGGACAGATTGATGAACTGTGGATTTGAACCTGGCCATGCACTTATATATGTTTTTCTTTTTTTGTCGTCTTCCAGTTTCTTCTTGCTATACTTTAGAACTTGACATTTTAATGTACATCATTAGCTTTTTCCAAAATTGGCTAAAGCTCAGTGAACTGGGCTATAATTCATTTTAATAAAAAAGCAAAAATGGAAACTGGATGTCAAGCCAAGCAGTGTTGCCATAGAGCAGGTGTAAAGGCCCTGCATTCTGTAGAACCTGTTGTGTACAGCCAGTGGTGTAATATTGTGCTGCGTGTGCAGACTTCTTCAAGCTCATGTGTGCGAGCTACTATTCTGAATTGAACTCTGCTCTCTCCCACCATACTGCCAAATGCCACAAACCCTCCTACCTTACTATGCCTGCTCTCCCCATTACTAATATTACATAGCCTTTTCTTTGGGACAGTCATCCATGGCTACACAAATTTCCAGCAGACACTTTAGCAGTGATGTCCTTTCAGAAGCAGGATCAATCTGTATATCATATTTTCTTTAAAAACATTTATCTCTTCCTAGACAAACTTTGTAGTCCAGGCTTTCATCTTTTTTTCCCAGAATTTGGGTATTCAGATATTGGGTTGTTATAAGGTCAGTAAATCAGTTGCAGACCTGCAAAGTGAATAAAGATGAATAATTGAAGGTTTCCAGCAAATGATTTAGGCAGGTGGAAACTATGTTGGCATGTATTTAATTTCTCTCTATTATCTTCATGTAATGAAATATAATATATTGCAAAGAGGATTTATTAAATCTATGAACACGTACTTAGTTGCAGGATTAACCTAAGCAGAATTACAACAGACTCCTATATTCTCATTAGTTTTTCCTGCTCTTATATCTAGGTTTCCATATGGAGATGATGCTCTCCAAGCTGCCGGTACTGAAGGAAAGCAAAACAATATCAGCTGCTCCCAAGATGCGTTCAACAAAACTTGTACTTCCCTTGGCAGTGCAGTAGTGCAACCAGTAATGCAGCTTCTTGGCTGTGGTTACAAAATTGTGTTGAGTTTGCATGTCCTCCCTGCATTTATGTGCGGTTCTTCCCACAGTTGAAAGGTATGCACAGAAGGCAAAGATGCTGTGAGAATCGCATCAGTGGCCATAGTGAATTGATATTAACTTGATGGTGCCTTCCTTTACCTGGGACTATAACAAACTAACACTCAGTAACTATATACTGTATGTCTGCCACCAAATCTTGTCCCACAGTTTTTGCTGTGCCCCATAGTGTATAGTTACATTTTGTTATTAGTAAGGTTGGAGAGTACTTGGAGGAGGGAAAAAAGTGTTATGTAGTATTTATATAAAACAGTACTATGCTGGTACAGTAACTAGTTACTTGTATTTTCTGCCGACCTGTGGTGCTGGGACCACACAGGTATCTTTAGACCTATGATTAAAGCTAGAAGTTTAATGGACCTTTAGTTACTTTTCTCCAGGAGCTTTAATCAAATTCAGTGACTGTTCTTACCAGTATTGAAATGTTAATGGAATACCTCTTTTTGGATGAAGCACTTTTGTCATTTTGTTGTCTTAAGGTGGGCTGTTTCCTTTACAGTCTGTCTCCTTTTTCTTTCTATAAAGCCAGTGTCTCTGCATTTAATGACTTGTGTCCTTGTTCAAAACATACTTGCGCTTTGCTCGCTAGGGTCACTAACTAATGTAACAAGACAAGTGGAAAAGTTTACTTTGAATCAGGTCCATAAGGTCACTTGTGCTACTATGAATTGTATGAACTTTTTTTGTTATTTTTGCTGGAGAAAATGAGGTTTCTCAAAATATTTTAAGCTTTTTACTTTTGCAGCCTGCATTTTTCAGTACATTTTAAACTCTGTATCCCACAGCTCGGTTACTGTGCTTGTGCTAGATGATGGCTTCCTGCTGAAACAGCCTCTATGGTTGTTGTTCATCTATCCTTGCACCTTCCACCTTTGTAACTAAATTACAAGGCTTGCCTTTGTATATCATTCAACATGCTTGGATATCAATATGAATTGATTTATTTTCCAGAATGTGATAAAATATTCAATATATGTTAGTTTTTGACACTTGATCGGCACATTCAGGTTTTTGGTTTGAGAGCAGTTTGGAAATACTCTAATCCTGGTTTACTAGTCACCTCATTCTCTGCATGGAAAAAAATCATACCAAATCCCTTGTTTGTTTCCTTGTTATCCAAATTAAGTTTTGGGGCGGCATCAGTTTCTATTCTTAACACCTATTCTGACCCTGCTGATAGGATTTGGCCTAGCTTTCATTGCACAGTGGCTCTTTTTCTATTGTATTTTATACAATCTGTATTTATATACCCTACCAGTTTAAATAAACTAAACTCTTCAACTAGTAATTTTTCTTAGGCTTTACAGCTTTTTCACATAGCCAGCTCTCAAGTACAATGTGGGAGATATATAGCAATGTCGGAATACATACATTTTTCTGTTACCAAAAGAACAACAACAGAAACTGTTGGATAACACAAAACAAGTTCTCAGCTTTGGTAATCAGTTTGTGGTAATAATTATGTAACACTTCAATCAGAATCTCAGTTTGGTAGTTAAGATATCATTTAGAACAAAAACTAATATATGCATATTAATAAAATTTATTTTTAAAAAACATTGTCATACTTTGCTTCCAGGTGTTGAGTGAACCTGTTTCCTTCCTAACGTCCACTGCTGGTAGAGGGCAACAACTCTTCACCCACAGTGTAATACAGTACAATATTTACAGAAAGCTTTTACTTCACATCTGCAAGCAAATACCATCAACAGACATCTTTGTCAGCAGCCCTCTCAAAAGAGTAAATTGCCTCTATTGCCTTTAGGAAGGTCTGAACCACTTTATGAGGTTCAGGTTGAATTTGTCATTCTGCACTTGTACAGATGTACAAGAGTGAAATTTTGTTTCTCTTGGAGCTGGTGCACATTGGACTTAATAGACAAATACAAGACACATACACAGCATAAAAAAGACATATTGAGCTAGGATAGTTAAGTAAATAGTAGCACTCTAACCTGGGTTTTCAAAAGGGGTGGTCACAAAAAAGTTGTAACAATAATACAGATTAGTACTGAGTTAGCACAGACTATGATATAACATTATAAGTCACACACTGTGGTAGTTAGCTGATTATATATGAATATCTCTTACCATTATCTTCAGTCCACACATATCACGAAATACATTCATTAATCCAGGTTACATAATTACAAAATATGTCCATCAATAGGCTTTTCCAATCAGCTGTAGTTGGCAGTGTATAAGTGTGGTAAGGCTTGTTCAGGGAGGATCCTGAGTCTGAGATGTCCCTATGTTACAGTAAGGCTTCATAAATCATACGAGAGACTTTTGCCAGACCTAAAAGAAAACATTGATTATGGGTAAGTAGCAGAGCTGACAGTCAAGCCCTGCAAATACTATACATAACAGGGAAAAGATGACTGTCTATTGAGTGTGTATTTTATAGAATTCTAGCCAATTTAAGTGTGTGTGTGTGTGTGTGTGTGTGTGTGCGTGCGTGCGCATCCACTGAGTTGGCATAACTTTTTGGAATCAGTATGGTTTCCTGCAGACAGCTCAGTCACAAACGTGTTGTGTAAGATGACCATCATCTGATGTGGTGTTTAACAAGTATTATTGGAGAATTTTGTGAATACTTTTATGAGTGGCTTTTAACATTTATTTAACAAGTACATGTTCTGTTGAAGGTAATAATACTCCTGGTTCTGAAAGGTCAAAGATTTTCCCTTTAAATATGACAAGTCCTCAGTCCCATAAAAAAACTCTGAGGGATTTTTGCCTCAGTGTATTTGACACTATGATTTTTACCTTGAAAGTGTTTGTTAAACTCAGAAGAATTTTTCATCAGAGGAATTAGAGCAATTCAGATGCATTCCATGCTGTTCTAGATGCACGAGGAGCTTTGTCATGTCGCATGGCCGTAGCCTTGGTGGAGTTCTGTCCCAGTTGTGTGATTAAAAACCAAAAGGTTGCTGGACTGATGTGACGTTGATAAACAGGCATATAGCTGCCTTATGTACCATTCTGCCTTTAGCTGCAAAGACTGACATATTTGGTAGTAACATACTTCAACACAGTAACACGATAAATGAAATGCAAAGGGAATAGAAATTTTATGATTACTTTTGATTTCACATTGCCATTATATGGGGTTAATGTGACGTAAAGTCAGACACCTGCAATTATGAACCATATTAAGAAACTCATCTAGTCACCTGCCTCCTGATGCAAAAGTCAATGTAATTTAAGATTGCTAATACAAGATAATCAAAGCCATTTTTTCCTATTATTTTTGAGGGCTTTTTTTTTTTTTTAATTAAGTTTTACTAATATGGCATCAGGGGATATACCTTCATTTTGTAGTAAGGGTTGAATCTGGCAGGTGCTTCAAGTTCTTAGTCACTAGTCACTTTAGCATTTGTGTCCCTATTTGTTCTCAGTGGATGTATAACCATTACGAATGCAGGATGTCATTTTAATTCCCCTGATAGTGAGAAAGCTTGAAGGTGAATACTGCTTTATCTTGTTTTACAACTGTGCAAAGTGATACTACAAGCTCTGCTCATATTTGTTTAGATTAACAATAAATGAGCTATATTTAAACATGATGTTTAATAAATCTTGGAAACGTGATTCAAGTCAGAATTGACCAACTTTTTTTTGTATTTGCCTGTTTCTGGACTGTGGTTTCTGTGACTTCTGAACAAGTCTTATGTCAATTTTGACATGCTGCCAGCATTCTCTGGAATCCTTCCCTAATGGAATAAGATACAGGGGCAGATATCATTTTACTGCTACTGCCAAAAAATGAGTGATCTTTTAAACCACTTGTGTGGGTGTGGTTTTTGGCTCATGGATTCATGTTGGACACTGCATTTGATTGTATATATAAACTTTGTTTTCCACCACATTACAACAAAGCACAGACCGTAAGACAAGAGAATACCCCTTTATTTCAGCATCTGAGTGTAATTGGTTCCTAGGAATCACTCGATTAATGCATTTCAGCAAGCTATTTACATTATGTCTTATGAGGACATCAGTGGTTGGTTCTTGGATCATCTGAGAATCCCTAACTAATTTCCCCAAAATATTCGTAAAAGTTCAAAATACCTGTTTCTGTGTGATGAAGAACAATTTAAACAACAATTACCAAACAGTTAAGGTAAATAATATGCATTTGTGTTTTTATATGTAGTTACTTTTTTATTTGGTATCAATCATTGTTTATTTCTTTGTTAGTAATACTAGCAACAAATATTTAATTTCTTTTTGCATAAATGTGGTAAATGATAACAATATAAAATAGAAAAAACAGTAACATTTGCCTATTGTAATGAACTGTTACTGTAACAGGCTGTTACTGGGGTATTAACTGAATGAATAGAAATCACTGAAAGTACAAATGGCATTTAAACACATCACACAAGGCAAAACCTGAGAATCTAGATACTGTTGTTCAGCTTCATACTTGTGTGAATTTCCAGTATTTCCGTGATGTGTGTCAGCTTCTCTCAGATAGAACTTTTTGTGCCAGGACTTTTTAACTAAATTCAGGTACTAATATATACCACTTGTATCAGAAACCAGAGAGCTCAAATGCCATGGCATAGTTTGTTCTCCAGCATTTTTTTTACAGGACCAATTTTTTTCTATCAACAATATGTAATGTATAAATACAAATTTTCAGTATTAATACGTTTTGAATACATGTTCCCCAAAAGGTAATGCTAGCATTAATTAGCATCTGTTTGTTACCTTTTCTAACATGACATACCACTTTAGTATAACATAAAAACTTAAATAAAATTGAGTTCACAAATCCTGAGAACAGGAACAGCAGGTTCATATGGTTACATGCTAAGTAGAATGCTGAACCCCTGAGGTCTGTACAGAATTATAGTTGGCATTGCTAAGCTACAGAATGGAATAATAGGGTGAACAAGTGTGAATTAGTAGTATTTAACTGACAAGTGGTAATTACCCAGGTCTGGTGGCGCCCTGTGGTAAATTGTAGCAGAGGGGGAGCTGTCAGTTCATCTGGGCCTCCTCCTAAGTGCAGGAATGAAAATGGAAGTGGGCACATGGTGAGGTAGGCCAAGGTAGGAGGCAGTTTCTTGCGGAGGTCCAGGCTTCATAGCGTGTTTGGAGCAGAAGTCAAGCAAAGCCTTATACCCTCTTCTCCTCCTCCTCCTCTTTCTCATACACCTTCGCTAATAGGATTGCTTTATGTGGAGGGAGTTGATTGGGAAATTGAATTGTGCATTGTGATGGCTTTTTGTTTCCATAGTCGTATGGGGCTTCTAAGCCATTAAAGGCCAGAAATGCAGCACCATTTTTTCTCTGGATATTGCAGTGGAAAACACCAGTGGATCCTGGTTCCAGTCTTGGTATGTCAGTTCAGCATGGTGAAGAGAGGTTAACCTCTCTTTTTGCCCTGTCTGTGTTTGGTACATGAAAATGAGCATAACATTTGATAAACTTTATTCTTTGGTTTTGTGTCTCTCATAAGTATTTTTCCCCTTTCCATCTGGCTTCAATTTCTTCACTTCTCTTATTAACATGGTCACTTCATCAACTTCAGATTTAATGTGTTCACTTTCTTTTTGGGAGAACTTTTATGGAATTGAGAAAGGCACTTTACTCCATGCCTTTTCTTGTTTCATCTGCGTTGATAAGCCTACTTTGCTCTTAAATTTGTCTCAAAGCTTCAGCAGATGACACTGGAGATCCCGGCAACGACACTAGCATGTAAGTACCGGTATAGACATAAAATGACTATTTATGTTCTGGGTGGATGTACACATTCTCTGGGACTTCCCGAAAAGCCTTGCAGTTTTATGTATCCCTGTTTGTCAGTGGAGGCAAAAGAGAGAAGCTGTTACTCATCCTGACAATCATGTCACCCAAATGTTTTTCATTTCATTAAAAAAATAATAAAACAAAAACGGAACTTCTCATTGTCTATTTCCACTTTCTTTACTATTTGTAGATATAGGCAGCCCATGGCAGAGATGAGCTGCAGTCTGTGTGGTATGTTTCACAGATTTATTTTGAATTTTGAGAAATGGAAACAGATAATCATCTGAAAGGGGAAGACAACAATAAAAGTGACGTGCTGCCACTTGATTTGTCACCTTAAAATATCACTCTGAAATGTCACCTAATGGACACTTTATGCTCAGTTCGACTTCAGTAACAATGAAATTAGACGGTAACATTTAATAATCTTTTTCCAATGGTTTCAACACGAAAGACACTGATTCCTGTGAGAGATGAGGGATTAAAAAACTGTCCCCATGACGAAGATGAATAAAGCTATTTTATGAAGTCCCAAATGCAAAGCCTTTCATGTTCTCTTTTGCTGTTTCCTTGTTTTTTCTGATACTGTGGAACTCATCAGTCATAGTATTTTGTAATGTATACAATTCACCACATGTGTATGTTATGCCTCAAGGCAGTGTGCACTGTACAAGCTGGTGAAAGCCACTGTATATTTGAGTTGACAGCCTTTCATTCCCATTTGCCATCACTGCATATACAAAGAATATTTGTTTGTTTGTTTATTATTTGTTTATGTGTTTGGTGAAGAAGCTAGAACATAGCTGTGATAAATTACTGGTAAGGAAAGCTACTGGGTATTGGAGTGAGGGAGAGGTTTTTGAGAGGTGCCTCACTTATGATATCAATCCTCTGTTTGATACCTACTTGTCACTGCTTGTTCTTAAGGCACAAAGGGGAAGTCGGCACAGGAAAGGGAGTGGCCATTCTTCACCTGCACAGAAGAGAATCAAGGGAAAATTACATTTACTTTTCTGGCATCTCAGTGACCAGCACAACAAAAAATTTATATTGTTCACAGGAGGATGAAGCCTTTGTTTTATACTGTGTTAATAGTACCTTCAATAAATTGCTCTTTTTTAAGTTAACAATTAGGGTTTACTTTGGGTTTTTGTTTAATAACATTGGTGTTCTGATTTGTGTAAGTTTAGTAGATGATAATGCCGAGAGCAATGTAATTTAAATTTTAAAAATGCATTTGACTTTTGAGTTTTAACAGGTTTTTCAAGAAACTGAATTTCCCTAGTTAAAATATATACTTTGCAAACACCACTGAATCTTAAACTGATACTTGGGGCTAATGCTAAACGTGCTAAAAGTCAATATTTTTATTATTTTAATTTTTGTACATTTTAGGTTGCAGCATAACAACCCACTTGCAGTGTACCCTTTTCCACCTATTTAAATGGGGTTACAACTAATCTTTTCTCTGTGTCATGTGCTTTGTTTGCCTAGTAGGGGAAAGAATTATAATCTTTGTTGCACTATGTTGGACCTGTGTTGCACTGACTGTTCCCATTTTTACAAACCCTGCTATTGCTTCAGGCTGCCAAATCTAATGCCCTGAAGTAGACCGTGTGCAGTGTTTTCATGTATGAGTTTTGAGTCCTGCATTGAGTTAAATGTTTCATCAAAAATCAGTGATGGTTTGCTTGAATTCTGCACGACCTAGGATCTATAATGTGTTCTCCATAAAATCCATTACAGGGCTGTTGCTATGGGCCAAATCAAGGAGGTGGGCCTATCTCACCACTTAGGGACACTTTATCCTACCCTCTAGTGAGTAGACCTTTAACTAATACTAGTTAACGAACTAAATTTTTCTTTTGTGTGGACATTGGGTGAAGTCTATCGTTTGTTGCAGGCTACTTTAAAGGAGCATATGATAAGAGTGTTTTACACTGCTGAGCTGCACTTGCAGACTGTAGGTTCTTTACAATACCATGAAACTTTTCAGGTTAATTGTGCTCCATGCTGTATTGGCTCTGATGTGCTCATAAATGTAATGTCTGGTTCTGATAAGACAATGAGATTATTTTTTGAGTCCTAAGATTGAGATTGTATGGAGTGCTATGGTTAAGTAATTGTTCTTCCAAATTCTCGCACGCAACTCAATTTTGATATTCTAATAAAACAGTGGATCCTGTATAGCCTTGTAACCCTCTGGCATCAGTTCAGAACAGGCAGAGATAATTGGGCACATTGTGGATTTTATTTACCTCAATGGTCAATAGTAACCTAGCAACCAAATTCCCTGCCACAAAACTTTGAGGGCAGGTACAGTTTTGTCCACAAATCATCTTCATGTACTTTCCTGGATATCAGTTTTTTTTACACACTTGTGCTGCTCCTGCATAGTTATAATTCCTGTGTCAACGTCTTGATTTTTAAAATTAAGATTTTTGGGTACAGTGAAAAGTCCCTCAAGACACCTGACTGTCACACATTTGTAAGATGACTGATGTCATGATTTTTGCTTGACTTGAACAGTACATGCAGTTTTTTCCTTCCTTTGTATGCAAATTTCAATTTTTCCCCTTATTTCATGAGTTACTTACTTACTAGGAGGGAGTATCTGATTAGCTGTCTGCTATTTAGTCAGGTCCCTTAGTCTGCACCAAGCTTTAATTCGATGCATAGTTCCTGTTTTTTGACTGAAGGCCCTGTTGGACATGTTCTTTTGTCCATCTTTTGTCTGATTAAATTTTGAAAGCGTTTACAAGAATTGTTGTCATTGAGCGTCAAGTAACCTGACTTGTAGAGTGATACTCAAAACATGTAAAACTTGTATTGGGTTAAATGCTAAATAAAAGGTCTAATGTTAACTCTAATAATAATTACTATATTTGTGAAAATCAGGACTGTTTGTTATAATTATATTATACTTCTAAAGCACTTTAATAATCCTTTCATTGTTTCAATGTTATAATCTTTTTTTGTTTTAGAAGCAATTCTTCCTCCTTTTCTCTTGTAATTTTGTGTTGTATTTGTTCTTGTTTTTTATTTAGTCAGTAATGTCCTATTGTTTTAGTGTATTATTGTCAGATACAGTTTTTTTGGTTAAAAACAATGCTCTACTGTTGTGCTTAAAAATAGTGTAGAACCCTGAGCACCACCGTGTTTACTGCTACCTGCTTGGGGGCATAGTTGCTGACAGTGTTTGTGTAGAGCTGGCTCAGCAGCCTCGGCCAACCTGTGCCAGGAGCCCGTTTTTATGGAGGCGGTTCAGTGACAGGGAGTCTGTCACCACATCCCAGTACACAGCATAGCCAGGAACCGATAACGCAGTCCCCATTAGAATCTGCAGGATATCACCCTCTTGGGCTGAGACCAAAATGTTGGCGGAAGTGGAAGGGGGGGTAACAAGTGCCTGCCTGTTGCAAAGAAAAGCCCTGCTGTCACTACCTCTCACCCCCAAGGGTGCCTGCTGCTGTCAGGCCCTTCTAAACAGAAACACAAAAACTGGAAGGAGTTTGAACATGTTTATTTTTTCCTCTCAGAATTTATGAACAACTTGTATTATTGCTGGAAGCATACATCCGAACAGATGTAACATACTTCCAAAGCAGTCACATGAAGGGCCACTGTCTAATCCATGTGCCAGTAGCTGGGAAATGCATGGGTAAGGCAAGTGCTGTGGAAGCCAAATGACAGGCACTGTGTTTACTGTCTGGCAAGTAAATTGAACCTGCTGGCCTTTCCAATTAATTTTACCCAACTCATCCGCCATCTTATCGATTCACTTTGTTTCGATTTATGATTCCAGATGTAGCTTTGTTACATTATAAAGTGAGCAGGACCGTTTTTCTTGCATATTCTGTACCTACTTTTATTTGACGGTGTATACAGTATAAGCATTGTAACTTTGGATTAGCATGGTTAAAAAAAAAAGTCAGTTATTAGTGTCTGACTGAAGAGCCTTTAAATCCCAGTGTCAATGGTTATGGAATTTGGACTGTAGTGCACTTGTGGAAGAGCTGCATCTGTCTATAGACTAATGAACTACTGCTATTAAGGTCCAGGTTTCATAGTGACTGTGTATGTGTTTATCAAAAACAAAAACAAATCTGCCTCTGTGGATGGCATCACAAAAGAAAATGAAAGGTTGTAGGTTGTTTTACCCAACTGTGGTGGCTTGTGTTTGGCAGCAGGCAGACTTTAAAAAAAAAAAAAAAAAAAACCAGGTTTGTTACAGTGTAGTTTTTACATCTTGTGGGAAGGCTTTATTTGCTGAGGGAGAATTTTGCATACTTTTCACCTATTTGTATTTTTTCCCCTTAACCATTTGTGCAATGACATTTGAGTATATGTGCGTGGTAGTCAGTGATAAATTGTGAGGTACCAGAAAACAAATTGTTTTAAATTAGTTTTTTTACTGTGCATTTTCCAAAATGTTGTATTTTAAATTCATTAAACATGATTCAAATTGTACCTTTAAAAATATTGAAAGCTGATCATTGGGTCATGTTTAAATAAAAAGTGCTTTTAGCCTCTACATGGTCCAGATAAGATGCATTCTTCTGTGTAGACTTGTCGTTTTTTTTCCATTGTGACCAGGAGCCTCTAGTTGAATAAACTGGCTTTGTACCACAGTGGGAGAGAGCAGCAATCAACATGGAATTGCTTCTCAGCACTGTCTTTGTTATTCAGACACATGCAAGTTCCTGGGAATCAGTGGTGCCTGCTGCTGGCATATTGTCCTCTCATAGGGGCCTGTTTGATCTGCAGTGTGGGGAAGTGGGAGGAGTGGACAGGAACCGAATAAGTAAGAGGCACTGTTTTGGACACTAAATACCAAGGATACAGTGAAAATGCAAATAATGTCAAATGAAGTTTTAATTTCTTTGTAAATCGTATCAGGCCATTTGTTTATTAATATTTTTGATAGGTTTATTCTTGGTTGAAGAGGCTAGTTTGCTTGTTTGGTATGGTGAGATTATAGGATTGAATGTGGGAGAAGAGAATTGGTAATGCTCAGTGTCTGGTGTGACACTAAGTTCCTGTGACCTGGTACTATGGAGTTAAGTAATGAAGTATTGGGGATGTATTTGCATTGTAATAAGTGGAGTCTCACCTCTAAGCATAAGAAAGAAAGCCTTCATTTCTAACAGTTGATGAAAAGTCACAAAGTAGTTATGGTGGAAAATGAATGGATTCTGGTAACGTGGGAGGTGCAAAGTCCTTTGAGTATTCTAGGCAGGGTGATCCAGCTGAGCCATAGGATTACAGCCGTGCTTTGCTTGAAAATATAGATTAAAGGTTTTAAACCTGATCTGGTCTGTAATTTGCAACCAGTGGGAGAAGATGAGAAGTTTGATTTCCTGGTTTGGTCAAAAACCAGGCAGGAAGCAGTGGACTTGATCACTATAAGGATACTCACTAAGTATAAGGGACTCATTGAGAAGGACCTTACTTTCCTTTCTGCAGTTCTAAGTGGTTAGGGATTGGACTGAGAGCTGAGAGGAGAGTGTTATTAATTCTTATTTAGGGGATCTCTTTGTTCAGGGTGATTAAGAATGTTAGGTAATGAAGTTTATTAAGATTTAGGCAACAGGGTATTTCTGCTTCATCAATCCAGAGTAAGTTCATTGGTTAAGGATATTACAGCAGGAGTGGGATTTGAAATGGCAAGTTCAATTTTTTGAGAAATCTGGAGAATCCCTGAAATTAATGTTCACTTGCAAACACTTTTCATTCTGACAGGTGATGAAAATGGAAGAATGATTGTTACTTAGGAGAAAGTGCTGGGTAAGTGGTGGTTAGAGATGAAGTACAGCAGATAAAGCTGATACATGTGACTAAAAAAGTGATCTTTAATTAAAACTGAGATAAGCAAAGGATAGATGGGATATTAAAGGGGGAAAGAGGATGTAGAGAAATTATGTGGGATTTGTTGTTGATCTGAAATTAAAGACAAAGCTATTGCCAATAGGTGGGGTAGTTATCTGTCAGCTTTTCACCACTTATGCTCCATGACACTTAGCTCTGCTCAGCCTTCATGCAGACATTCTATAAGCTGTGAAATAAAGGAAGGCAGTCAACGTGCTCAGGAGGATAGAAAATGTAATGTTAAAAGACAGATGAGTGTGAGCAGTAGAGCAGTGAGAGATGGAGTGGATGTGGGTGGAAACAGTGATAGGGACAGTCTGTGTGGTATCTTTCTGTGAGAACAGGATGGTGGACAATGGATCAGGATAGTGATGTGAAAGGAAAGGACAGGAGACCAGGCAGTGGTCAACCATAAACAGATACTGCTGGTTCAAATGTTGCTTGGGAAGAGTTGAATGTTGAGCAGTGTGAATCAACTGAAAGATTGGTCTCTTTGAAATCTCTTAGCAAGATCAGGAGCCATCTATAGAAAGTAACTCAGCATGGTGAAAGAAATTGGGTAGAAAGCTGAATTCATCCACAAACTTTCTTAGGTGATTATGTATGAGAGAGACTAATTTAACTCATTTTAAGTAATGGCTCTGCCAATTATTAACATGAAGTTAAAGTAAAGTGAGATGATTTTTAAGTAAAAATGAACGTATTGATGTAAAACAAAAATCACTTTTGTGGGAGGAGAATGGTGGTCTAAGGCCAACTGGCTGCCCACCTCTATTGGGCATGGTAGTAGTACACAATCAGGGAGAAGAACAGAAATGCGCACAGTCCTTCTCTCACTCTCTCTCCCATTGTGCAGCTCCCGGCTGGCAGATTGCCCGTACCTCTCATGAATGCTGCACCCGGCCCTGTGCCTTCTGATTTCCATGACATTGGTATTTATTATGTCATAAATGAGAAAGCTTAGTAACTACATCACACAGTCTGTGCTCATTTGCACATTTTATTCTGCACATCACGTGAAGGTAACTACTACCCAATACAAGTGAAATAGTAAAGAGAACATAAGAACAAAAAAAAACTGTTTACATTATTAGTTTACCTGAAAGAGCAGTGGACTTTATAAGAAAAAACTATACATCTTTAAAAAGTTTTTTTGGCGCGCGCGCGCGCGCACACACACACACACACACACCACAAATAAAACTTTTCACAGATGCAAACTTTTTAAATATTTATTGTGTGTGTGTGTGTGTATATATATATATAGACACATAGTTTTTGAGCTTTTTGTATATTATGTGTGTGTGTGTATGTATGTATGTATGTATGTATGTATGTATATTCTTCTCACCACGTTTCCCCCCCATGACTGATAACTTTCTTGGGCCTCCTACCAGAAGCCAGGAACCTTGAGGGTATGGCATAATATTTTTGCTGGTCCTAGGACTGTGCTTTTTTCGATTGAGACTGATGTTGTCATACATTGGATCTGAAGGAGCCACTATTTCAGCTTTGTGGTCACAGCCCCAAGTGCTCCTATCACCACTATGACTACTCTGAGTTTTCCCTTCCACATTCTCTCCAGTTCTTCTTACAAGCCCTGATATTTCTCCAGCTTCTCATATTTCTTCTTCCTGATGTTTCTATCAGTTGGAATAGCCACATCAGTCACCACTGCTGTTTTCTCCTCCTAGTCTATTACGACTGTATCTGGTTGAATGGCCACTACCTTTTTATCTGGATGTGGAAGTCCCACAGGATCTTGGCTCTGTTGTTGTCCACCACTGAGTGTGGTACCTCCCATTAAACTTGAATGTGCAAACTTCTTTACAAACATACTGCCCACCTCTGTTGTACAGGTAGGGAAGCCAGGACTGGAACTAATGTCTAGTCAAAGTCAATCGGCTGTTGAACAAATAGTGGACAGTTATTAATGCATGCGTACTATTTTCACAAGTCTGGTTTTCTGTTGCTTTAATGCCAGCAGTGCATTTTTCTTATTTTCTTTCCTTATTTTTTATTTTAACCACCCCTACCCTCAAACCTCCCCTCTGCTTATCGGTTAAAAGAGAAATCTCTGCCAGTTCACTTTCAGCACCTTGCATCTGAGAGATACTGTTTCTTTGTGGCATCCTGGGAGTTTGACAGCAACACCCTGTGACTAAGACTTACTGTCTTTGTATCTGCCAGGGGAAACAATGAGAAGGGAGCATCTAACTAAATAACATTTCCTTGTCTGGATTTATTGTTGGGATTTCTTTTTCTTTTACTTTCGTTTTTTACTGAACAGAAATGAAGGATATCCTTTTCTGTTGTACTTTGTACTCTTTACTGCGGCTCTATATTGTGTAAATGACTTTCTATACTTGTAAAAGCTAGCGGTGGCTGAGTTTTTGTTCTGTCTGAGCAGGGAAGCCTCACCAGGTTGATGTAATTTAACCCTAGAGGTGTTTTCAATTTTTTCCCCTTTCATTTAGAAACTCTCTGTTGGAAGACAGTTGCTTATGAAGAACTAGAACTGTGCTTTCAGAACACATCTTTATAAAAAGTACCACTTGAACTATATGGTGGATCAAAGTTTTTTGACATTTTTTAGGGAGAAAAAATTGTTACCATTGGATGAATATGCTGTTTATATTTGCTGTGTGAATCCTTTCAAGCTTGTTGAGGTCTCTTCAGTCTTAAAAAATACAGCTGTCATGCCTGTTGGTGAGATGATGTTCATGCTCTGAATTCAAAGATGAGGGGGGGAAATAGATTTTTTCACCATGGGTGTTGTTGCCTGTTAGTATGTCTTTGTGTGGACAGTGAGAACTGATAAAGATGTAACTGGCCAAGACAAGGCCTTGTTTAATACTTAGTGTTAGGACAATGGTATAAGTTTAGTTTTATTTCAGCTTTGTTAAAGTGTTGTCTTAATCTCTCCTTGTTAGGTTTGGATGTATTGGAGTTACTGATAATGGTTTCAGTGTTGACCGATGGAAGTGCGTTTTTTTGTTTTAAATCGATTAACCACTGGGATGGCTCATTCTGGAGCAAATCCAATTCAATGGCACATTTTTTACTAACAGCAAAATTATATATCTCTCTGAGGATGATCCTTTTTCCTATAAGTTAATTTATTTCATCTTCTGTTGTAATAGTATCTAGGACATTGATTTGTGAGGGGAAGAGGATCTAATATACCTTCAAGTAAAACACCGGTGAGAGTTTCTATACCAGCAGTAGTTTTTTTATGACCTTTCTTGTGGTGGTGTTCATGTTAATCCATCATCCTCAAAACCATCATATTCAATAATGGATTTTTTTTGTTCTACTGGCTCTTACACCACTTCTGTATACAATAATGATACAAATCGGCATCTCTTTGCCTTTTGATTACTTTTCTAAACAAGAAGTGGATGGTCTATTGGCGTATTTAACTTAATTCTCCTTATTTTGTTTAGAATAATAAGGATCTACACTTTAATTTTAATCTTAATTTCACTTCTAATGAATTGTATGATTTAATAGTTTCCTATTTACTATGCTGTGTATTTTTTTGTAATTAGTAAACATTAGTTGAAATCAGTGATGCAAAACGTATTTGTAATGGGCACCTAATACAAGAATATTTGTTTTTAAAATTCTACGTCATTTTGCAGTTTCTAATTTCAGTCAGACAAAACATTTAAGAGTAGAAAGGTGCAGTTTTTGAACTTCCTTGACCCATTCTTGGAATTGTTATTTCATTTTAGGCCCTGCAATAAAACTTGCCTCCACAAACTATATCACACGTAAACTCTAAGGCTTAATATTAACAGCGGTATACTGTCACTTTGATATTTATAAATTTATCCACCATGCAGATTACTGGTGCCTTCATGCTAAGCAGACCCCTACACCTACACCTTTACACTTATTTATAGCTTCTCCTATAAAAAGGTTTACAGGGCTTAAAGTTATGAAACTTGTGCAATAATGGTTTGTGCACAAATTACCATTACCATTACATTATATCCACATAATGCAATGAATAAAGAACTATTGTAGATGTTTAGGCATGAATTTAGATCACAGTGATGAGGCAAACATCTGATCATAATTTTCAAAAGAGAAACACATTTAGCTACAATTTGAATTGAGGTTTAATTGAGATTTTAAATGTTCAATTCTGTCTGTGTAAAACTGACGAGCTTTGAAATTGAAGTTATATAAGCACTTTACTTACTTGTTGCTCCTTTAGTCTGCACTATTGTGTCAAAGATCAGATACATATTTCTTCTAATCGACATCATTTATTTTTTTACACAAAGCTTACTTAGAGTGTGTCATAGAATAAAAATTACTGCTCTGTTTCTCCTTCTTTTGCTTGAATGGTTTAACATTGGAAAGAAATGTTAATAATAAATATCTAAGTAGCTGGATATTTATATTTAACACATTGCATTTTTATTATTCACAAAATTTTACAACTGTTAGCATTCTGTTTTTCTTGTGCAATGACAAGACAAAAATATTGCCTTCAACTCAAGATAAAGCTTTTTTTAATAGCTCACTGAAATATAGTTCACTTCAACTAATATGCATATAAATTATGTGAATCTCTTAATATGTACAAAGATGAACTGAGAAAACATGGATTATTCTGCATATTATTTAGAGGTATTTTTCAGTTTTCCTAGAAAATGGAACATCTTGTGATCCAGGCCTTACAGATGTATTATAAACCTAGTCTTAACAGATGATAATGTTAATTGTTGATGTTAATCGTGCCACCTTTTGCCCATGTCCGGGTGTGTTGCATGTTCATGGATGAAAGAGTTAGTGGTTAAAAACAGTTAAATCCTTTTGGAGAGTGTAATGCATTGTTGTCCTGTGACACATTTCTGCATGTCCCTGCTAGAAAGTTGGTTGATGAACAGAGATTGAAAGTGACATCAGCTCTTTCTGTTTTCCTACCAGGCATTGATTGTTTGCATGCTACTGGGAAGAAGGATAAAATTGTCCAGTAAATCCATGGATCTATATCTAGGTGTTTTGGTCACCTTTGCGTTCAGTTTTATGCTATACTTTTGTTTAATGGGAATAATTGCTTGTAAAAATGATAGTTCTGCATCTTCGTGTTTGTTATTTATTTGTACATAATTCTCATTTAGTTTGATGTTTTGAGGCATTTTATTTAAGATTTATGAATACACAGCATTCACAACAATTTCATGTAAACTGATTTTGTCAATCTTTCTGTCATAATTAAAACATCACAGAGGATGCTATGAACATTTTTACAGATGCAGTTTCAAGTACAGTAATTATTTTCAAACAGAGCCAGCGATTATTGAACTGTCTTTGAAACATGCTGTATACAAGGTTCTCAAAGGAACAAGTTCACAATGTTGCAGTAAATATACTGCTTCCTCTTGAATAACAATCCCCTACATTACTCTGTTCTTGATGAGGTTGCTTTCTAAAAGGTCACTGTACATTGTCGAAATTGAAATTCCAATGAATACGATGTTGAAAAGATATAGCACAATGTGAATCCAATCATATCTGCTTTTTCCTCAAATGCCAAAATACATCAGTTTAAAAGGCACACATTTTTACACAGCATTTTTAGAATGATACAGCTGTATGTTCTACATTAGCCATTTCTGTTGCTGAGCTTTAGGACTACATGTGTACAAGCAATAACCTGTTAATATTTTAAAGTTTGTTTACATCTGAAGAGTAACATTGTTTTTTGCTGTCACTGTCTAGTTTTAATGCATTTTAGCAAGAGGTGACATATGATAAATGTCCCAACACAGGAATATGAAAAGATAAAAAATCAGCCTGTGTCTGTATTGCCAGTGATTAAAATTTATTTTCATTTGCTCATCCAAGTGTAGATATGTGGGGATTTTTATGTACTCAAGGCCGCTGAAGGCCGGAGTTTCTAACTTGTTAGGTGTGCCTCCCCAAAGGGGTGTGAGGTTCCTGTCTGAAAATTCCTCACAACTGCTTTCTCACTGGATACAGTTGTCCTGTCTCAACTTCTTAACTCAGTTATAGTTTTGTGTATGTGAATAATTGGCAAGAAATAAACTGTTTATTTTAATTATGCCTTGATTTGTTGATTGATTAATTTAGTGAAGAATAAGGAGTGTAAACATGGAGTTTACAGGAGTGTAAAACAACAAACAATAGTGTAAACAAGTTCACTTTCAGGTGAGGTGTGAGGGTAAAAATGTTAATAATCCCTACCTTAGAGAGTTTTACAGATCCAACCAATTGTAGCTTTCCTCTGTAGTTAGACTATGATTCTTTCAACTGCTGTATACTATGAGTATTTTTTCATATGTTTTCTTTTTGTGTTGTACATTAAAATATATTTACATGTAAATTTTGCTGTTTTTAATAGCGTTGCATTTGAATAGGTAAATATAATCATTCCATTACCAAAAACTACATTATCGCGAGTATACACAAATGCCTTTTGAATTTTGAGCCTAACTGAAAAGTTCAACCCTCTCAACTGAAAAATTTACATGTTTTCTCAATCTAAGGTTTGAAGTAAGAAAAAAAATGTAGAAAGCAAGAGGTGAAAAAGTATACTGAGCATTAAGGTGATGTGTTTTAATACCAACCTTTCTTTTTCTAGTTAAATAATTCCTAATATTTGAAAAATGGTATGTTTGGGTAGTATTTTCAGTAGTTAACATCAGCATGCGCATTATGGCATCCAAAGTCAAACCTACATTTTCTTTGTATGACATGTGCAACTTCTAATGTCTCCCATTCCACTTCTTTCAGTGACAGCACATTTTCCCTAAAGGAATAGAAAAGAGTCCAACACGGAGAGGAAGTTGGCTACCGCATACATGCTAAGGTGTTGTTCTCGCATTTTGTCCAGAAAGTTTTGTTTATACAGGACCATTTCAGTTTTTTCCAATTATTCAACCAGTTATCTTTTATCAGAATGACATTTTTCCTGGCAGTCTTCCAGATTAGGCAGATGGCTGTGATGAATGGGCACCATTGATCTCTAAATTCCTTTGCAAAGAGGAGACAGATGTGTACATTTCTGCATCTTAATCAATATTTTGACAGCAAAAGAATACATCAGTGTATTTGTAATCTTCCCATGCCCCCACCTGTAGCCAAAACATAATTTTTTAACTTGGAAATGGGAACTAGAGTCTCATCGAGTTAGTATGTTGCAAATGCAGTTTATCCTCAACTTTTCGAGACTAAATGGGTGCAGGATGTGTCTGGATACAGCAAAAGTTCAGAAAATCAAAAACATGATATGTTTTATTTTTTAATATGTTGCTGTGCAATACTGCTTGGTGTACTAGAATAACACTTTTAAACTTAATGTAATGCATAATGAACAAGTAATGTGCCTAATAGAAGGAAATAGCCACTACTGTACTGTATAGTGAATCATGCGCAGAAAGCGGTGAATAAGGTGCCAGTATGACTTATTTAGAACATCAGTACAGGAGGACAAGGATGGTGCTCGGCCATCTCCATGAAACTCAGAGATGGTCGGATGGTTCTTTTTGAAACACAGTATCAAAATGGTTTAAACCATTATTTTATGCATTCAAATTATTTTTTTCAAAAAGGCTAAATATTTATATTTTATGATTTTTCTTTTTTCGTTGGAATGTTTTTGCAATGGTCCATAAAATTCAAAATCCATAAAATCTGTGTTTGCTAAATCGAGGACTGTAGTTGTCTTGTGACTGATCTGGTTTTGCTGTGTCAAAGCAGGGGTTTTGCACATTTATACTGCACGTTTATACAGAAAATACAGATTTTGTGTATGGGTTTGATTCATGTATCTGTCATTAGTAGCCTGATAGCAGCTGTTCATTAGAGATGATGTCCATCACCGAAAAAGCATAAACAAAATCTTTGGTAGCGGTTCAGTGAAAGTCTTGGAAGAGTAAATTCATGGAAACAGTAACAGTGTGAAAACGTAAGAGCAATAGCACACCACCAGATTCCAGCGGAGTCTGTGAGACAGCAGGGAACATTCAAACTGCTTCCACTCGGCCACAAGGAAACTCATTTCGACAAGCTTCACACTCGCAAGCTTTTTTCTATTTATGAGCAAAAATACTTCTGATTACCAGTGTCAATTACAAAATTAGCTCATACTGTAAAGAGAGTATTCATTTGTGGTCACCCTGTGTATCATTTTCAACAACAGATGTCTTTGTTTGCGTTAATCTCCAATATTTAGTTTTATACAACTCAACAATGCTAGGCAAGGATCAGGATCCTATGTGAAGTACTTTTTGTGTGCTTTTGTTCACCTTGATTTGAGGCTCCCCGAGCAGTGACATGCATTCCCTCGATGGATGCTCAGTACTGCATCCTCGGAAGCTCAAGGTCTGACAGATCTATTTGTCCCGAGGGAGATGCAGAGTCAATACCAGGTAAGGTATTGTCACAGATAGGCCTCCCTCGTCAAGCTACTTCTGTGCTGATTTACTATTGCTGATCGGCACCTTTCTTTTGCTCTATCTTTCCCACTTATTTGCTGGTTTCAAGGAGGAAGGAACCCTGCACGGACAGATACAAGCCATTTAACCCCCAGGCATAATTAGATTAGAGGAAAGGAGGAATGTTTTTAATGACCACAAGTTGTTGGATAGATACTGGTTTCCTTTCTAACAGCTCTATCTATTGATTGATTTCACTGAAAATATCTGTCTTGTTTGCTTTTATGCATTTTGGTATTTGTCTGTTAGGATATTTAGGGGTTAGGTTAAGAAATTTGCTTTTTTCCACAGCAGGCCTTTGATCGAATTGTTTCTATGTTGTATTTAATCGGTAATGGACATCAATGCAGTCATCCCTGAGATATGCCAATTTACAATGAGTTTTATGTAATACCCCAACTTCAACATTTCTTTGCATTTATGAGGAACATATTTGGATTTCCCATGCCTCCCCACAGCTTTGCAGCATGAGACATTTACATTTTTCGTTTTAGTAAATGCTTTTCTCCGAAGCAACCTGTAATGATGATTCACTGTTGTTTTACTGACAGCTTCATCCAAAACGATTTATATGTAAACTTGTAGTGAGTAAAAATCTGTATTGCTTCCATCTTTTTTTTTTACTGTTTTGTTTTTTCTTTTGCATTAAAGTTTAAATTAATGCATAAACATGGTGCGTTATGTGTGTGCATGCTTTTGTTTTTTGAGTGTTTAACTGTATGGGATGTGTAGTAGTCGTGAAAGAGCTGAAGTGCGGGTAGACAGCCATATACAGCTTTTGAGCAACACGAAGGAAAACTACCTTATGTTGTGTTATAACTGATGTTAAATATTGAAGAAATTTTGTGCCTTTTGATAATCTGTAAACGCAGTAATAATGTTATTTAAGATTTTTGCATAAATGAATATCACTTTTGGGGCTCAGGAATTTATTTACCATTGTAAAGAATGGTAATTCCATTCTTTGATTTATGAAAGTGTCCTTTGTAAAGAGTTTTTCAGAAATGCGTTACGTTCGTGAGACATAAGGCTATATAGTGGTCTGTGTTAGTGGTAAGATACAGCATTTATGGTAGTCTTAATTTAATGTGATACTATTCATGTCAGATGTTATTTCTAGCCTCAGATTTTCGACAAACTATGACCTGAATGAGGACTGGGAGCTATAAACATTTATGATGCAAAAATGACACAGATTTGAGCGGCTTCTTTCTAGCAGCTTGGAAGCCTACCTTACAGTACAGCTAATTTTTTCATAGGCCAGAAAAGGAATGAATCGTTGTGAAAATGGTCTACTGCACCCCAGAATCATCACGTACACAGTTATAATAATTTTCCCAAAGTAAATTTTAGTCATTGATTTTTTTTTTTTTGTATTAAGTACTGATAAAAAAGGACATGCAACTTGATAGAATCTGATACACAGTCTATCTTGTAGTGTAATTTGTATGCATTTCACACACACAGTGGATGTTTTCATTTATTTACTTTCTCACGTCACATCTTCTGAGGTTTGGGGTAAGGATTCTGGAATCATTGGGATCATCATGATTTAGTAAGAACCTTGCAAGTCACGTTGAAGAAGCCCATGGCTATTAACTATTCACAGTAAGGTCCCAGGTCACCCTGTGCAAAGGGAGTAACGGTAAGTGGGGGGGAGTGACAATAATGTTAAATCATCATCCTATTAAACCTGTATTTAACTAGCTGGCATTTGCAAAACAACTTAACTTTGCAGCTGGACTGAAAGGCAACCAAACAAGATGTGCCTTTGCTGATGTGCAGCAGATGAGAGAAGATTGTTACAGGATTTTAAAAGGAGAAATGAATGAGAGTGGGCACAATTGACAATGTCTGATTGTAAGAACTGGTATATTACTAATGTGACTTCGATAATTATATATTCATTGTTACAGAAAATTGAAGATCAACTTAATATTTGGATAACATTACCACTCACTATTGTTGAATGAATATCTGCTGTCAAAATGATCGTTTTAACTATCTATTTACAATGCTTCCATTTATGTAATTTGTTTTTCCACATTAGATTTGATCACCTAATTCTTCTGGAATGATAAAAATCCTCAGATTGAACAACATAAAGAAAAGGAGCTTGGGGGACTCAGCGTACCAAACTTCACATATTACTGCTTAGCAAAAGCAGCTACAATACATCGTACACTGATACAACTTTGAGTAGTTATTTAATCTTTGTACGGAAACTGAGGCAGTGTATTGAAGCACAAGGCAGTGATCTTCTGATCCCAGACCATCCCCTTTTCTGTAAGTCTATAAAAGAACTCAAACTGTTCAGCAGCGCAGTAATTCTGACAATTTGGTGGAAGGTAAACTCTTATTTCCAACTTCAGTTGTGCTCTGTAGGTACACGCCAATTTTGTCTAACCAGAAACCATTCATATTCAGTCAGTGGAAGCAAAATGAAGTACCATATTTACACCACATCTTTAGGGATCATAATTTTATGAGCTTTAAAGACATAATACAGAGGTACAATATCAAGTCATCACACTGTCTTCTGAATTTATAAAATTGTTAATACACTCAACAGCACCACATCATTCCCTGTCACATAATGGGAAATAGATATATCAATAGAAGGAACCAATGGTGCAGCTTTTTTGGATTCATATATTCTATGACTAACAACACCAATATACAACTTCTATAATGTAAAGTCATTCATAGAACACATTCAGCATAAAAGAAACTGTTTACAGTGGTTATTACCAACTCAGATATGTGTGTAGTGTTCACTCAACTTCACTGACTCATACATACTGCTACGCTATATGGTAAAGCACTTCAGTTCACCAGTTCTGAAAGGAGGTTGTTCACGAAATATTGACCTTGAGTTGCAGCATTCCACAATCCCCATCACTACGACTCTTCAGTTTTAGAGCAATCCGTTAAAAATGTCACACCAGTACTTGTTGTTCTGTCCTTTGGCAAGAAAACCATACTTGTAAAATGAAAGTTTAAAAACAAGATTTTGCAGTGGCGCAGTCTTTTAACGGATCATGCTGAAATGGAATAACTTGTAGCATTCATACTGAAACCTGGTGTGCAGTTCTTAAATTTTTAAACTGACTGGATGATTAATACAAAATAGGAATTCAAAATATAAATAAATAAATGCAGCACATGTTTTTTCCCCTAAACTTTTTTCTTTCTGTTTACAGTTGATTGTGTTGAAAAGTTGATATTAATGGTAATTAGTGGTAATTGTAATAATTTTCATTATTTCTACCAATAGTTGTCAAATAACTATGGCTGAAAAGAATTTGACCAAAAAGAATCCTAAACAGTGTTTGATATGTACAGTTGCAAGCTTATGCTAACCAATTTTTTTCTTCTTCTTGTCCTTGTTTTTTTTGTTAATTTTATTGCTCTTGTTGCTTTTCATTTTCTTTCGCTTTATAAAATAATACAGAATTTAAAAAAAACCACATAGGTTCCATTATGATCAATCTTTTCACTGTGCTGGCTGATGGTGTAGCAGAAAACAAGTTCACTTGGCTCTAATGAAATCCTCTCTTATTTTCCATGTCCTGCACTGATGCCAATTATCCTGCTCTGCTCTCCTCCCTCTGACAAAGGTAAGTGGTTTAATGTCATTTGTTGTTTCACAGCTGACCTTTAGGAAAGGTAATAGTCTCAGGCCCTTGCTCTAATTATGAAGCATAAAGAGGGCTGGTCTGGGAAGGTCCTGTATGTGGCAGTGTGAGGTGGAAGATTAGGTAACAGGTGAAAACAAATGAGCAACTCCAAACACTAGTAACCTTGACTGCGTTCAAGTGATAAGGTAAAGGGAAATTGCAGAACGCAGCCATGCACAAAGTAATGGTGCATCAGTGTGGCAGCCATCCGGAAATAGGCATTTTGAATTATTTGCTTAGCGACCTCCTTTGACTGTTGACCAGCATACCACTAATGGTAAGTATGGGTGGTGATGGAGAAATGTGATTGAAGTTTTGATTCTGTGTAATAGTCTGTGTAATGGCAATTCTTCAGGTGGTTCACTTTATTATGTGTGTTTTGTGGGGAAACCATCAAAATAATTGATGGCACATTTGCTGCAGGAAGAGAAGTGTAGGCAAACACACACATTTGGCCACCGTGGCTTTTAAAGGATCTCATATGATCTATTTTGACCACATAGCCGGAAAGCATATGTTGTGATTGCTTCAGCCCTCTAATCTCTCAGAGTTGTGCTTTCTCACAACTGTATAGTAAGATAAGTTCTCATAATTTATATTCTGTCATAAAATATTTAGATTCAGTGAAAGATTGTTCCACTTAAAGGAAAAATAGCAAAACCTCAAGATTATACAACAGATTTATAGAAAAGATTTGGAGCTTACAACAGGCTTATGTGCATTTACAAATTGCTTCATTTTAGGGTCTTAGCACTGATGGGAATTTTCAGGAGCAGAAGGTCTGATCTTCAAATAGGGCAAGCTGATAACCTAGTTGAAATCTGAGATTTTCCCTGTCTTACACTGCAGGTTAGAAATTAGTTTTTCTTCTGTAATGCATACATACATAATGGTACATAATTTATTTGTGCATGTAGGGAAAATGTTTCTAGGTTCAACTTGTGAGTATGCAGGTCCTGCAAACATAATACATATTAATTTTATATTTGACTGGCCTACTTGTAAGACACTGCAACAATGCCTGGTCATTTTGAAAGCTTGTCCTCTACTCGGTTGTCCTTAGGGCCTGATTGTTGGTGGAAAAAAGAGGCCACAAATGGACTCATTTATAACTTCAAATTTTACATAATAGGGCCAGAATTAAAATGTACACAGACATGCATGAAATAAATTTTATCAGATTAATCGTTGCAGTAACTCTTTTAGGGCAGGCCATTAATTTATAGCTGAGATTAGCTGCACGATGCCAGGACTGATTTACTTTTTGTTTTAACAGGTAATAGCTGAGGTATCTGCTGCTTCCTGGGTCAAAAGGGTTTAGCAGTGGAAAGGTCAAATGTAATAACACGTTATATAGTTGTCAAACTTTTTTCCCACTGAAGTGGTAGCATTTAATACATAAATATTGTTATTGCTGCTAGACATTTAAATGTCCCAAAGAATGATGGACGTGGTACAGTCATAGTTCAGCATAAAGGAGAAAAACAAAATGTATATCTCCAAATTTTATTACCCTTACACCACTAACGCATGCAGCACTGTGTATGTCATATGTTATTTCTTGTTACATTCATTTTACATTTTCATTTGCTCAAATATAACAGCTACTGCCTCCTGTGGGCAGACATGTATGCTGGCCATAGTGATATGCAGACAGTAATAACACATTATATATCACCAATCTTCATCATCTTTCAATTTGTAAAATTTTATAGATTTGTGTTTATGTGTTCTTCATCTGAAATATCAGGGCCCTCTGCATAACCCATATTTACTGACTGAAATATTTCCCAGTTAAGGATTGGTGTATGCAGCCACAGATTGTTTACATTTTATGCTATATGCATTATTCCAAAATTTAAATACTAACAAAAGGAAAGAATTATGCTATTGGTGTAGATTTTTTTGAGGCAGGGCCTCACATACACTCTAAACAGATTTTATAGTATGGATAGATATGTTTGAAGTGTTCCTAACTTGCATAAGCTTGTTTATCCTAATAAGACTTATGTAAAGGTGAAATCCTTCTCTGGAGAATGATCAAAAATGAGTCTATGCTGAAGGAATGTAAAATGGAAGTTACTAGAGAATTTTGGATGTGACAGGTATAGTTTATGTGCAGTGTTAATGAGTCTTCTGAAGCAAATGCTGGCAGCCCATGCTAACCTTGAAGCAGGAAATGCTAACACAGATTTACAGTCCAATATAGAGAATTTCTTTGTGAAATGGCTTTTGAACAATGTTTTGAACTATATATTATAGTAATTGCAATCCTTTGTATTATGTGTTCCAGTAGTTTAAAAACTAAAACACAGATTTGCTTGAGTGTTATCATGTACGGACATTTTAGTATATACTATATTACAATGAAAACAAAATTTTGGAATTTTTATATAGCATATGTATATGTCAGTATTTCTCTATTGTTAAGTGATTTGTATGACTGGGTGAAAGTGCAACATTGTTATGTGTCATCCAGGAATTGAAAACACAAGCTGAAGGTGTGTTAATGAAGAATATACAGTTATCCATTGATTTATGTGTTTTCATTAGAGCATGATTTGATTTTTAATACTGTTTTTGCAACCATTGCAAACTCGATTTACACGCCAAACTGCTTGATATAACATTGTCCAGTCAAATAAATCCCCCCAAAAATTCCAACACAATTTCATCCAAACTTGTAAAATATGTAAAATAAATAGATTGATGGATGGATGGATGGATGGATAGATAGATAGCAAGCGAGCACACAAATCTTCATGTCCTGTGCTGTGGGTGTGCATGCACCCTGTGCAAGTCAGGTTCCTCTCCTGTGTGTATGTATACTGCATGGTACAACCCCAGTGTCTGTGCTGTGCAGCAGGTGACTGAGCCTGAGAAATGTGAAGGTATTAATTTAAGGGAGTGGGAGGTTGTGTGTGTGTGTGTGTGTGTGTGTGTGTGTGTGTGAGCGTGCGTGCGTGCATGCGTGCTACACAATGATCCCCAGTGTGCTGTGCTGCGTGTGGCACAAGGTGTTTTGCAGTGCAGTGTTTTAGTCATACTTTGGAAAGTTGGTTTGGGAGTTTTTTGATGGGCTGAGAAGTATCGTTAGTTTTCCAATAAAAAATAATGGAAATAGCTGTCTTAATTTATGCATTTTCACATAATGTGGCCTTTTTCGGAACCAATTAGAAATGTAAATTGAGGCACAACTCTTGGAATTCAACAGTCAATTACTCAGTTGTTTTGAGATAGTCGGTTCTGTGTTTCTTGTAGCCCATTTCTGTATACTTTTGTGAAAGAATTGTATTTTTATTTAGCATGCACTGTAGTTTTCTATTGTACAGCAGCAAGACAAAAATGTCTTCCTAATTTTGGCTTCTTATTCTATATCTGCTCAAAATTTTTGCAAAGCATTAGTGTCTCCTGAACTTTTTGCAGTATTCTAGTTCACAGGTATTCACAAATGAAATCCGCATTTACTGCCAAAAAGGGGTAGGAATTAAGAAAAGTATTTTACGGTGGATTTTTATGGTTATTCTTAGCTTTTCCTCTATTCATAAAATTGTTCTCTTCATTTTACTAGAATCCCTTACTGAGTACATTGCCTGATCCTGGTCCATCTTGCCCTGATTTAACTGGTATTAGATAACAGTTAACAGCTTTCCCCTTTTCCTTCATACAGCACTGGGTTAGTCTCCCTTTTCTGCAGTTATCACAAACAAACAAAATAAAGCTGAAGTGCAACCCGGAAAAGGTATTACTCATTCTTCATTTTGCATTATTCAGGTATATGGCCTTTATAAAGATGTCTGGGTAAGTCATATGTGCATGTCATATGAGGTTTTAGTTTAGTCATCACCATTCTGCTAAACATACTTTTCAATGAATAGGGATGTAACGTTTGCTTTGTGTTAACTACAACTGTGCTGGTAGCATGAAAACATTATCAGCCTGTTTTGTATTTTCCTCCCAAGAAAGACCAAAAAGCTGCATTAAGCATTATCAATTCCCCCACATTATTGACCTTCAGTTAAAAACATAATAAGATGCATCACCAAAAAAAATCTCTCTAGTGTGGCACTTCTACTGTCTAGTCTCATCCTCTGTTCCAGTAGTTCTACACTATTCGGAATTCATCTTTTGGTTGAATTGGAGCAGCGATCTTGATGATTGTGAAAACTGTGACTAAAGGTGAACAGCAGACTGAATTATACATATGTGCAATGGCCACCTCTCTGGAGGGCAGGTATACTTTGCCAAAAGTCTTACAGATGTACTTGTCTTCAGTAGGCCCCTTTGGAGTAGTTCTGTGTCAAAAACAGTCTTCTGAAAACTGCAGCTTCTAAGTGCTTAAGTGCTAAGATACTGTGTGTGACAATATTTTACCATATGAAAAAGAATACTTAAGATCTTGGTTCACTTTACAGTTAAGGCTTTTGACAGACTGGTTAGCTGATTTATGTCTTTATATTAAGATGTTAAGCTTGTTTCTGCAGTATACTGCCATATTTTGGATTCAGGTATATTACGGGGGTACAGAGGGTAACACAGCCTCACAGCACGTGGACTGAGCATTCTGATGTGGGCTCTTATCCAAGTTAGTCTGTGTACATTTTGCATGTTCTCTCACTGTTTACTTGTGGATTTCCTCTAGGTGCTCTGATCTCCTGCCACAGTCCCAGTCCCATGACATTTCTTTTACATGCATTGGTGGCTCTGATTGCCCATATTGTGTGATGTTGTGTGCATTGCTTTGCTGTATAAAGAGGTGAATGACTGTACAGAGTTTACTCTACAGCATCTAGTACTTTAAATGGCTTTGAATGAAGGTGTCAACTAAATACATTGTACTTTGGAGAAAAAAACATCTGCTAAAAAATATATGGAAATCTTTAATGTAAACAGTATCTGACTGCTGTATAAGTTAATAATGTGAACATACTGTGCATTGCATAATAATTCATTCCTTAATATAAAGTCTGGTAAAATGACTTGTTTGCCTTGAGCCTGTTACCCTGTTGCTTTTCAGATTTTTGAAAGTTTAGTATTATGATGTTGATGAAGGAGAAGCTTTTCAGGTTTGTCTTTAAGTTTATTTTAGGTGTAAACTTGTTGCTTAAATGCATATTTCACAATCATTTAATCTAGGTTAAAGGGGCAATGAAAGTCTTTAGCCTTTATTTATTTTTAATCAAGAAAAGTGTCTAGGTTGCTTAAATGGAGTCATGCAGTTTACGTTGGGCAGTTGAGCCTGTCCTGGGATTCAGGAGAAACAAATACTTGAGAATGTAGTTTTCCCCCTTTACTGCAGACAGGAAGCTAAAGTAATTGATATTTGCAAATTTTAGTTTTGAATTGTCACAGAAGTTTCAAGCTGCCAGTGAAGAATCTGGAAGAGCTCTGAGAGTGATTCTCAAACAATATTGGGACTTAAATATAATCCGTATGTGGTGATGACCTTAACCTGCAATTAAGCATTATATGTCACAGAATCATACATTGTGATAGAGGTGTCATACACATTACACAGAAATGGGATTATTTTTCAGTAACTGTGATCATGTAATTGCTCACATGGCTTTCGTAAATATGCAAGCAGATGTGCAAATGTGATAATTGTATATCTGGATGTCAGTGTTAAGATGTTAGCTTAACGTCCTAGCTTGTAACATTGTTGTATTGTTTTTGCTGACACCATTCTCCAAGGTGACTTACAATGCAAGTTTTGTAAATTAAGCTTATGATGACTTAACCATTTGTACACCAATGAATTGGTGAATCAATTTAGGGTAAGTATCTAGATGAAGGGTACAACAACATTAGTGGTGAATAAGGTTTTTCACAGCTGCAAGGCAACATTCATGCACTGCGCTTAATGATTTCACATCTACACTTGCTTACAACAGGTTTTTTTAGTGCATAACAACAGTGACCCCTTTACAAATATTTGCTATGCTTTCGCGCTTTAGAATGCAGAGTTTTAGTTCAAATAAAAGCAGAAATATATAACAATTAGCAATGAGTTTTGGTTGAGTTTTTTCTAAAACTTAACTAATGATATAAAGTAGAAAATGCAACTATTTAAAAAATACAGCCAACTACCTCATACAAGCTTTAAAAATACTTTGAAAAAGGGAAAAAAATGTTTTCTAATATGTTTTTTTTAATTTTTATTTTTATTGGTTCCAGAAAATAACAACAAACACTGACATTCAACTTTGGAGTAAATGGATATAAGGGAGAAGTTCAGATTTACATTTACTCATTTAGAACATGCTTTGTTCCGGAGCAGTATGCAACTCAGAGTAAACAATACTATTTCACTGATAAGGAAGTTTCTAAAGATGCAACTTGTAATATGCTTAAGGCACCAGGGTTTTTGAAGTTCATTCTGGGACCACAAAAGTATGGTGAAAATGGACTGCAAAGATGAATGCAGGAAAACAAGAGACAGGAAGCTGCAGGGAGGGGAGTGAATGAGGACGTTCAAGTCTTGATGTTTGTGTGCTCCACTGAAATGAGATATTAGAATAAACCAGACTAAGCCTCGTAGTTGAGCAAGAAAACTTTTTGATTAGAGGACTATTTATTTTTTGCCTTTTGGGTACGTGTTTCTGATTTTAACATTTTATATCACTATCTGAATCCTAAACCCACCATTTCTTTACATCGGCTAATGTAGGAAAAGCAGAATTTGTTTGATGAAAATACGAACAAAAAATTCTGCATGTTGGTGTAGCATTTTCTTTTATCCGTTATGACGATTTTTTTCTTCCATTTTCATCTGGAAAGAATTTCTAACAATGTAAGTTAAGCAATTTAAATCGTGTGTGTGTCTGTGTGTGTGTGTGTGTGTAATTATGGAGATTATATTGCAGTGACATTTACACATAAAGTATGCAATGATACAGGCATCTGCTACAATTTTACATGTGTGGTTGGCAGGGGTGGGTAGGGGATATTGAGTCAAAGTCAACTGATGCAAGCTTTTATGTGGTACAGCTGGTTAGTGGTTTTCCTTTGCCCTTTTCACCCATGTCTTTTATACTGTGGCTGGGAGAATAACTTCACACAGGCAGAATCATATTCAAATCCAGGTCCAAAACCACAATGAATGCTGTTGATATCTGTGGTAGATAATGAAATGTAAATGTAAATGACGGTATAAGTTTTGTTCTTCCGTTGTCAAATAAAAAGTTGACTAAGAAGATGAAATTTAATTGCATTGCAAGAGTAGTTTAAGAAGACAAAAGTCATTTGCATGGCAGGTATGTATGCTTAGCGATTATAAGTAAAAATTGACTTGTTCAGATAAATAATGTTGCCATCTTTTAGCACATTCGTATGGCTAGGCTGTGAATAAGGATAGCCAAAATGAAAAACTCGTGAAATTACTAAAAGCAGTGACTGAAAATGACAGAATAAAATAAATCATATCTTTACCCCTAAATTACACATTTTGATGGACACCATAACTTGAAGTAAGCGAAAGTGCATAAAAGAATGCGGAAAGCTGCCGAGGAATGTTAAAGTAGCTGAGGGAAAATCCCTTGTACAAATGCATGCACATGCTATCAAAGAGCAGCAGTAATCTCTGCCATCCTTCACTTCCCTCAATCTGAGCCTCCTACAGCAGTCTGAGAAGTTGGAGTTGATTTTTATCCAGCAGCTGTTAAAAAAAAAAAAAAAAAGGCACCCAATCTTAAGGTTTACATGACATTACAGAATGGTGTAGGAATCCCACCCCTCCCTTATCCCTCTTCATTTAAATGTCCCAGTACACTCTGCATCCATTTTTGAGCAAGGTGAAATGGTAAGCAGTCTGATTGTTTTGCAGTGTGGTGTGGGAGAGTAACATCAGGAAAAGCAGGGCTTTAATTCACCGGGCTTCAGTGATACTTCATGTCCGTGCTTTGCCTGCTGTACTATGTAAAAATCCTCTTGTAAAATGGTTTTTTTCTATCACGTAAAATCTGTCACCGGTGTATGTTCATTTTGTTTGAGAACATGAGCTGCATTGCTTTTTTTGGAGCCCCTGCTCAGTACTGTCTAATTAACATCCTTGAGATACACAATTCATCAATAACACGATTATGAGAAAACAGAGAAGTTCTGACAGTTGCTGTAGCAGATTCTGATTTGAACTGTGCATGCTGTATTGAATAGTGTTGAAGTGAGTGAGTGAATTGGCTGTATAGCAAAAGCTGTCACTATTATATCAGCGTTTCTGTCTCTGGTTGCTTTACGCTTCACTGTCAGAGTGCTCTTGTAAAACATGGCTGAACGCTGTGCTGTTTAAACCATTCTGGTGTCTAGTAAGCTTGGAACATGGTTTTTGGTATAACATTCCTCCATTATAGAGCTCTTATGTACATAAGAGGGAAAAAAAATAAGTGTTTTTGACACAGTTTAGCAGGAAGGTGATGTGATTGGCTGTTTTTTAGATTTATACCTACGGCTTAAAAGTAAACAGCAATGCAAACTGTCTCAGTGCTGTCTAGCAATGGTATTTAAGGAAAACTTGTTTAGCCTTCCTGCAGTGGGATCGACAGTATCTCTTGATTATATTCTGGCCACATGGGCCTCTAGTTATTTTTCCATTTCTTGTTGCCACAAGTTGTTGCTCAATACAGTTGGGATTTCAGTGTCAGGTTTTCCCTTCTATTTTTTTATTAGACATATTTGATTTTTAAAAACATCTACCCATCCCCCAGAGAACTAAGCAATGGGTAATATTGCGAACTTCAAAACAGATAGCCCTCGATTTGTGATGGGCACAGTTGTGCAATGAACCAAACCATTTAGGATACAGGAGTAGCTGTAAGCTCCATGTAACATATTTATTGGTGCTTTTGAGTCATCACAGCATGTTTGTGCTACCCATGTGTTGCAGTTTATCAGTGGCTCTCTGAATGCTAAATTGTTCCTGAACATAGGATGATAAACTTTATGAAGGATATAATCTGTTTGTCTGTATGTTCCTTCCTTATCTTTTGCTGTAGCTAATTTACATAAATTAAGTAAAAAGGCAATTTTGTTCTTTAAAATCAATAAAATACCACATTTGACACACAACAAAACAGCAGAGGTGATGGTGAAATTGTAATTCCAAAGAATTAATCTACTGCATGTAACAGGTGTTTACAATTTCAGTATGATGCAGGGAGCTTTCATACTGTGGATCAGAGGAAGAAATAAAAAAAATGTTGAATGCAAAAGTTGCCCAAAAAAATCTCAACTGATACAGACCCCAGTCACAATAAACAAATGTGGTCTGGGACATGAGGCATCACTTATTGTGGGCTGTATAGTGACTTAGTGAGTAGTGCTGCTGCCTCCAGTGCTTGTGTTGTTTTGGGCAGAGCTTCAAATCCAACCCATAGTCTTCCTCACACAGTCCAACATGTGTTTTCTGGTAAATTGGCCACTCTAACTTAGTAGTGTGTGAATGTGTGTGGCCACCCAGGAGTTGCTTCATAGTCTAGGGCCCAATGATTCACAGATTGACTCCGTACTCCCCTGACCCTGACCAGGATGAAACAGTTATTGCTAATGGTTTCATGAGTGAAGCTCTTACTTAGTTTCGGCAAGGTTAAAGAAATATTAATCAATCTCTTTTTTGTAGCAAGAAGTCAACGTTGCAAGATAAGTTAAACATTTATTTAATTTATATTACTACAAAAATGCTTTCAACTCAAGGGATTGTGAGTGGGGATGAGATGGAGAGAGTAGTATGAAGAAAAATGTGATACATGTGCCTTATTTTAGCAGTTAATTGTGTGAGCAAGTCCTCTGGGAAATTAATCGAGTCTGGGATCTCTAATGTCTTTTTCAATAAAAGAGACAGCAAAGAAACGAAAATAACTGAAATCATGATCTATTTTATGAAATCAACTTATTATTGAATTACTTTTTAAGCTTGTGATGTAATTCTACCGCACTTTGAATTTTAAGTTTCTTTTTTTAATTTATTAACTCACTGTTAATTTAAACCTTTGCTAATCCTTCTTATATGAAACATGTATAAACTCTTGATTATTTGTTGTTTCACATACATGCCGAAAATCACGGATAAAACGAGAAATGATTGTGCTTATGAAAGGAACGTGAGAAAGGGCACAGCTACAATGTACAGGTTTTTATTGAAGTCACAGCAACATTGCAACATTTATTCTTCTTATTTGTGGGCTGAACTTTTGGGTGAAAAAATGAGGTATATGTTCCACTCTGGATTCACTTAACTAATGATATAATCAGACCCACCCTCATTCCCAGAGAACGCTAGTCAAACACTGCCACTGAGGCAAACTGAGGATATGTGGCTTAAAGGACAGAGGTACCTGGATTTTTATGAGAAAAATCCACTGAGGTGCACTTATGCATGGGGATGGCTTGTGCCCTACACGTTGAATATAGATAATTTAAAAAGCTTTATCAGAATCATTTTATCAGAATTGTAAAGTATCATCTTTGAAATTATGTTTCCATTTAATGAAGCTGCATGTTTCAGGTGTGCATATTCTAATTTTTTTTTTTTGGCAATGATTTAATAGCAAGGTGTTGTTTGCTTACATTGCTTTAGTGCAGAGGCTGATCGTAACGGTTAGATGAAGATGGGAAGCAGGTACCATAGTGTGTAGAGCCATCATCATGCAACAGAGTGGCCTAGGTTCAAATCCCACTTTTGCTGTGGTACCCTAGAGCAAGGTACTTTCCCTGAATTGTTTCAATAAAAATTATCCAGGTGTATAAGTGGGTAAAACCAAGTATTGGCATTTTTATCTGTGGGTTTTGGCTGTTCCTAGAAAAGGCTCCGTTATTATACCTTTCAGTAGGTTCTCAGCCTTAACAGATTATTTAAATATTCAGTACTATATAGTACAATATTGTTAACTGTGCTTATGGGTGTCTGCCAAGCAGTTAAATAGTGCATTAATGCAGAGCAACTGTAGAGGACAAATGTGGACTGCAGCAGGGAACATTTTGGGAGCGTAAACATTTGAACATTAAATCAGTGTTTGCCATTTTGGTAGATCCTGATAGAAAAGAAATATGTAAGCAAAGTGATACACGGACACACCCCAACCAGATATTAACAGAAATAGCTAGGCTGGTTGCTTTTCATTCTTGTGCACAAAGCACATTATGCAGAAAATAGGTCTGATACAAGGGCATACCAGTAATAACCCTTTCCTGGGGGGGTTAATGTCATTAGCAAATAAAGCATTTCTGTCTTAATGCCTGTTGTTGTAAAGGGTTGGTTGTAGCCTAGTGGCTGTGCATCCAGATTTATTATGGGTTGTCTTTACTGACACTCTTCCAAGTGTGGTTATTGCTATGAAAAAGGGCAGCTTGTCCATGGATCATGGCATTGCAGTCTTGATTAAAGAATGAAAAAGATGGATCTACTATAGGCAAATCTAATATATTTCATATTAGCGCTACTTTCCTGGTGGTTTATAAATTAGGGGTATAGGAGCTGAAGAAAACAGATATATGAGAAGAACAAGGCAGGAGAGGAAATTGACTAATAAACAATTTAATGAACCGGGCATTACATGCAGGAGCTAAATAGTAATTCTGGGTACTGGCTAATATGGCAAGTGGGTGGGGGCTGAGACTTCAACGGACAACAGAGCAAAGACATTTGGAAAGTATTCTGATATAAAAACAAAAGCCACCTTTTTAGAAAAAAAGAAGTCAGTTTTCAGTTGTCAATTATGTGAAAAGGACAATGATAATCAAAGGAAGATGTAAAAATGAATGAATGGGCCTTGTAGCTGAAATATACTCAGGGCTCATTTTTATGGACAGCATGTTTGCACACAGAACTTATTGAATTATGCCTTAGAATGCATTAGCCTCCTTCGATTCCAGGATGATGTAAGACTTACGTTGGCAGGATATAATTAATCTGCTAAATGGAAGGTCTTGTTTATTTAATTCAGTACTCATTCATGTACATTGTCTTAACAAGTTAAGTCACAAAAGTACCTGGGCTTTTTATCCAAGTAGGTGGGTGCATTGTTTGGGACAGGAGTGATTTGTCCAAATGTATAAATGAGAGAGGACACTGTCATGAAATGTGCCAAGACAACGAATGTCCTCTACCCGACAAGTATACACATAACCAAATTTATTTTTCTGTTTGTGATGCATAGCAATACCCAAATGTGAAGTCCTCTGTCACTTAGATGCAGTGATTTTAAAGAAAATGAATCTGATACTTAAAAACAGTTAGTACTTATGATTCTTTTATTGAAAATATTTCAATAAATGCTCTCATTGAAAGAGCATAGAGAACTCATGGAGAGAATTTATTGCTCATAGTACAGTCTATAGATTCATCAATAGAATAAACAGGTTCTGTTTGTTTGGAGTCTGTATGCTTTATTATATTTACTAGACTGGCTGCTGACTCATGACTGAGGTACAGGACTTCTTTCCCTTACATCGAAACATTGCTGGAGTAAAGTAAAAAGTTAAAGAACCGTATGCAGTTGAAATACAGAAAAGATGTGAATCTGATATTACATGGCATGCTGGTAGGTAGTAAAAGGTAGACCAAATTATATTTCTCTGGAGAGACAGTTATATCTAAATGTAAAGCTTGTTAAACCCTTAATTGCATTACATTAGTGGAATTGTCTTATATATTAGAATAGAGCATTGAAACATATGGCACAAAACCAACAAACAGCTGGATGAGCAAGTACTACAATTTACTTCCTATATGTTAACGACTTACTTTGGTTTGAAAATTAAATGTGTACCTTTGTCCTTGTTTTTATTATTTTACCCCTCCAACAACAGAGCCATGCATTTATCCTGAAAATAATTCCTTTCTGCAGTTTTGTCTTACCAGTTTTAATGACATGACCTATGATCTCTGGAGATGTTATAGTGTTTATTAATGTTGGTAGCTTGCTGGTGAGTTCTCGGCAGTGACTGATGTTTCAAATAAAGAATGGTGAATTTAAAATGTGTGTGTTACTATGAAATGTGGTACACACAACGAAATGTATTCTAACTTCTCATGTTGTGCGGCTGCCTGCTGCAGGACATGTCTCCATAATAAGTCAATAAGTTTAACTCCAAATTATTATTATTATTATTATTGTTGTTGTTGTTGTTGTTATTACTACTGTGTTGTGGTTTTTTACAGACTAACAAAACCCAAATTTTCAATGTCCATTCCTGACCAAAAACCCAATAGTCACTTTGGGCCAAGGTCCAGAGATCCTGTGTGGAGATGGGTGAAACTTCCGGAAGGACAACCATCACTGCAGCACTTCACCAATCTGAGCTTTATGGCAGGTGGCCAGACAGAAGCCTGCCCTCTGTATTTTTTATTACTTAAAATACTGCTTATATTTTTTAGGGATCATAGTTTCAAGCAATAGTTTCACTATAAGGTTAGGCAACAGTTCCAGAAATACAACTCACTATCCATCAAAGGGACTTTCTAGTCCTACCACCTGCTGTAGTACCAAGCAGGGTGGTAGGACTGTCATAAAAATTACTGTCATAAAAATTAGCTGAATAATTGGGAATATAAGTGAATATTTTAATTTACAGTATAAACTTAAGCGTTTTGGACAAAAGCAGATGAACCATGGTTAACAGTACTATTAACAGTAACACCTATCAGACTGTGCTTAGGTGCTGCATTCATATCCATGTTATGCAGGAACTGAACAAAACTGAAACTGTGATTTAAAAATGATCTTTTAGCACACATTCCTGTTTCTGTTTTGTTCTAGAGAGTAGATTCTGCTTCCACTATCCACGGTGATATGAAGAGTAATTTGAAATTGATCTTACAGTACTCATCTCTGTAATGAGAAGCATCTTGGTTTTCACCCTTGCAGAAAAGAAGAAGTTTTTTCTGCAAGGGATTTTTCCACCTCAAAATATAAAATGATTAATGGCATTCCCCTTTACTGCTAAACTTTTTCAAATAATCATGTTAAAAAGTGCAAAAAAGAACTCATTATACAGTGCAATAAGTGGATTTACTAACTGATGATTCTGAGTAAAAGTTTGGCTTGCGTCTTAAGATACCCTCGGGGACCCAAAGAAGTTATAACTGTGGGGAAAGACCAATGCTTCCACAAGTGAAGTAGGTAGTGGCTTATTGACTGCCTGTTTTGCATCTTGTATCTTGTTAAAACTCCATCAATGTTACAATTTAAAAAGTTCATTCACAGACAGCTTTCTGTTTCACACAGCCATAAACACAGTTCTTGAGCAATAATTAAAAAAATTTTCCACCCAAAAAAATACTAAGAATATGTGTTGTGATGGGCTACAGTGATAGGGGAAATGTCCTGCTCTTCTGTGTACCAGCATGGCTTTGGGCCAGTCAAATGCAACAAGTCCACAGCCAGTGCTGTAGGTTGCAGGATCATCCTTGCATTCCATCCTCATTTGCACTCTGAAATGTGGTCAAACCATGTTACAGATGTCATTTTATCTACAGTGAATTTAAAAAGTATTCAAACCCCTTTACCGTTTCACATTTTGTTATGTTGCAGTGTTATGCTAAAATTGTTTTTTTCACACATCAGTCAACAGTCAATACTCTATAATATCAAAGTGAAAACAGGAGTTTAAAATGTTTTGCTAATTTATTAAAAATATTAAAAAAAACAAATATCACATCGACATAAGTATTCTGACCCTTTGCTATGACACTTGAAATTTAGCTCAGGTGCATCTCACTTCTCTTGATCAACTTTGAAATGTTTCTACACCTTGTTTGGAGTCCACCTGTGGTAAATTCATTTGATTAGACATGATTTGGAAAGGGACACACCTGTCCATACAAGGTGCTACAGCTGACAATGTATATCAAGAGCAAAAACACAGCCATGAGATTGAAGGTACTGAATGTAGAGCTTGGAGACAGGATTGCTTCAAGGCACAGATCTGGGTAAGGCTACAAAAAACATTTCTGTTGCATTGAAAGTTCCCAAGAGCACAGTGGCCTCCATAAGAGCTGGTCATTCAGCGAAACTGAGCAATCAAAGGCGAAGGGTCTTGGTAAGAGAGGTGACCAAGAACCCAATGGTCACTTTGGCCAAGTTTCAGAGAACCTGTGTGGAGATGGGTGAAACTTCCAGAAGGACAACTATCACCGCAGCACTTCACCAATTTGCGCTTTATGGCAGAGTGGCCAGGCGGAAGCCTGTCCTCTGTAAAAGCCACATGAAAGCCTCCGGTCTTCTCTGGTCTGATGAAACAAAGATGGAGCTATTTGGCCTCAATTCTAAGTGTCATGTGTGGAGGGAACCAGACACCACTCATCACCTGCGCAACACCATCCCGACAATGAAGCGTGGTGGTGGCAGCATCGTATTGTGGGGGTGTTTTTCAGTGGCATGCACTGGGAGACTGGTCAGGTTTGACAGAAAGCCAAATGGAGCAAACTATAGAGCTATCCTTAATGAAAACCTGTTTCATTAGTGCTCAGGACCTCAGACTAGGCCAAAGGTTCACCTTCCAAAAGGACAATTGCCCTAAAAACACAGCCAGGACAACATGTGGCTTAGGGACAACTCTGTGAAGGTCCTTGAGTGACCCAGACCTGAACCCACTTGAACATCTCTGGAGAGACCTGAAAATGGCTGTCTACCACAGGTCCCCATCCAACCTGGCAGACCTTGAGAGGATCTGCAGAGAAGAATGGCAGAAAATTACGAAATCCATGTCTGCTAATATTGTCGCGTCATACCCAAGAAGACATTTCGAAGCTGTAATCACTGCGAGAGATGCTACATCAAAGTAGTGAGTTAAGGGTCTGAATACTTGCATCAAATTTTTTTCATTTTTTTTATTTTTAATAAATTTGCCAAACATTCTAAACTCCTGTTTTCACTTTGATATTGTGGGGTACTGAGTGTAGATTGTGTGGAAAAAATTAATTTCAACAATTTTAGCATAACACTGCAACGTGAAAAAAGTGAAGGGGTCTGAATACTTTGAGTGTACTGTATGTGCAATTTGCACCACTGGCAGAATTCTTGTTGTGAAGAGGTTTGCTGAGAACAGCTTTTTTGCAGAAATGCTATTTTGGTGAAAGCAACAGACCATGAAGGTGGTGCCATGGTTGTTAGACTTTCAGTCAGTTCTAGTGTATTCACATGATGCTTTGTTTCTGCTTCACCTTGGACATAGAGCGAGTTTCTTAAATTTCAGTTTGGTTACTATCCATTAACCCATGAATAAAATGCAGTCATTACCCCATATTATACAAAAACTCAGTTGCACAGCAGCCACAGAAAACAGTTATGTAAAGGTTGCAAATTTATGATTCAGGTCATTAAATCACTTCCACAATTTGTCTGGCCAGCAAGTCAGACCAAGATAGAAGGCTAAATCACTTTCTTTAGAAGCAATCAATATCAAGCCAAAAAAGAAGGTTCTAATTTAAAAGTAGTAGACTGTCTTCCAGCAAACAAATGTAAAAACCACTTTATTTACAAACCTTCATGTTTTTGTTATGGATACATATTCTTTTTGATTCCCTCCTTTCCTCAAGTGCTGTCATGGTGGTGTGCATTTGGTGGATAGGGCTGTGTCTGCCAGACCTCAGTGCATGAGGAATTACTGCTTTTCCCTCCCTGCTGTAGGTCAGACATGTAGCAGGGAGCCAAGTTGCTGAGATGAGAACACAAAGTGATGAAGCAGCTGAATGACAGAGAGGAAGTTTTCCAGAAGACAGCAAGTTTGCCAAGAAGTGTGCTGTCCACCCACTTAATAAGCAGTTTTCAAAACAAAGTGCCCATTGCCCATCCTGATAAACAAACGTAGTGTGTAGCTATGGGTATAGCCATGGCAGGCAGCTGTTTTTTTTTTTTTTTTTTTAATGACGGTAAAGCACACCTTCATCCATTCAGCTTGTTGCCACAAAAACAGTCCCTTGGTGGGCCAGTGACCATGCAGGGAACTTACTGTAATTCAGCCTGCATTCCCCATCCTGAGTAGAACTGAGAGCAACATGAACTGTAGCTTTATTTGTAAGTGACTATAAAGTGTGCTTTAGTGCTTGACCATAGCTGGTAGGTGGCTGGAGAGTGTGCCCAGTAATTTAATCAGTTGGTAAAGGTGAAGGACATGGTTTATTACTCCAAGGTTATGGGTGGAGCAGGCCTGAGGCTGGAGCAGATATTAATGCTAAAGGTGACTTACTGGAAGAAAAAGGTTCATTTTTATTTGATTTTTTATAGCCTGTTGTTAGACCTTACTGATCACATTAGAATGCACTAAAAGTCCAGCTAACCTGCATGGGTATTAGTATTCTATTTGTTCTCTTATGGCTTAATATATTTTTAGTTAAATGAGATTATTTTTTATTTCATATTTAAGTAAAATTTTTGAATTTCATTTTATTTTGTCTTGAATAAATGATCCTGTAGATCAATGCGATTATTTTCTTCACTGAAGTCTTTAGTAGAATTACTAAAAATTGGAAAATTAGATGAAAAGCAAGATGATGCACAATAAAAATTTTTTACCATATTATAACACACTACAGTGTGTAGAGTGCACTTTGTGGTGTGGGAAGTTTAGATAAGTCATTGTCCCTGCTGGTGGAGGCGTATCATAAGTGATTCCATTTGATTTTGCCAGAGCTACTTGGGATACCGAGCTAAGGAGTTTGACTGGAATAATGTAGGACTTCTGATTAACTTCATTAGTCATCTTTTCTTCATGTTGGCAGTTTTCATATAGTGTTATCTGAGTTCTTACTGTCAGTGTCTGTTCTTTATTTGAATGTGTTGTGTAGGCCATACATACTGGCTGCTCCATTACTGAGTTAACGCCTCCAGCCTGACATCCCCTCAGTTGTTGCTATAATGTCACAGTTAAAATATGAATGACCATCATGTGGTGTTGTGGTGTTCTTTCAGTTGATGCCTGTTGAATTAATACCTTGTTTTTGATAATTTGACTGTTTACCATAGCATAATAACATAATTGCCTGCGTCTAAACATGAAAATTGAAAAACATGAATTTTGTCTCCGCGTAGAAGATAGAAGACCATAGTCCTGCCATGATGAACTATAAGAAATGGATTAAATTTAGATTAAAAGTACAGCCATGTGTACTGTGATTGTTTAATAAGAACACTCTTGAAGGTCACTCTGTAATCTTGTGTGTCATTGATCACTACATGGTAGTATCTACATAATGAATTTAAGAGAACTGATGAAATTGTTGTAAAATACTAAGTGTTTATTTGGCTTAGTTAAATATATACCATTTCTCTTAAACATTTTGAGGCATTTCATAAGCAGTGTTTTACTGCGATATCTTAATAGGTAAATGTTGTCATTTCAAATCTGGGACAGTAACATGGCAGTTTTACCAGGTGATTGTAAGAACACTTAAGTGCCTTGTTAGGATTAGAGGACACTATAAATACTGCTGTCAGAGGGCTTTAGTATGTGAATAGATGCAAACGTGTTGCGTTGAACACGTTGGTGTGGTTTTCATGGCAAAGGAGGAACAGAAGCAGTTGCCCTTACCTTCTGCCGTGTATGTTGTTGTTTCATGAGGGGTGCAAACAATGTGAAACATGCAGACGTCACACAGTGAGCTGGATGCAAACCTCACACCTAGTGACCAGTCCAGGACATGTGAGGCACCAGCTTCACCTGTTTTGATAGATATGTGAAAAGCCTGAGTTAAAAAACTCTAACTTTAAAAGCCTTTTTTCCCCAGTGCTGTTTACAAAGTTGAATCTCTGGATATATAATGTATATTGTGGCAAGATGTTACTTTTAAGGAATTTGGATTTGCATTGTTTTATAGGTCTTTATAAGTCCTTTTCTCTAGATGATGAAATATTTATGTTATTGTAGAACATTTCAACATGTGCTAGACAAAATGTGGTTTAGTAAGGAATCAGTCTTGGGGGAATAGCTAGTGGAAGTTCACTTGTCCTTTTCAAGGTGTACTCTGAAACGTTGTGTGTTTTCACCAAGTAGGATTAATGTAATGATGAAACTTCTTTATGAAAACGTGAAATGACTGGATTAAGAAAACGTCTACATGTTAAGAACTGACTAATATGCCTGTATGAGGAAAAACATAAAAGAATTTCACAAGGTCAGTTAAGTAAAAAATAAGTAACTGATAAATAAAACTTTGCAGTGTTCAGACAGTGTAGTTTGCACCTTAATAGACATAATCATTCTATATTCCATATACAGCACCGTAATATTTGCTTAATTAACTTTTAATTTTAACTCCACATCTGATTGTGTTGAATAGGATTCTATGCAAAATTTTGACATGTACAAAGTGCAGACAGCTGTGCTTCACAGTTTGCTCAAACAACATGAAATGCCCCAAGATTACCTCTTTTGTCAGCATCTGGAGAAATGAGAATTTACAGGGAAAAACTGCAAAAAACAATGAGAAAGCTTTTCTAATCAGTGAGCTTTTGCAATAAAGCTTTTAGATTCCTTTGGTATTGCTTTTTGCAGTTTTCTCAGGTCTGTGTCACGTCTGGCAGCTAGAGATTCCTTATACTTGAGTGTCACCGCATGCACTGAGAAGTGAGGTTAATATTGTGTATTGTAGTCATTACGCTTTGTGGCTTTTTTAAGATTTCATTGGCACAGGTTTGGAGAATTGAAACATCCTGCCACTGAGCGTTCTGTTTCATGTCTTGCTTTTTTGTGTTGCTCCAGTTTAATATAAAATTCATACACATGCTGAGTAACTTGAATTTTGCTGTGCTTGTGTTTGCAGTACCTGTGTAACCTGTGAATGACTGCCCTATAAACTGAATTTATAGAACTTGTTGCACCAAAGCTTCTGAAATTTGTCTGTATAGCAACGATTTTACTGGATCAACTGATAATGCTCACTCCTTCCTGTTTTCTCTGCAGCAAATGTGTTTTTGTTTCTTTGAAGACAGCAGCAGTTATGTATGCTTTAGCTGAGACTGTTCATGCTATTGCAAGGGTGAGAGTCAGGATAGACCCAGGTTTAAATTCCATCTGTCTGCTATACACCCCTTGAACAAGGTGCCTGCACTGAATTGCTCCAGTAAGCAATCCACCTGTATAACAAATAATCATTGTCATTAATGTTGTCTTAAAAAAAACAGAAAAACTGCCAATTAATATATGTAAAAATAGATATAAAATTACCTTTTGGGTATCAAGTCTTCGTGTTCCTAATGTCAAGTCTGTGTTTTCCATTAAATTGAAAGCATAACATGAGACACCCTGTTATCAAAATATAACTTAAGCAGAACCCTGCTGATATGACAAAACCTTATTTGTACTTGCTGTCCCTGCTTGTTTTCCACTAAAGTGGGTTTTCATTTGGTCCAGAAACTGTCTCCTGTTACTTCTGAAGAGATCCATCCTCAGGGTTGCTGCTGCCAACAGGAAGCTTCTTGGTTCAGGATCCTAATCACAGGTTCAGCTGTGTGCATTCCTTTAGGGAAGTGTTGGCCCAGTGCATCAGTCATATGACTTCAACCTCTGTGTCAAAGCCCTGGGGCCATATTTATCAATTGCACATTAAGCACAGAACACTTTAATGGTTCCTACACTCTGCAGGAACAAAATTTCTCCCGAGGATGCTGCCTGGAAATTGCTAAAATTGGTATGGGCAGTTCTCCACGGCGTGGCTGCGTAGTGCGGCGAGCAGGGAACAGAACGAGTGGAGCGAGGGCACGGCATTATCGTGTGCAGTTCATTTACAGGAATACACTTTTCCCCTGCAAGATTGAAGGTCAGCCACATTTGAATAAAACAACAGTATAGGAACGTCCCAGACCGGCAATCCCAGGCCAAATTTGAAATGCTTTAATCAGCAAATGTCAAAAAACCATTTTATTAATGTATTATGTGCCAGGATCCTTTAGAAAAGAAAATAATACAATGTGAACGCATATTTCCTTTGATTTTGAAATAATTCAGACTGCTGTTGAGCTTTTGTTTGTGTGAACCTGAAACTGCAGGAGAAAGTAGGCAGTTAATAAACTAATGTATTAATAACAGGATCACTGCACATCAATCCTTTTTTCCCAAGTCTTTTTGAAGCACAATCTAGTAAGTGTTCATGTCACTGTAGATTTCCTGCTGGGTTCTGCTCCTTGCCAGAAAACAAGGGTTACTGAAGTCTGACTTTTGTAAAAGCCATATTGACAAAAACCTGAGTTAGTCTTTGATTTCGTTATATGTATTATTACAGAATGTATTATTAGGATTCATCTCATTTGGTTTCTCGAACGATATTTCTAACAACTAACATTGTTGCCTAGTATGAAAATATGCACTGATTTTTGAAAGAGGAAACTGCATACCTGCTGCTTTGTTTGTTTCCTTCAGACTAGCGTTTTTAAACCTCATCTCAACATTCACTCTGTAGTATTCCGAGCCAGCGTAGGGGAGCAATTAATTTTCTGCTAACTGAAGAACAGTTTCAGCTGTGTGCACACATATGAGTGGGCAAATAGGCTAGAAAGCTGGAGTAGTATTGGCAGAGAGGTTGTGTGATGAGCAAGCTCTTTGATCGTGACCAGTGTCTTCATGTTTCTGCTCATGTGTCTTTTTAACAGAGGCCATGATTGATAGTCTTTTGCGTTTGTTTAATCAATTTATTTAGCATTGTGCAGTTTACTCATTTGACACCTATTTAATACATCTTTATGATTTTTTTTGCATCTTTAAAATTTCAGTGGTTACTGTGATGACATCTCCAACCAATTTTGCAGAGGTGCCAGCTCCTTTAAACGACCACATCTGCTGCATTTAGAGGAGAGTGTAGTTCATGGGCCTGTTGTGTCATTTTCAGGATAACTCACAACCCTTCCACTACAGGTACCTGCAGTTTGCATCAATTTAGTCCACCAAAGAGACTTCAGCAACAGTTTGATCGATCTGTCTTTCTGTAACTTTCCTGGCGATGAACTCACCCACTAGATGACCCCTGTTTCAGAAACTATATCTCAGCTTAAAAAAAGACAAACCAAATGCCTGAAAATAGGGAACGTCTAAATTTCACAGTAAGGTTGCTTCAATACCTGCTGCAGCTTTGAATCCAATCACTCTGTTGGCTGTTTTTGCGTGTTATTTTCCTTACTTCTAGGGTATCTTGGAACTCACAGAGTTGCACTCTTGTATGAAGCAGCCTGACCTGTAGACACATACTACCTCACTGGGTAGTTTCTATAAAAGTTTTGGATATACCTTTTAAAAAATCAATCTGTAAAATCTGCAAGATGCTGCAAACTGCTGTCCCCCTCCACCTCTTCCCTCCTGTCTGACTGCATTTTGATGGCCAGTTGTGTTAGCAATTTGTATGTTCAGGTATGTTTTCACTCTGAAACAGAAATTTTATAAATTAGAGCTGTCAGGTAATTGCATGTGAAAATAAATAAATTCAGAAATTTTTGCTTATGCAAAAATTTGTCAAATTGATGTCTGTAACATCTGCCTATAGCAAGATTAGAAACTCAGTTTTCTGGAAACAATGTAGTAGTTAAAAAAGTTTTCTTTTGTCAACTTATATTTAAATTGAATCATTACAGTATAGGAGTATTTGGTTTACACTGGTATTTGATTGTTTATTTTATTTCACGATAATAGTGGTCAATTGCTTAAGTATCTAAAATTGTCTTTTAGATTGTGTTTGAATTCTGGTACTTCTAGGTTGTTAGGGAAAAAGATTTATGAAAATTTAGTAACCAAATTCTGGAATAATCTCATGAAGAAAATCCACAGTTTGTTCTGTACTTCAAATGTTTGGACAGGGGATGCTTTAGTCAGGGTCATGGTCACTTGTCCCTCTACATTATCAACTACATTTCTTTCTCTAAGGAGAAAATGCAACCACTTAAGTACAGTCATCCCAAATTGGGTATCCATTCACATGAATTGTTATTAGTTTAAAGTACTTTACTTTGTTCAACATTACATCTGCTTTCAAGTGTACGTTATCAGTAATGTTGTTGGAGTGGAAAGCTAACTTAATTTTATATTGCCCCTGCTTTCAGTGGACATTGCACTCTTTGCATTTATTTTTGATTGAGTAGAAACCAAAGGGAAACTGAGGTAAAGAAGCACAGTTTAGCCCTGTCCACATAGACTGCTTGAAACAAATGGCTGCGTTACAATGCTTACGGGCTGAAGCAATTTTCCCAAGGAGGATGCTGTGGACTTCTTAGAAAGAGATCAAGTTGGGATTAGTGCTGATGAGACTGCCAAGAACATCCGAGAAGCACGTTTCGATGGCTCCAAGACTGGTGATTATCATGTAAGATTTAGAACTACCATGTTGTTGGATTAAAAGTGAGTATACTGTTTGCTTATTGCCTCATTCAAATCTGTTCATGAGTTCTGCCCACTAGATGAATATATTTACTGCTCATGTGGGTAGTTCTTAAGCATTATATATTTTTTTCATATCCTAGGTACGGTCCAGCATTATCTGTACTCGAGATATTAATTAATGAGTATTCTCTAAAAATTGTTCTCAATAGTGTATAAGAAAACACAAAAAATTTGTGAAAATACACAAAGACTGCGACGTGAATTACTTTTTAAAATCCTAAATCTCATTTCATCCAGCTGTCCCTGTAATATAAGAGAATCCTGCTAACTCATCTTAATAAATGACAAAGAAAGAATGCTCTAGGCAAACAGCATGCAAGCCAGCAACAATTGATCGTGATCGCAGGAGTGGGTCTGCGCAGAGCATTAATGTGAAAGGATGTTCTGCGTCTGTGTCATGAATGCTACTGGCAAAAAAGTCATGCAAATTTATGTGGTCTGGATTTTATTGACTGCTGCATCTTGTTTGTGACCCTCCAGGCCTTCCACAATCATCTACAAAGTGCATTTATGGAGGCTGCAAGTCAATATTGGACTTATTTCTATCATTTACATAATAAGGAAGCAGTACTACATGAGTTGATGGTTGTCTAGACAAGCCCTTTCAGTGTTGACAATGCTGCACAATTTAGTGTTTGTTTTTTCAGATCCATGTACATTGCTATTCTTTCTGATCTCAAATAAATTAATAAATACCTGTTTAAATACCATTATACTGATGCCTAATCACTGCATTTCAGACAATCCTCTGATGAGTTCTTTGAACACAGTATCTACAAAAAGAAACAAGGAATTTTTCAATTATGTAGTTCCAGATCTTATGTTTACTGTTTTTTACTTTTTTTAAACCATTTTGCATTTTAAAGTACCTCTCATTGTGTGTATACATTATGTAAGTTGAACAGTTCATTCTCATGAATTTTTATATCGTTTTGTTGACTATTAGATCATTCTTCACCTTTTAGTAGTGGACCATGTGCTAAAACCCTCTTTTATGTACAGTACTGTGCAAAAGTCTTAGGCATGCAACTTCAATGTCTGTTGAGAAGTACAGGTAGGTTCTTATCTACCATCAGGGAGGTTTCTGACTGGTCCCAAATTTATTCTGCAGCCTGAAAATGACCTCAAACACCCAATCTCAGTCATACAGAACTATCTTGAGCAAAAAGAAGGAATCTTACACCAGATGGTATGGTCCCCACAGAGCCCTGATCTCAACATGATCGAGTCAGTCTGGAAGTACATGCAGAGACAGTCAAAGTCTGCAGAAGAACTGTGGCCAGGTCCTCAAAATGTTTGGAAGAACCTACCAACCTCTACCTTAAGCTGCATGCAAGTTTGCATAAGAGAATTGATGCTGTTTTAAAGGGAAAGGGTGGTCCCACCAAATATTGATTAATATTTGAGAGGTTTTTTTGTCTACTGCACTTTTTAGAAGGTTTATTGATTAATAAGTATTCATGGCATTATTTTTGGAACCATCCTCGCTTTATAGCATTTTTCCCACAAGTGCCTAAGACTTTTGCACAGTACTGTACATTAAGAATATTTACCAGGGGCTTTGGTTATTGATCTGCAAATTTAACTGCTAGTTGGCGGTGTTCAAAATCGGTTCATGGAATGAAATCAATGCAAATTACTGTTTAAAAAAAGCACATCCCAAAATTAGGTGTGATAAATAATTCTTAAAATAGTTAATAGTTTTATAGTTAAATAATGATAGTGAATGTTTCTTGGTGTTATTTTTTAAAAAAAGGATACAGATGTGCTCAATTACCACGATTTACCTGCTCATAAAACGTCATAAAGTAGTTTGTAGGTACTCCAGTGTTTTTCTGCTAATGTTTAAACATATTCTTAATGTTCAATGTAAAATTTTCAATCTGTCTTTGGTTCTCAGTCATTCATTATCTTTTCCATATGAAGAGAAATTGTGTTTGAGCACCCTGGCTGTTTAAAAATAAAAAAAGGGGATGGTGTATGAGACAGTAAAGGCTCACCATTTAAATATCTTTCCACAGAGATTCTGTAGTGTAATTCACATCACTGTTTATTTTTTTTTTTAATTTGCTTACTGTTTTTTATTAAGACTGTTGGAGTTCGTGGGGGTATAGAACACCCAAGAGCTGGAGATCTTTTCTAATCTTGTTCAGAAATATTGGTAATAGTGAGGGGATGAGGACGTTATGTTGTGCCAACAGCGGCAGGATGGGATTGTTAAACTCCTTCAATCAGCTTAGCAGCTTGCCAGATGATGAGAGATAAAAAGTGTAGACACTGCTAATTGCTAGTCCATGATGCAGGCTTTTCAATCTTTGCCTGCTCATTGTGCAGTTTACTTATGTGAACATTTACAAGAATTATATGTCTTATTGTTTAAACTGATAACAACAAACGGGGAGAAGGCAGTTTGAAATAGTTACTTTTGTGGATGTTATAATAATACATTAATGAAGTAGAACTTGCTCCAGTACTTATAAGTGTTGATTGTAATCTTAATACCATAATTAGGTACTTTGTGTTCAACAGCATTTTTACAACTGTTTGTTTGAGTTGCTCCTATCCCACTCTGATTATTCCTTTTTCCTGGTTGTTCCTCCAGCCTGCAAAACTCTAAGACACCAAGATAAATGTGAATGAAAGTGATTTCCTATTACATTTTGATGGTGTCATGGTTGTAAGCTATTGTTCCATGTGTCACATGTAGTAGTATCATAGTTCTAACATAACCATATCACAGGGCAGACAGCCAGTCACAAGAAAGTGCTATGCTAATAAATTGTTTCATATAAATTTCTTTATAGTCTGAAAACATACCATCCTTTCCAGCAGAACATAGTAGAAAACCATCAAAAACATTGTTATGTCAGTGCCATGATTTCTTCTGCATCCAAGAATTTGGACTGGCTGGAGGGCCAAGTACTTGAACAAATGTCGTGTGTCTCTTTATGACTTGAGCAATCTTTCCTCTTGCCATTCTGTTCTTTCGATGGGCTTTTAAATGAGTCTGCTTCTTTAAGGCATCCAAAACATGGATCAAGGGATGGAAAGTACTTTAGTACGGTCAGCTATATATGTGCCAAAGTTATCCCTGCCTGCACCTCCCTGTAATCTACCATTCCTCAGTGCATCTTCATAAGATGTACGTGGGGACATTGCAGCTGTGTTTTAAATGTAAACCTGTTCTTACCATCTTGATACACTTATTCTGGGAATGTGAGAAAACACACACTCACTGGAAGGGAGTTTACTCAACTATTCAAAAGACCTTTAATGTAAAGTTTGATTTGTCTCTACCTATTTTCCTGTTAAACCATAAAAAGCTACATTTTATTCCTTACCCAAAGAAAGAAAATAGTCCTTCCTTTCTACAGCTGTTGTAGACTGTTGCTGGAACAAGTAACAGCAGGGTTAAGTTGGAGGGAAAAAAAGGAAATTCCACTTGTTATCATTAACATGGACTTTTCATCATCTTTCATCGTCTTTTTGCTCAGATCCTCAGAGAAGCCAATTACCTGCAAGCCGAACTTGTTAATTTGCTGAAGCATTTCTGTACTGTGGCAAAGTACTGCTAATCTGTCTGGATAAGAGGTGAACTATGTGCACCTGGTTACAAGAATCCGTCTATCCTCAATTCCACCAAGGCTCAGCATAATCCTTGTAACTTTGTTCACTTTGTCTGCAGATGAGTAGAACAGAGGTGGTTGTCTATCAGACAGAGTTTCTGGTTAACTTTGACTTGATGATAATTTTACCTTAGCTCATGCAGGTGTTGCATTTTCCTATTCACATAATCAACACAGATTGAGAGGCGAGGAACAAGAAGGCATCATACTTTCTCAATCATTGCAGTTGCTGTTTCCTGCCTTGGCTGGATTTGGATGGATTTGAGATCATACTGTTATTACAGATTGCTCATTATTGAGTCTTCAGTTCCAGTAATCAACTTGGGTGATAATAGAGTGCAGTTTATTTGTACCACAACCTCAGGCTTTATCCATAATGCTATGTGTGATGTCCCACACTGAGCAAATAAGTAGGTATGTGCAGTGATGTCAGATTTATATTGGTATTGGTAGATAATTGTTGGCATCGGGCTGATGCTTAGATTTGACGGGTAATTCAAATTGATATTTGATGATGCAGTCTTTGTGTTGTTGAAGAACAAAACATGTAGGCAACTTCTAATGTCATCAAGGAAAATGTATTTATGTCATGCAGCATTTAAAACTACATCTTATTCACTTTTTAAGGAAAATGTAGCCAGCCAAATGTGGTTCAGCACTTGCTTTCCATGTTAAAGACTGTACATGGTTTGAAAAACTGCAATGTTATACAAATAAATGTTACATATGTTTGTAATTCTCATTCAGGTTGATCTAGTCCCATGATTTTTTCTTTTATACAAGCCTGTGTCAGTATCAGAGACAGAAATTAACGGATATTGGTATCAAAACAGACTTCTCATATCGTGCATTTTGACAAATAAAAATACAGTCAAATGTGAATCAGATTTTTCAAATGAAAGCTGAAACAAATTCATTTTTATGTATTTGACGCAAACAAGTATTCAGTGAAACCATTAGTACTGACTAACAAATACTTTGACATATGGTTTGGAATGAATGCGTTGGACACTATTGCTACTGTCACCTTCAGAAACAAATGACTGTATATTTCTGGCATGGTTAGACCATCTTTCTACTGTTAGTACCCACACTAAAAGCATTAGTTCAGTCAACCAGTTGGAGTGTTAGAAATTAATTTGCCAGAAAAGTAATGTGTGAAACTTAGTTTGAGAAGCAAACACAAGGAAAAACCCCATAAACATTTTACCCAGTGTTACATTCCTACAAATGAAGCCATTTTTCTGACACAAGTATGATCACATGAGCATTTACTCTACTCCTGTACTGAAGATGAGGCTAAAGTAAGCTTGTTTAACATCTTGGTTTCAGAATAAATGTTCCACAGTTCACAAACACCAGAATTAGTGTTGATCAGTTAGTAAAATCATACTTTTAGTTGTGTTATTGGGGTCCAGAGCAATAATGTCAAGATGGCCTTTCTTAGGCAGGGTGTATTAGAGATGGGAGATTAGGTTAACCTTAATTTTTTAGTTCTGTATTAAATAGTAACTTTATAATGTGAAGAATTAAAGAATCAATGCTCTTCAGACCCTCCTATGCTTAATTTTTATTATATGTTCAGCATTTTAGTTAACCCTTCTTTTTTTAGTCAGATTTTATTTGGGAGTGGAGGTGAAAATCATAGCAAAACTGAGAAGCTGTGATGTTAGTTTCAAAAATCCCACTTTAGAAATGGTAGGTTGATGTAGTAATAAGACTATTAAATGAAGCAATTGTAGGTTAATTAAGACTTCTAACGTATTAAAATGGGGCCGTATTGGTGGTTTGCTGTGAAATGCCACGCTGCCTCATTTAACCCTGGAGTGATTCGACACATTTTCAATTTCTAACTCAGTATTGTAGCACAGTATTTGTCTTCAAATTTTGCGGAAGTGCATCCTCTTTAAACAAGGCCTTGTATGATTGCGTGTCCAGTCAGTTTAATTTTTTCTTTTAGGTGAGAGGGAAGGTTGAGTCAACTCAAAATTCTGGACGAGATATGAAAGAAAGATATTACAAATCTTCTATGTTTTAAAAAAGGAAAAAAACATGGTTTTTAAAGTTTGGACAGGAGAAATGTCTTGTGGAGAGAATAATCTATAAAGAAGCACTCAAAGGGCCCTGTCTTTTTTTATATTTGCTTGTATAAACAATTCCTGTACCTATACCTTTTTCCTGTTCACTTCATTGCTGACATTGGGTGTTAAAGTCAAATGAGCAGAAACGATGCTGGACAGTTATTAAACCAGCACTGTGTAAAGAAAGCGGATTACTTGTGAGGAATGTATGCCTAGTTTCCTTGCACTTATGTTGGCTTGAGAAAAGGAGCTTTGCAGCTAAGTCTAATACAAGTAGTAGTAATTCATTGGTTACTGTTAAACTATGATATGATGGATGCAGGGTTTGAAATAGGACTAAGTGCATATTAAAATCAGTTTCTTTTGCCATTATGTCTGTTTATAAAGTATATTGAAATTTGAAGAAAATTATCTGTACAACATTTAGTCTTTAAAGAGCTGCTGGTCTGACCTCTCATCATCTGATTATATTTATGAGGTTCATTGAAGAATTGAAAATCATAGTTTGGTTTAGTCTATGTTATTACACTGTGGTTTGACACAAATAATGCCAGTTAGGAATTTTGCCTCTGTGTGCACGAGCATGACTAGAGAATTAGTTTTAACTGATTGTTCATTTTTTGCAATTAGCCTTTCTTAGAAGGGCTGTCTGAGAAGTGTGTTCAGGTAGGCAATGCACTTATTAGGAGACAATACTTGAGATATCCTGAATGCAATCAAAAACCCCTTGAGACCACTTAGGTTTGAAGTTCATTCAGTTGAGTGGACAAATATTCGAATGCATCAAAAGACACTTCTCAAACATGCTGGTTCACCTTGGGGAAAAAGAAACTACAATAGCTTGAAGGTAACAGTAGGCATAAATTCTTAAAGGAAAATAGCAGTGAATCCTTTTTGTTCCTCAGAAGCTTCCAGACAATAGCTTTTTTCAGACAAAATTATAGGCATACATTGTAATACACACTTCTGAAAATGTTCGAGCAGAACAACTTCTGCAAGATTTCCTGATAGCAGTCAATAAAATTTCAGTAATACAGTGCTCAAATCTGTTTCCTATGTTCCCTAATACCATGTTTCAAAAATATGTTGAAAAACTATTAAAATAGGTATGTTATATTTTTATAATGTGTGAACCAAGAGGTACATAATGCAAGCAATGTTTTTGTGACTTTACTCCTGAAGTAACATTCTTTTTCCTTTAGCCTCGACAAGATTTCACAATGTGGTCATTAAGTTCATTGGCTTTCAGAGGAAATAAAAGTGAAAGGATGCATTCATGTTCAGTGAACAATATATTGAAAATAATAAAACAATACTTTTATTTACAGTTAATCTGTTCTCTGAAATGTATATATCTGCAATGTTACGATAGTGGAGATTCAAGTTTGTTCTAATTTAATTGCTGTAAGGTTAATTCAAAGATATGGGTGGTCTTTTTTGTTTGGCATGTTTATGTGTAGTTGGTTTCCTCCTAAATTATGACAGAGAAAAAAATCGAATTCTTATAAATTGTGCAAGTTTTTTATTGGGTAGGTGGGGGGGGGGGGGTT